>JANAVB010001482.1:0-50794 GCA_029216955.1 Iris pallida
TTCTTATGAGTAGCACAGGGTGCTGAGGATAATTTTTTAGGCTTCTACAGGCACCAGGGGCCTATGTTTGTAATACTCTGTGAATGTCAGTGGGAATCAGTACAGTAGGGTAACAATACCTGTATCTCCAGTGGAGCTGATAGGGTATAATGGATAGTTCATACTTGGTCCATACGTCAAAGAACTGTTCTCCCCACCCTACGTACCTATCTTAGTCATATCCATGACCATGTACCTCTACTAACTGCCAAGTATGCTAACATGCATCTATTACCAGTCAGACCTAATGCACATCTCATACACACTAGTGATCAGCTAACACGCAAGCTCGGAGTCTATATGTTTCTCACAACTCACACATATTTTGTAGCACATCCGTGTCAAAGTTAATAGAAATGTACCAAACAAGTGGTAGTTCCTTAACTCTAGGTCCATATGCAAAAAGATAAGTAATAAAAATATAAAACTTTGCATCATGTATAACTGGAAGCACAGTAAAGTAAACCATAAACAGTAAACGGTTATGCGACTGGAAAAACTAGAAATAGATGAACAGTAACTATGTAGTAAATAATAATAAAGATGCAAATAATATAAGCAGTAAATACGGTAATATATCTTGCTTGGTGGTGTGCGATGATTTGACATGTCCCGATTTGTCTGCTAGCCATGGTCAATGTGAAAGGGTCCAAATTCACGAAGAAGATAGGAGTGCACGATTAGTCATGATCAGCAATAGTAATCAAAGATAATTGATAGAATAAATAATACTATGTTTAGAAAATATCTATAATACTTGAAAAATATCTATAATACTTAAAAAATAATTTATATATAATAATTTGAAAACTATAATTTGTCAAAATATTTTTTCGTAAATATCAATTAATATAGAAATTCTTTTAGGGTTTTAAACTATATTTGAAATATATATGTAGGGTCAAAGCTATACTATAATTTTGTTACAAAATAGGTTTCTATAAAATTATCATTTAAATTATTCATAAGTAATTAAATAACAAAGTAATATTAAATAACAATATCCTATTATTAATAATAGATAATAGATAATATAAGAACTTATAATCAATATACTAGCATTACTAATAATTAAAAAAAACAAAATAATAATAATAATAATAATAATAATAATAATAATAGTTAACCCACACATTCCAGCTATTCTCTTCTTTTCGAGAGAGAGAGAGAGAGCACAAGAAATAAGTAGGCTGGAAATAGAAAGAGAAATAAGGAAAGAGAGAGAGAGAAGGAAAAGAGAGTGAGAGGTGGGCAAAAGAGGTCGGGTGTTAGAGAGAGAGAGAGAGAAAAAAGAGGTCGAGAGAGCTGAAGTGGGGAAGTTATAGATGTTCTCCGATAACTACAGGGCTGTGCCAACAACGCTGGACTGGCTGCAGCTGGATTGACAATACAGAATCATGGCGTACCGGTCGGAGATACGGGGTACGTGGTCCCCGAATCTGTTGTTGGAGGCGATGGCACAACAACTCGTCTACCAGAGCGCAGCATTCAATAGTGGTGGTGGAAAGTCGAAGCGGTGATGCTGTTGCGACGGTAGGCTCAGCCATCGGTGGCGAGGACGAAGGTTACGGCCATACGACGGTTCAGTGGATAGGTGAGTTATAGTTTTGTGTGGATGTGAGGTTTGTGGTTTGTGGCTGCCACGAATGGCAGGGTTATGGAAGTTTTGCTCGTGGTCTGTTGGCTGGCGATGGTCCGGTGGAGGTGAGAGGGTAGTGCGACTTCTTTGGTGCTGGAGATGTGCTCCGAGGGTAGTAGGTGGTGGACGAGTTGCTCGTTGGTGGAGGTGTCAATCGATGGTGTCCGATTTTATATGGGCGGCGGTGGTAGGTAATGGCGGTGGTAATGGTGGCAGTACGGAATGACACCGATAGAGGTATTTACGAGTTTGGTGGCTAGATCCAGGCGAAGGGAGTTAGGCATGGTGATATCTGTAACCACCACTTTTCTAAAATGAGGGTAATTTAAACTTTTGTAAAATTTATTATTTAATAATTAGATTTATGATTTATGTGAATTTAATTAATTTAATACTATTTAAAATTGGTGAATTATATTTTTGATGTGTTAGCTATTGAACCCTAGAACTGTTGAGCCTAGAGACTAACCATGACCATGGGGACCTAACCATGTGATTACAATGACTAATTACAACTTTTTAGGCTAAGGGTATTTTGGTCATTTTGGGACTTTTTAATTATTTAAAATTTTGATTAATTGGTGAATTTTAGATTATTTTAATAATATTTAAATTGATGTATTATGATTTTGGTTATTTTTTATATTGTAATATTCTGGGATTTTTATATTTAATATTGATTTTACGGGATTTTTTAGTCGGGTTTTGAGTTTCATTTTGTTTCGACTTGTGTTAGTGACCCAGGTAGCTTAGCCTCGAGACGGGACACCAAGATTAGTTAGTCATGGCCCACAAATCCCACTAATTAAGTTAGTAAGTTTAGACTAATCCCACTTGTTAGATTGGGTAAGGTTGAGGCTGAAATTTAACTCTTTTGATCCCAAACTTGGACATAACTTAAAATTAACCAAAAGGATTAGTTGAGGCCTTATTGGGCTTTCCCCCAAGGCCCAAATAGGGTTTAATAGCAGCCACTATAGGTAGGTTAGCCTTTCTTACTTTCATTTCATTCCATCAAGCCTCCATTTTCTTCACAACTGTTCTTCCCCAAATTGAGAGCTTTCCTCTTTGATTTGATCTCCAAATCCTTACGTCCCTCCACCAAAACTTCCATCCAACCTTCTCATACTACCAAGGGGGGTGCTAGCAATGATTTGGAGCAAAGTGCAAGAAAGAATGTCCTTTTTGGAAGATCTTCGTGTCGAAGCCGTGTCCTTGGAAGTATCATTGGGATTCTACTCCCAATTGGTAAAACTAACCCTCTAAATTGATTTTCTATGCATATTAGTTAGTTTGAATCCATAGGATCCCCTCCATACATGTACCCCCTTTAGATTCAAGTTTGAGGCTATTTGGAGCTCTCTTGAGAATTTTAGATGTGTCTTGTGTCCTACTTGATAGATCCCAAATTATGACACCCTATGTGTTTAGTTTATTGCCTAATAGGATTAATTGTGTTTTATATTCAGTTTTAGAATGGTTAGAGAGTGGATTGATTTAGTTAGAATGGTTAGAATGAGTTTATTTGCCTATGTTGGTATCCAAGTATCTTGGCCTAGATGTGCTTCTTTTGTCCAAAACAACCCAAATTCGTCATAATATTCATCCACGTTTTTAGTAACCATAGCAACTTAGAAATACCATAACTTTTAGATCAGAACTCCGATTAATCTTTCTTTTTTTTAAAAGAACCATATCAAAGTTAGCTTTCAAATATATATTTTAAAAAGCCAAAATCATTCTGGAACTTTCCGTAAAACTTTTTCAGTGTCAGTTTTCCGAAAGACAAATGCGTTTCAGTATTTTTGCGATTCCGGGAGCTTCTAGACACAAAAATGCGATCCATTTAAAGTTTCAGAAAGCTAATACGAAGGCTACAACATACTTTAATCTTAGAATTTAGTGAAGGCCCAATTGGTTCAGTATTGATTTTAAGTAGAAGAGTGACTATACGATATAGGCCTTTTGTGTAACCTATAAGCCTAGGTAGTATGGACATTAAATGAATGTAGGTATTACAGATTGTCGAGTATATGTATGATATATATATATATAATATATATATTATATATTATATATATATATATATTATGTATGATATATATATATATTGTTGTTAGGTAATATATGTTAGTATGTGTTAGATGTAGGTTAGTAGAGGGTTAGATATTAGAGTTTGTTATATGTTTGTAAGTTATATTTGTTAATATGATTGTTAGTTAGATAGTAGAGATTAGTTTTTGTTAGATATTTGATATGTTGTTAGATAGTTTGATGTTAGATATCTAGTATGTAGATATTGATTGTAGTAGGTTATGTTAGTTCTAGATATTGGTATGTTAGCAAGTTAGTCTCTATAGATTATATGTTAGATATTAGTTAAGATGTTATGTTAGTACCTTAGATAGTTAATTAGATAATTGAGGGGTATCTTGGTATCTCAAGATACCTGTTTGCCATTGATTGTAGAAGTACAGAACAATTATACAGGAGGACTGAACTTAGACTCACAGCACAAACTCGCTCGTACAAAGAAAGCCTAGGGAGGAAAACCTAGGTACAACAATCTAAATACAATTGTTTATTTTTGATTCTGGGGGTGACGGTAGAGGCTCGGGAAAGCGACGGCAGCTCTGCCTTATTCCTGGACGATCGGACGTAGCCTTGGCTCTGGTGAAGAAGTTCTCTCGGAATGTGTGGGGAGACTCTTCTGCGCGTGCCTTTATCTCTTTGTGTATCCCGCCGGGGGTCTCCAAGTCTTCAGGTCTCTCCAGGTGTCCAGCTATCTCCAGGTGGTTTTGCAGGATGGCACCTTGCTATTTATAGGAGTGGGGGTGTGATCATTAGGGTTTACAATGATTCCCTCCTTCAAAAGTCGGCGGCCAATCATCTGGACCAATGATTTTGATGGCAATAAATCTGGGCAATTAATGTGGATTGTACCAAATCTTATAGGCAATTAATGTTGATTGCCATAAATTTTGATAAACTCGGATCTCCTGCCACGTGTTCAATTTATCTGATCTGATTTGATTTGGGGCAATTATGATGATTGTAACAAATCTGGTTGTTGGGAATCTGTTGATAAATCATGATTGATTTAATGCCACGTATCTAACCATCATTACGAGGAAACTGATCTTCTGTCACGTGTCATAACCACGAGCCACAGTCGCATGAGAGTAGCTTCTTAGGTTTTGAACTGCATGAATATGGCAGCCGCATAGATGTAGCCTCTGAAATCTGAGCCGCATGAGTGGTTTCCAATTGAGTCACATATGACTGCATGGATAGGGCTTCTCAACATTTGAGCCACATGGAGATAATCCCCATGATCTGGGCCGCATGAGGACAGCGGCCGCATGGGGTGGCTTCTTAGGGTTTGAGCCGCATAACGATAGTCTCCACGATCCGAGCCGTATAAGAGCATCAACCGTATGAGGGGGATGGCAGCCGCATAGAGAGCTTTAAAGTTGGTGGATCGTGCCAGCTGTATGGAAGATTTTCTCCGTTTCTCGAAGAATATGCCGTCATGTCAGGGTTCATCATTTCAGCTTTAATGTCAGAGTTATTACTTTATGTCAGAGCATTTAATGGGAGCAGTCACTTCATGGCCAGCTGTAAAAAGTAATCTGCATAGGGCCACGTGATCTTTTCTGAGCCGCATGAGGCTATTGGAGAGTTTCTGAGCCGCATGAGACTCCGATTGATTTTTCAGCCGCATGGGGCTCCTTTTGTTTTGAGCCGTATGGACTTCTTCTATTTTGAGGTGCATGGGCTTTTCTTGTTCTTTTCCATGCTTCTACAAGACCCCCTTCAAAGTTTTCAATTTGAAAAATTGAAATACTTTGAATAAGAAGCATGGCTATATGAGCTCCGCTGGCCGCATGGGATGTTCTGGCCGCATGGACTTCTTGGCCGCATGGCCTGTCTAGCCGCATAGACTCCCTAACCGCATGGATCGCTTCTGGTCGCATACTGTCCTCTCTGCCACGTAGGAGGCATTAATTGCTCTAGATTCTTTATGATTTGGAGCCGTCTTTTGGGAGAATCCCAAGTGTTGGCTCAATAAATATTTAGATTTTATGCACTGGGTGAGTCTCCTTTATAAGAGGGGGCGAAATCCGAGGAGTCGATTTTGCCTGCAGCACACGACCCGAAGCGTTTATCGTTCCACGCCCCCCTATGTCTGCCTATAAATATGGGTGCTTTTAGGACAGAGAAGCTTCTTTGCTTTCTTTTGTCTTCCTTTTTTCTTGCCCTAAGCCACTGTCTTTGTTTTCCTTCTCCGATCATCAATCGACGATGGCCCCCAAAGCTTCCAAAGCTCCCAAGGCCTCTGCTGCGGCGAAATGCAAGAAGGCGGCGGCTTCATTGCCGACTGTAGCGCCCCCAGTCTATCCTGACGTCCATCCTGCCATCAAGGGTAAGGACTATGTGGAAGATCGAACACTTTAAACCCTAACACATTGGCTCTGTTGCATGTTTTTATGTACAAGCCTTCTTCTCTTCAGCATTCAATTCATTCTTCGTCTTTATTGGACTGCCTAAAGTTCAGTACGATGAAGCCGCATATGTTGTATGGGCCGCAAGAACTTCTCATATCCGAGCCGCATGGGGTATGCCCTATGTTTGAGCCGCATGAGAACGTCTGAGCCGCAAAAATGCCTTTAGAATTGAACCGCATGAAGCCCCTTTGAACAGAATCGCATGAGCTCTACTTTGGACTGTGCCGCATAAGGCTCTGACCATCTTCAAACTTTGTTTGATTCTTGCAGCAACCCTGCCGAAGGCTGAGATCTTTGTGAAGGAAGAACAGCTGCCTCCTTTCAAACAAGAGTCATCGCTCGTTAAAGAGGAGGTAATACCAAAACGGAGGAACAGAAAGAAGAGCTGGCGCCTATCGAAGTTGCTGTAAAGGAGGAGCCCTAGTCTAACGGCAGTAGTATTGGGAGTTCTGACCCTCCCGCTCCGGACGAGGATTTTGCTCAAGTGGATCCTTCATATGAAAAGTGGTTGAGGGATTGGTATATGCGCCCCCGCAACTAAGATTTGTAGGCTCTCATAAATGTCTATCTTTTGTCTTGATTTTTCTGTCTATCTTTAGCTGTAGCTTGTGTTTCGCTTCTTTTTCGATATCAATGAGATGTAGTCACATTCAGAAGACGTTCGCTCTCATAAATGTCTGGCTTGCTCATGAGATGTAGTCAAGTAACTGATTTTGAATGAACAGAACGCATTCGCTCTATTCTTTGCTTGTAGTAGTCGTTCCAATAGGAGACTTTTTGTGGACCTATTATCCTTGGCGTACCCCGGTTCGGAATACGGATAATAAGACGAGAGAAAACCAACATACTTACTCAGAGGTAATGAGGACGTGGTAAGTATGGGGGTTTTACCGCGAGGTCTTCCTACCAGAGGTAATGAGGACGTGGCAGAAGTGGACTCTGCGGGGGATATTTGTGGTCAACAGTGGATATTTGTGGGCCTATTATCCTTGGTGCACTCCGGTTTTGGGTATGGATAATAAGTCGAAAGGGAACCAACATACTTACTCAGAGGTAATGAGGACGTGGCAAGCATGAGGGTTTCTTCGATGGAGCCTTCCTACTCAGAGGTAATGAAGACGTGGCAGGAGTGGGCTCCATGAAGGGGTACATAGAACGACTCAGAGGTAATAAGGACGTGAAAGTTCTATGTAAGGGGGTAATTTGTTTTTGGCGGAGGTGAAACAACTCAGAGGTAACATCGACGTGGTTATTTCGGGAAATTTGTAGATCTGTTACCCTTTTTTGTACACTGGAAGTGCAGGTAGTGGATCATGAGGAAGGAGCTTCTTTTAGGGAGAACGTTCAGAGGTATGATCATACGTGCTTACTACACAAAAGATGCGATACAGATTGACCAGGATGGGAGTTCAGCGGTACCTGCGGGTACATAACTCGACAATCTTGAAGATTTGGAGGTAGATTGTGAGTTCAGCGGTACCAGAGGGTACGTAACTCTACAATCTAGAATATTTACGGTATGTCATTTCAGACATAATACTTCTTCAGGAACTTGTCGTTGATGGGCAACATGAGCAAGTTTCCATTTTGTTTCGCGAGGCGGTAAGCACCGTTGGAGAAGACAGCCTCAATGACAAATTGACCTTCCCACTTTGGCTGAAATTTGTCGGCAGTTTTGTGAGTCATAACCATCGGTCTCCGAACTGCCAGAACGAGATCGCCTACTTGAAACGCTCTAATTTTGACCTTCTTGTTGAAAGCTCCGGAGATTCGGGCATGATACAGCTCAATTTGTTGTTGAGCTAAAAGGCGCTTCTCATCTAGGGCCTCCAACTCTTATAGTCGGCGATGGTGATTGTCATATGTTGTCAATCGGTAGGTGAGGGCGACGCGGAGTGAGGGGATTTGGGTCTCCAAGGGGAGAACTGCCTCACTTCCGTATACCAAAGAAAATGGTGTGTTCCCGGTGGCCGTTCGTACTGTAGTACGGTACGCCCATAAGCATTCGCCGAGCTTTTCATTCCAGTCGTGTTTGTTCGACGACACGAACTTCTTGAGAAGCTTGATGATCGTTTTCTTGAATGCTTCAGCCAGTCCATTAGCCGCTGGGTTATATGGTGTTGAAGCAATATTCTGGATCCGGTGTTTGTCGCAGAACCGATAAAAGGCGTGGCTTGCGAACTGCGGACCGTTGTCGTTGATGATCCTTCCGGGCAGTCCAAAGTGATAATGACGTGATGCTTAAGAAAGCTGATCATATTTGAAGTAATGACTTCTGCCAACGGAATAGCCTCCACCCATTTGGAGAAGTAATCAGTGATTGCGAGTATGAAGCGATATCCTCTGGACGATGGTGGAGTAATCGGATGAATGGTGCCCATTCTCCATGCTTCGAATGGCCAGGATGCCATCTTCGGGAATAGAAACTCGGATGGCTGATGGATGAAATCTGCGTGGACTTGACAGGCTTTGCATTTTCGTGCATAGTCTATTGCATCTGCAACCATCGTGGGCCAATAATAGCACATTCGTCGAAGGCGATCCTGTAATTTCGGGCCTGGCTGATGGGCCCCGCAGATGCAGTCATGAGCTTCACACATGGCTTCTTTGGCTTTTGTGTTTGATATACACCGAAGCAGTAATCAATTATATGATCGTCGATACAGCATTTTTGTCTCTGCATCGTAGAAGAATCTGAGCGAACGTCTTCTGATAGAAGTGGCTTCCTTCGGATTCTCTGGCATGATGTCGTATACTACGAAATCAATGAATGGTTGTCTCCAGTCCGGTGCTTCGTCGACTGTCAGTGCGGAGTGACTCTCAACATATTGAACATTATTCGTGGGACAGACCAACTCACGGCCTATTATGTCGACCAGATGATGAGCATGCTTCGGAACTGCTAAGGAAGCGGCGAGACCTGGTAGGGCATCGACTTCAATGTTTTGGAGCCTGGAAACGTATTCTATGAAGAACCCTACCAAGGACGAGATGATGTTGATCGCTATTTGGTGATAGGGGATCATATCTTCATGGAAAACCTCATATGAACTCTGAATCTGATTGACGATTAGCTGCGAATCGCTATATGCTTCGAGGTATTCTACCCCCAGTTCCTTTGCAAGTCGGAGGCCAATGACCAAAGTATTGTACTCGGCCACATTGTTTGAACAGGGCTCCGTGAGGGAATAAGCCCGATTGATCACCAACCCGAAGGGAGAAATCAGCACCACTCCGACTCCAACGATGATGCTGCCCTTGGGCCCAGTTCTGGAAGTGCCGTCAAAGAACATTCGCCATATGGTATCATGAGAGGCCACATACGAGTCGGCAACCCCATCTGGAATCTCTTCGTATATTTTGGTTGACTCCGAACCTGGATGTGCTGCTAAAAAGTCTGCCAGAGCTTGACCTTTAATAGCCTTTTGTGGGACGAAGATCATGTGGTAGGGGGACAACAATATCGCCCATGTAGCAAGGCGAGAGCTGAGTACCCCTGGCTTGGTCATGAGGACCCTGAGGGGGTTGACTCGTAAGATCACATGTATGGTTTGTCCCGTGACATAGTGTCGCATCTTTTGAATGGCGAACACCAGGGCGAGGCATTCCTTCTCCACGGCGGTATATCGGTGTTCCGGCCCCATCATCATTCGACTGAGGTAATATATAGCCTGCTCATGGCCTACATCGTTATTTTGTGCTAGCAGAGCGCCGAGAGAATGTTCCATCGCTCGTACATAGAGTAGGAATAGTTTTCCAGCAACCGGGGCCACCAGGACTGGAGGGTTCGACAAATATTCTTTGATGCTGTCGAAGGCACGTTGGCATTCTTCATCCCAAATGAATGAGACGCCCTTCTTCATGAGGGGAGTGAATGGCTGACATCGTCCGGAGAGGTTGACAATGAACCTCCTGATGTAAGCTAGCCTCCCTTGAAGGCCTCGGAGTTCACGAAGATTTCTCGGGGGACCCATCTCCATGATTGCCTTTGTCTTCTCCGGATCTATATGAATCCCCTGGGATGTAATGATAAAACCCAAGAATTTTCCAATAGATACGCCCAAGAAGGATTTGGTAGGATTCATCTTCAAGTTGTGCGCTCGTATCAGGTCGAATACCGTCCTTAGATCCTGCAGATGGTCTTCCTTATAGTGACTTTTGACAGCGATGTCGTCAACATAGCACTCAACGATTTTCGTAAATGGTCTCTGAAGATGACATTCATGGCTCTTTGATATGTGGCGCCAGCATTCTTTAAACCAAAAGGCATGACTGTGTAGCAGTATGTGCCAATCGGTGCTCGGAATGATGTGTGCTTCTCATCGTCGGGAGACATCTTGATTTGGTTGTATCTCGAGAAACCATCCATGAATGACATACGCTCGAAGCCGCAGGTGTTGTCAATCATGATGTCCGTGATAGGGAGGGAGAACTCATCTTTAGGATACGCCTCGTTCAGATTGCGGAAGTCGATGCAGATTCGAATCCTCGTATTTTTCTTGAGGACCGGTACTATGTTGGAGACCCAGTCCGGATGTTGTTCCTCACGAATGAAGCCGCTGGCTATCAGTTTGTTGACTTCGGTTTCGATCGCATTCATAATGTTCGGGCGGAAGCGTCGCTGTTGTTGCTTGATCGGATTTGCATCCGGCCGAATGTTGTATTTGTGAAGTACAATCTCGGGGTTTAGCCCTGGCATATCTTCATAACTCCAGGCGAACACATCAATAGATTCTTTGACGAGTTGTAGCAGCGACTCTCGCTCTTCATCTGTCAGGCATTTACTAACGAAGATTGGTTATGGAGAAGACTCATTACCGAGGTCAACTTGCATAACCTCATCTTCAATAGGAGGCTCTCTTTGTTCGAACCACTTTTTCTATTGTGCATCCAGCTGTTGGGCCTACGACTCTAATTCAAGGAGTTCAGGAATGTCTTTTCTTCTTCGTAAGCGTCGACGAATGCCATATTGACAGACAAGACTTGCCTGAATACGTCTCCGATGCTGATATCTGAATCAGAAGTTGGTGATCCGGTTGAGTGTGAATACCAGTCGCATTCCTCATCTGAGCTTTCAGGGGTCGTCGCAGGCGTAACATACCCCAGTCCACAATAGGTCTTGTTGTAGTAATCCTGTGGTTTTTCGGCCGGGACTGGCAACTGTAAAAGTAACCGCCGACCAGTGCCATAGTTCAAGCCTGGTGTAGCCTCCAGATCATACCCCTGTCTTTGCATGAGGTACCTGGATTGGAAGCTATACAGATAAAGTGGCAGTCTCCCAGCGTCCGAGTCGAGATCGACTTCTTCTATTACGAAGGGCTATGGATCATTCTTTCGGCCGAAGATGATTGGATGGTCTTCTCCCTCGACTATGAAGTAGGCACTTTCCACAGGAGTAAGTTGATTTGTAGTGTAAATATTTGTCACTTGCGTGTGTAGGTGAGTGCCTATACCGTGTTCCATAGCATACATTGTACAAAGCTTATCAAGCTCGAGGTAGTTCAAAGACAGCCATTTATTGATGAAGTAAGGTATCTTTTCTAGTGGGATTACATCATCTGCGGATGGAACATCAGTATGAGCAGCCACGTATTTGGCCAATTCTGGTTCTTTTTCGGCCACCCCTGTATAAATGAAGGCTGAGAGGATGACCTGGGCATCTTAATCATAAAGGGTTCCGCTGGTGGGACAAAACTTGGGGTCGTTGGCGAACTAGTGACTCCCTGTTTGGCGCTTGATGCTAGGCTGGGAGTTGTTGGCTCTTTTGGAGTTCCCGACTTCGCATTGGACTGACGATTCATCTTGGGAAGACGTATCATTATTGGCTTATCAGAGGGTTTGAGCTCTCTGTTTGTGGCTGGCCGGCTCTTGGCAGCCTGATTGTCATTGGCTCCGTTATGGATTTTGGTGCTTGGCCAGACCTTGGCAGTCGGATTATCATTTGCCCCTCTTGTGCCGAGAGACTGATTGCATCCTTACGCAGAGCGGCCGTCAGGGGTACGGTTTTGCCAGGTTTATGAGCATGAAGGTGGATTGTCAGAGGTTCCTCTGATCCCGTTGCTGTCTTAGTTTGAGCTTGCATATCTCCTTCGATAAGGTACCTTTTCGACTTCTCGTACAAGCAGGAGTCCGAGTAATAAGGCTCGACCACTTTGAAGGGATCGATGTCGGTAAATTCTATTCTCACAAAGCCGTGCTTGTCGACATACTTGAAGCACTGGTGCCGCGTAGAAGGCACGATCAAGTAATCGTATATCCAAGGACGCCCAGGAGAATATTATAGAAAGTGTCCGCATTTATGACATAATAAGTCACTTATGACTGCAGATCGCCGATTTGGCACTTCAAGCGAATCTTTCCGATCGGGTAGCTCCTGCCTGAATTGAAACCGCTGATGGCGGTGCTTGTCGGCATTAGGCGATGCATGGGGATGCGAAGATGGTGCAACAGACTCTTTGGGATAATACTTATGGAACAACCGGGGTCAATGTGCATCCGATCCACCTTTACGTCACCGATGTATCCAGTGTAATACAACGGACGATCGTACAAGTTGGTTTTAATGAGCATATCCTGTGGAGTGAAGACGATGTTGGGCATTGCACTTGTACAAACACTGTTCTGGAGATTTCCAGGCGGGCTTTCTCCCGTGAGGTTGACCGGAGCCAGATATGCGTCGGCATTCTGGAGTGCATCGCTTAGTGCCACGCGAACATCTTTCGAGAGTCTCCAGAGCTCGTATAATGATAATTTGGCCGGTGTCTTGGCCAATTATGCCAAGATATCAAAGTTGTAGGGCCTCTCCAGCCCCTGAGGCACCTCTTTTCGGAGAGGCTTGTCAAAGCGAGTCTCCTTCGGCCTAGGCTTGTCGGTCGTCGAAGGCTGAGAAGGTCATAGGGCATCAGCAACTATCGGTTGATGATCTTCAGTCGAGTTATCCGGTGGAGGTTGGGTTTGTGCGCCGGATCGGGTAACAACAGCAGCAGCTTCTTCGACCTCTACTGAGATTGTGCGACATGACTTGACTTTCCCACTCTTCTTTTTGTTGGGAGCGGGTGGTGCAGACTGAGTTACTTCTGGTACCAGGTCCGGGTGGACCCACATGACCTTTCCTCGTGATGTGTTGAGGGGCACTAGACCAGCGGCCTGATCTCGAGGAGGTAGACGATTAGCAATCTTTATTGTTGCCCGAGGGATGGGTACTATGCCGTCTTGAGTCTCTGTCAGAGGGAAGCTGCCGAACTGTACCGACATCATGTTGGCTGCCATGGTTACCTCCTTGAAATCGATGGCCAGAGCCTTCGAATCCATGAGATGTTGAATATATCGCTTCAATTGGATGCAGTCTTGTGTGGCATGGTGAACATAGCGATAGTAGTGGCAGTACTTGGGGCTTTCCATCTCGGCCGGCCAAGGTTCCCGTCTAGGCGGAGGGAGCTGGATTCTACCTCCTTGTATGAGCATGTCCAAGATGGGCTTGACATGACCGTCTTCTAAGGAGTAAGTCACCTGCGGCCACTGCTTTCAGCTGGCTTTGATTCAGGCTTCTGGGTTGCGTCGGCTACCATAGCCTATTTTCCCTTGTTGTCTCGATTGTTGGAGGGGTTACCACCATTGTTGCTGTTGGTGTTAGGGCGTTTGCCCTTATCTTCTCCTTCCGAGACGTGCAATCCTAGTTGGCGAGCTTTCTTCAATTTATCTTCAGCGCTAGTGGCACTGATGATGAATGTCTTCCAGTCCTTAAATTGACTTTCACCCATCCAGAGGCTGATTGTTGGGAGCAGTCTCTTTTGGCAAATTTTAATTAAGGAGGAATCTGGATTACCGAAAGGCAACTTCATCGCGGTTTGACGAAACCGTTCGATATAGTTTCTTGTCAGCTCCTTTTCTCCCTGGACAACGTTCATGAGGGTGGACATTGTCACATCCTGTCCTACTTCGTAGAACCTCTCCAGGAACATACGTTTGAAGCCGACGAAGGAATGGATGCAGCTGTCCGACAAGTTGCAGTACCAGTCAAAGGCGACCCCTTCCAATGCCCCGATGAATAATCATATAAGGATGGCGTCGTCAAGGGGCAGATGGTCGGTTGTGACTTCGAAGTAAGTAATGTACCGACTTGCGAAAGTTTTGCCATCATAGGGATTGATGTTGAACGGCTTATATCTTGGTGGGAAAGGGACATCCCTCCATGCAGCAGGGTATGGTTGCCGTATTCTGAGGTCTTGGGAGGTTTTTCGGGCATAAAACATGGCCCGGAGCTCCTGGACTTCTCTTCTTGCCTCCCTAGCCTCATCCGCAGTGGTGGGGGCCGATATTTTAGAAGAATTGTCGCCCGGGTTTAGTGCCGTTGAGTTTGAGTCCGCATTAACCGCGGGACCCAAGCTTGTTTGGCCAGGAAGCGCCGCTTTGATTTCGTCCATGGATTTGACTAAGGTACGCAGAATGGCCTCCAGGGTGTCGATGCGTTGGCGATCACTGGGACCGTCTTGATTGTCGTTTGTCATGAATGTCGTCCTTACACGAGCCGAAGTAGAAGAGACGGTGGACGACGTGCTCTCTGAATCATACCCCTGTACAGAGAAGTCGTCGGGGTATATGGGAATGTTTTCCTCTGGTTCAGACTCGGAAGGAATAGTACCCCCAGCTTCAGAGCTTGTCTTATCTTAAGAGTCGCAAACATCCTCGGGGACGTCGGCACCTATTGTATCTGTTGGGAGGGTCGTTTCCTCGGGTTTATCTCCTTGGAATACCGGATTGTCATGGATGTTCGGAGGAATGCTACCCCCGGTTCCAGCGACCCCAGTGATGTGGATGATGAATCTTTCGATGTAGTAGATTTCGTCTTCGAACGGGTACCTTAGAAAACTTCGGTAGTAGGCAACCGCTTAGATGATAGTTTCTTGGTCACATTGGTTGAAATCTTCGGGCTGTAGATATTTGTTTTCTTCCCTCTCACGCTGGCGGGAAATCTCTGAGCAGAGTTGCAGGAGACAACGGGAAGTGCCTTATCCTCTGAACTTGGTTGTTGCAGTCTTTGGAAGATGGACCGCCGGTCTTCTCGTACTGCCGCATTGTTGCAGCAGCAGTTGACAATGACTTGGGTGCAGTGATGTCCGTGGGAGGACTCTTTGCACACTGAGTCCCCTTCTCTTTCCTTGCGTTTGTGAAGGATCACGTCCCGCAAGTCAGATGGGTCTCGAGCAACTTGAGAAACCCGAGTGTATTGGCACTATGTTTGCTCCCTGATGGTTGGGAGACTTTTGGGAACTACTCTGTCCGTTTACCGCCGGGGGCTGGACTCGAGTGGTTCGGTACAACTTTTCATTGGAGGCCCACATTACAGTAAGCGGAGCGCTCGGATTGTCAGAAGTTGGGACAGTTGACTGAGCTCGCCGAGCCTGCGCTGTCCTGAACTTCTTCACTCCAGCACCCGAGGGTGCATAGTAGGAAGAGTCCAAATGGTGTCGCAGAGAGTCTGGCACATGTTCTTGGGAGCGTGAGAGATCAGGGCCATGGGAGAGGCGGTCGAAGACGGAGCTTGAGCCGCATGGAGTGGATAATATACGGCTGGAATCAGCAGTCTTCATGCGACGGGCAGTCGCGGTCGCATAGGCCTTCTTCATGCGGCTGGAAGTCTTGGCCGCATGAGTCTCCTTCATGCGGCTGGAAGTCTTATCTGCATGGGCATTCTGTACGCGGCTGGCAGTTTTGGCCGCAAGAGCATTCTGCACACGGCTGGCAGTTTTGGCCGCATAAGCATTCTGCACGTGGCTGGCAATCTTGGCCACATGAGTATCATTCATGCGACTGGCAATCTTTGCCGTATGAGTATCATTTATGCCGCTGGTGCCTCTATTCGGCTTCTTTCTGGACCACATAGAGTCCCTCTTTGTCCCTGTAAGTCCAGCATAGTAGTGTTTTCCTCTGTCGGACTTAGGGATAGCAGAGTCCTCTATGGCCTGAAGTGAAACCGTATGAGAGTCTTTTTCGTCGTCTTGTGCAGCAGAGAGTACTTCGTCCAGGGCTTGGGGAGGAGAAAATGACTTGAGCCTCCACTCCTGTTTGCCATGAAATATAAAAGAGCAGAACAGTTTTATGGGAGGACTGGACTTTTACTTCACGTTATAAACTCGCTTGTACAAAGAAAACCTAGGGACGAAATCTTAGGTACAGCAATCTAAGTACAATTGTTTATTTTTGATTCTGGGAGGTGACGATAGAGGCTCGGGAAAGCGACGACAGCTCTGCCTTTCTCCTTGGACGATCGGATGTAGCCTTGGCTCCTGTGACGAGATGCTTGGCGTTGACGAAGAAATGCTCTTCTTGCTCTCCTCGTATTGCTCTTCTGGCTTCTCTCTCTCTGGATTGATCTCTGTGTATTTTTCTCTCTGATTATTGAGGGAGCGTCCCTCTGTGTATGCGTATCCATTTTGCAAGGGAATGGCACCCTGCTATTTATAATAGTGGGGGCATCATTAGGGTTTGCAATGATTGCCCATCCTCAAAGTGGCGGCGGCCTGATAAGTGATCAATCTGGGCCATTAATCTTGAGCGTGAAGGATCTGGGCCATTAATGAGGATTATGCCAAATCACGTCAGTAATTAATGTTGATTGCAATAAATCCCCATCATGATGATTTGCTGATGTCCGCAAATCTAAATGAATCAATTTAATTCATTCTCTTGCCACGTGTCCCAAATTATTAGGATCTGACCCAAAATTTGATTATCTTTAGGACACGTGTCTTATCATCCTTGTTGAGCCGCATGAGGAGCGTTCATATTTAGGCCGCATGAAGGTCGTCATGACCGAGCCGCATGAAAGATTTCATGACCGAGCCGCATGAATAGTCTCTATACTCGAACCGCATGAAGGTTGTCATGACCGAGCCGCATGAATATGTTCATGACCGAGCCGCATGGGGGTCTTCATGGCCGAGCTGTATGAGAGTCTTCATGGCCGAGCCGCATAGATTTCTTCATGGCCGAGCCGCATGGGGGACCTTCATGATTGGACCGCATAGGTTTCTCTGCACTGGCCACGTGAACTCGTCTAGTCTGGCCGTATAAACTTGCCTCGAAGCTGCAAAGATTTTCTCCGGTTCCCTAGGAAGATAGTGCTCTTGTGTCAGTCATCTTGACTACTTTATGTCAGGGCTGTCATCTGTCAGCTGTCAGCCATCAGAGCATTAATTGTGTTTGAATGACGCTGGGTACAGCTATTCTGAAAAGACATGTGGCTTCCCACTGCGGGCCGCATGGAGTTCACTCAAACTGCCTATGTGTTTGTGCCGCATGGGACTCCTGAGCCGTATGAGGCTTCTTGGCCGTATGGATCATTTTTCTTTTCTTTTTCATGCTTCTACAAGACACCCTTCAAAGTTTTTAATTTGTAAAATTGAAATGCTTTGAATAAGAAGCATGGTTATGCCAGAGCCGCATGGATGTATTCTGTCCTAGCCGTATGATTTCCTCAACCGTATAACTCTCTGAGCGGCATGGGCTGTTTTGGCCGCATGAGCTTCTTGCCACGTCTTCCTGCCACGTGTGCAAATCTTCTGTGAATCTTCTGCATTTAATGCTCTTGATTTGCTGCAGATTTTAAGAGCTGCTTTCTTGGGCCAGGATCCCAAGAGTCAGGCTATTATTCAGCCATTTTACCTCGATGACCGAAGAGTCGGTTATCATATTGTACGCGGATCGAGGCGTTCTTTCCTTGTCTATAAATAGGAACACTTTCGTTCTAGGGAATCTCCTTTGCTCTCTTCGATCTTTTGCTGTTTTAACTCATTTTTCTCCCAAGCACCTATGGCTCCCCAGAAGGTTGCTGCGTCGAAGCCTGCGAAGGGCAAGGCGATCGCTTCTGCGACGACTGTGGCGACGGACGTAGCCACCCCTCCGTCGGCAGCTGTTCGCTCTGTTCATCCCGACGTTCATCCACCCATTGCTGGTAAGGGCGTTGCCTTAGAACCCTAACTGCCATGGCTCTGCTACATAATTTATGCACAAGCCGTATGTACAAGGTTCGTCGATATGACCGCATAAGCACTTCGCCCAGGAGGCCGCATGGGCTTGTCACACTCGATATGAACCGCATATATATTTTTGGTTTGGACCGCATGAGCGTAGTTCACTTTTGAACCGCATAAGCTCATCTGCTTGTAGCCGCATGAGTCTGTCTGTTCAGGGCCGTATGAGTCCGTGTGGACTTTGAACCGCATAGTCTCACCTGAATCTGAGCCGCATCAGTGCCTAGGTTTGTCTGTTGAGTCCATGTGAACCTTGAACCTCATAGGCCCTTCCAAACCCAAAACCGCAGAAGCTTCATAAGCTCATCCGAACTTGATTTGTCTGGACTCGTTTGACTCGGAGCCGCATAAGGCTATGATGAATCGAACAGCATGGACTCATCTGGTTCTGAGCCGCATGAGGCTGTGATGACCCGAGCTGCATAGACTTAAATGATCTTTCAAATGCTTCTTGTTTTGACTATCTTCTAATCTCATTTCTTTCGTCTATCTTCAGTGAATCTGCCAGTAAATCCTGCAGGAAAACTTCTGGTTGGATCGAATCAACTTGCCACGGATGTGCGACGGGACAATTTAGTTCGTCAAGTGTCAGAGCAGCTCCTTGTTAATAAGCCTTTGGAGCGACTGAATGTTATCAGGGTTCAATCTCTCCAATTCCTTAGTGACATGATGAGCTCCGGGAAGCTAAATGGGAAGTATCTGAGGCCGGTCTTCCTCTTTGGGGATGCATTGATCATAGAAAACTCCCGAGTGCTAGATATTTCCGAAAGTTGGGATTTTAATCTGGACGGGATGTCGATTCATATCCCCATTATGAAGCGTCATTTCCCTCTTGCGTGGTTCAACATGATCTTGTTGGACAGGCAGATGACAGACCCCCTCACCCCCACCAAACCGGGGATGTTTGTGGGTAACACCCGTTACAATAAAACTACTGGGTCAGTACGTACGATCAAGGATCCGGCCAGTCGATCTGTGATGGGGTTAGCTCCGGGTACCTTTATCAACACACCCGGTCATAACTTCTCATTTTCTCAGGCTGATATCTTCTTGAGCCAGCTTGCTCGAAAAGGGTCCTATCCTGTTGGCAGATTGGCACTGCTGGGCTGGTTACACCCCATTCCCTCGTGGGCTAACCTAACCTCGTGGATTCTGCGGAAATACGAGACGTTTCTGTGAGAAGTCAATCTTTATGATGCTATCCGGGGTACCAGCCACGGATTGCCCATTAATAAGCCGTTGTTCATGGCCCTTCTGGAGATGTATAACCATCGGACATGGACTTTTTTCACACCTGTAGGGGAGTTGGGGCTCACTCTCCATGAGATGTATGCTGTCTCCAAGCTTCCCTGGGGAGACGAACCCTTCGAAGCGTACACTCCAACGAACCAGGAGTTCCAGGATCTAGATCGACGATTTCCAGGCTTCGTCGCTGTGTACCAAGAACTGTTACGTCACCATAGTACCTGTCACCAAACGGCTATCAAGAAAAATGATAGCTCGGAAGGGGATACTCCCCATACCAACTCTTGGGTCTCCTATCTTTTTAAATTCAGTGCTGCTGGCCGAGTTACTTTCCGAGGTCGTCAAACTCCTAGGGAAGTAGAAGGCTTGGTGTTGACTGCTAGGAGGTCGAAGTCTAAGGGTGACAAGTTTGGGAGCCAAATCGACTCTTTCAGCTATTTTTATTATGGTACTCGGCGGCTGTCAGAGAAGGCACTCTTGGCAGGTTTTTTAATGGTGTGGCTGTACAATTATGTGGTCTCAGGAGGGACAGGTTCCATCGATAGGATCGGCTGTCACTTTATTCTTCTCGCCGTAAAGTTGGCCTTTGGGGTCAGGCTGGCTCTTCTTCCCGCTATGGTGTGCAGCATTCATCATGGTCTCCGTGCCTTCTCGTCGAAGGTCATCGCTCGTGACGTGGTGATGGACTTTGAACGCATAGAGCTGCCTTATCATTACCTGCTGGGGTGGCTGTTGTTGCATTATCGATCTTTGATGAGGCCTGGGACGGGAGACGGCGTTAGGGACGGCGACGCTTTTCTTTTCAGGTATCGCCATCAGCCTTGGGAATATAGTACCATGCTAGCGTGTCGGAGGATGCTGGCGAGGGTGGACGGATATGATTTCTTCGTGTCCGTTCCCCGCTTTACCGACCAGGAAGTGAGGAGTGTCCATGTCGATGGCGTTGGATCTCCTCATTTCTTACCTGAGAAGATGCATTTCTGGTTGCGTAACATTTGCCCGGCGTATTTAGTTTATCGCAATCGCAATACTGTGTACCTGGAGCCCTACTTGCCCAGTAGGTTTGCCCGTCAATTTGGGTACAGCCAACTATTCCTTGGGCGTCCCAGTTCCTGCCTGAGATTTGAGGGTAGCATACTTGATGGTATTAG
Organism: Iris pallida; assembly: GCA_029216955.1. Classification (NCBI taxonomy): domain Eukaryota; kingdom Viridiplantae; phylum Streptophyta; class Magnoliopsida; order Asparagales; family Iridaceae; genus Iris; species Iris pallida. Next base: position 20,615 of record JANAVB010001482.1, read on the forward strand.
GGCATGGAGCTACTATGACACTTGCCATACTCGAACTAGTTTCTCAGTTCTTGCAGCAAACGTGCTGGGGGAAATCTTGCATATGGCGGCCTTATACCATGTTACGGTAATCCAGCCTCCTGTTGATTTTGACCCGAGGACTAGCTTCATCGTGGGCACTCGTTTGGTGGAGAGGGCTATGGTGTCGAAGGCAAAGAAGAAAGGGGCGAATAGGGTTCCCGAGCCCAATTCTGAGTCCATAGACACAGTAGAGGGAAACAACGAGCGGGACGATGAGGGCTCTCTTTCTTCTGATGGTGAAGCCGCGACAGATCAGTCGCCCATCATAGCGGATAAGATGATGACGGATCAGCCGTCGGTCGTATTAGATGAGGTGGTAGATCAGTTGCCATCTGTACCAGAGGTGGTGAGGATAGAACCACCGTCTGCCGTGCCTGGTCCCTTGCGTAAGCGAGGCAGGCATGAGTCTACTGACGGAGGAGTAGCCTTTTCCGTAAAGGGAGCTGCGGTTAGACCTCGTAGGCTACTTATTACGGAGAGGGATGAAAATGCTGACGATGTTCCGGAGGTAAGACTGTGTTGGAGCTATCTCCTTGTTGTGGTTTTCTTTTTCTTGGAGATATGACCTAATAATTCTTCTTTGTAGGTGTCTGACGAACCGGGCTCTCATGAACCGTCTGTCGCTCCTGAGGTTGATCCGGCCCTTGCTGCTTTGATTAGCGGCATGTATTCCACGGTCCTTTCTACGGGGTCTCTCTCAGCGGCGGCTGAGGACTCCCAAGTTGCTGAGGCCCCGGCCCGGGGTGACGAAGATTTCCTCGGGCCTGTCTCCGAGATTGCTGAATTTCAGCAAGGCGACGCCGATCTCGTCGCATCTCCTCCCGAGGGTGCCGGGGCGGAGGAGTCTATTATATTCGACTCGGAGGCCGCTGGTGGAGAGGTTGTGGTGGCCGTAGGCGAACCTCAGCCTCCACACTCTTCCGCTGGTAAGATAAGCCAAATATTGACTAGTTGTGGGGCTTATTTGCTCTATCAACATATCCTCTAGGTCAAATCGATTCATGGTTGTCTTGGCCCTACAGGTCCTGACCCTTTACTTCCTACAGCGGATGTTCTTGGGGAAGGCTCGGCCTGCTGCGATCTGGGGGAAGGAGCGTTTCCTCTCCTTTACCGACTCATGTCGAGGGGCCTCCCGCCAGCTCCGGGCAGATGGGAGTGGAGCTTGTTCCGGGAGCGATGGTCTCCGCCTCATCTTCTGCTGCTTATACGGCTTCGGAGATTGACTTCTCGGCCCTGCCGAGCATTCAAGTTATGCAGGCTGCTTGTGAGCACCCTAAATTTCGGGTTGATTTATTTTATTTTATTTTAATTTTTTGATTGAGGGTAATTTTGAAATTTCGTGTTTATAATTATTTTAATAATGATATTTAATTCATGATATGATTTTAGGTGATTTTAAATTATTTTAAAATTATTTAAATCAATGACTTGTGGTTTTGACGTTTTGCTAGTGAAATCCTAGAGATTGTTTGACCTAGAGCCTAACCATGTGATTATGATATTTTAATGTCATTTTTGGCCTAAGGATATTTTTGCATTTGACCTCTTTGAATTATTTTGATATTATTTTATTATTTATGATATTATTTTGGGGTTATTTGAGTCGGGTTCGAATTTCAACTCAATCCGACTTGAAACGGAGACCCGGGGGTAGTTTGACTCTAGTAGGACCCACACACTAGTTAGGCATGGCCCACATGATATTAATTTTAGTCTACATGATAGAAATATTTTAGTTAGAGGTTAGACTAATTATTATGGATAAGGTTAGTGTGATTAGAGACTTTAGAATGACTAATTTAGCCCCAACCAATTAGCCCTTTCCTAATACTCATAGAATAGGTTAGTAGAGGCTTTTGGACTTTTCCTAATAGGACAAAACCACCTTTATGGCCAGCCACAATAAGGATAGGGTTGAGCCTCCCATTTGTCATTATCCATCTATTTTTCTCTCTCTTGTTCTTCTCCAAATTCCTAGAGAGCAATCCCTAGCAATTTCTTCACCAAATCCTTCCATTTCACCACCAAATCTTCTTCTTTCCTTCTCCATTCTGGCCAAGGAGGAAGCTACCCAAGTTTGGAAGGATTCGGAGCTCGTTCGTGTCCTTTTGGAATCTCTACGTGTCGGTGTCGCTCCGGGAAGGTTTTTCTTCGATTCTATCTACCGGGAGGTATAAATCCCTTCTCCTTTTCATTTCCTCAAGCATATAGGTCTACTTTAAACCCATAGGAATGACCCCCATGGTTGTATCTCCATTTGTGTCTATTTTGTGTCCATTTGGAGGTCATAGGAGTGTCGTTTGTGTTGTGGATGTGTTCATGTTACATATATAGATTTATATAAATATTGTAATGAGAGTGTATCTATATTTATATATGTAATAAATGGTTCATGATGATTATATAATCAAGTTTGTGAGTGTGGTTCCTCATATTATTATTGCTATTATTGTTGTGGATAATTAGGATATATATTGTGTATTCTTTTGGCTCAAACTATCTAAATCCGTCATGATTTTTATCCACGTTTTTAATTTCAGCCCTAACTTAGAAATGTCATAACTTCTAACCCAAAGCTTGGTTTAATCTCCCGTTTTTTTTAAAAGAAGCGTATTGAAGTTAGCTTTCCAAAAACTTATATTAATAGGCCTAATTATTTCTGTAACTTTCTGGAGAATTATTTGAGTGTCAGCTGTACGAAAGACAAACGCGTTCTCGGTGTTTTTGCGATTCCGGGAGTTTCCGGAAACGAAAATGCGATCCGTTTGAAGTTTCGGAAAGCTAACACATAGATCTATAACATACTTTAATCCTAAATTTTAATTCATGATGAGATGGTACAGTATTGATTATTAGTAGGAGTTACTATTCGACATATGTATTTTGTGCACCCTTGTGTGTAATATAATGTTCTATTTGATTTTAACCCATGTTAATGTATATACATTATGTAATTAAATAGAGAATACAAGCATGAGTAAATGGTTAAGTAAATGATGTATGAGGTGTAAGTATCCTATTTAATGTAAGCATGTATAAGTGTGGCTTGTAATAAATATGTAGGTTCCATAGTATGTAATGTATGGTACATATAGTAGTGCAAGAGAATAAATGAATGATGAATGAATGCAAGCATGAATGTAATGTAATAATAGATGTAATGTATGAAATATACAAGTTAATGAGATGTAATGTTCTATGTTAACACAAATCCTATATTACCTCATGTACCCCCTTACACTATGTTGACACTATCACACTTGACACATTGTTCACTTACACTTTGACACTCTTTGATATATATACACTATGTATGCCCATTTAACCCTCACTTGTCCCTTTGCCATGTTCATATACACACACATAGCCTCTTAAATAAGTATTTATGAATATAGTTAACTTAGCTATGTATGTATATTATATATATGTTAGCATATTGTGTTGTAATATATAAGTTTATATAACCATTTGAAATGCCATGATTATAGACCTAATGTTGAATACCAATATATGCATGTGTATATATGTGTAGACATATATAGCTTAAAGTAATAGATTACCTAGTGTATATCCAATGTAAATTCTTGCCTATTTGAGTATTGAATAATTGCATGCTATATAGAGTTGGGTGTATGTTGGCTTGTATAGCCTTGTATTGATGTGTGCTTGCTAGGATAGTCTTGGTTAGGCCTAGTAAGACTTGCTGGGTTAGGTCATGACCTAGTTTGACTAGTGCAGTTGACCAGAGTTGACCAAGGGTTGACTTTGGCCTAGTTTGACCTAGATTCATGTAGAATGCATTGTAGTGCTTTATATTACCCTTCTGGACATGTTGTGACTTGTGCTGTTCTAATTAGGAGCCAGACACCTCTCCTCGGACAGTATCTTTATCTTGGACATTCAGATATCAGGCGAGTACATTCTCTGATAGTTCTCTTATTTACTTGTCAATTACTGTACTTCAGTTCTAGTTAGTTGTATGCGATTCTCTGTTACAACACGTATGAATATTCTGGATTCATGTATACGACACATATTTATTTTCTGGCCTCTATTACTGGTATCATCATTCTGGCTTCTATTACTGGAATCACTTGCTGGAATCATTTACTGGAATCATTTACTGGAATTATTTACTGGTATCATTATATTTTGGCTGGCCTCTATTACTGTTTCAGCTCATCCACCAACGGCTGTAAATATATATCGATGTTCTTTATCGGATTTTTGGGACCGGGTATGATAGCTGTCAAGAACATATAAGGAGTCTTCATACACATCCATGGTGGCAGATTGTAAGGGGTAAGAATGACCGGCCAGCATGAGTATTGAGATCCCGACTGTCCGAAAGGGGCGAAGCCATCAGAACATAGCGCCAGGCGTACATTTCTAGGCTCTGCAGCAAAATTTGGATGACACAAATCAAAATATTTCCACGCCTCCCCATCCGAAGGATATGACAATTCTCCTTCGTCCTTTATGCGATCTTCACTGTGCCACGTCATGTGTTCTGCTGTATTCAGAGACATATACATCCTCTGTAAGCGCTTCGTGATCGACAAGTAATGCATATGCATGTAAGGACGTCATTTTCTAGTTGACTTTCCTTTTCCCTGTACTGTCTTGTAACGATCCGCATTACAGAACCAACAACTTTCTAATACGCAATTCTCTTTGTAATACAACATGCATCCGTTGCGACAGCAATCTATCTTCTCGTACCCCAGTCCCAGTTGTCGGACCATCATCTTTGACTTGTAGAAGTTTCTTGGGAGCTCTTTTGATTCCTTCGATAACACCTCATTAGTTAATTGTGTGATCCGATCATAGCAAGCTTGTGGCAAGTTAAAATCAGACTTATGTTCAACAACCGCATCGTCACTGATAGTGCGGAATGAGTCTCACAACCAGGATATAGAGGAGTATCTGCGTCCTTAAACATATCATAGAACTCCTTTGCCTCGGGATTAGGATCCTTCGGATCAAAATTAGGCCCTGTCGCAGCATACACCATATCTCGTGCAAGGTTCTGCATGTCTCCATAATCCACAGAGCATCCGTCGTCTTCGAGGACATCCGTTGCAGCATTATCATCAAAAGCATAAGTACCAGCTTCTGCAGCCTGTCTTTCTGAATATAATTCACCTTGCGATGACCACAGGCCGTAATCACGTACGAAACCCTTACGGGTCAAATGATCTCTCACAGTCATCACTTCTTTGAAACGTCTATTGTGACAATTAACACATGGACACTTAATTTTGTTATCGTCCATGTACTGAGTTTTGCTCATGGCATACTTAAGAAATACTTCCACACCTGCCTGAAAATCGTCACTCACACCAATTCTGCTCTCGTGTTGTCGTTTGTACATCCATGTACGATCAACAAAGTAACGATTCATGCTCGATTTGATTTGAATATCTGTATCGTAAGACAAACTAAACATAAGAATTAATAGCCCGATACAGATACTCATATCGCACGAAAAACTAAACTTGTGGATAACACGCTAGGCCTACGACGAGGCTACTTAGTATCACAATCTAACATAATTAGTATATAATCATGTAACTGGTGGATCCGCTAGCTAGTAAGCCGGATGTACTTAATATCAGAGAGTATCAGATTAGTATCAGTATATAGGTTAGGTAGACCGTATCAAACGCATATCGGAATAGTAGGCCGAATAGGAGGCCGAGATAGTCGAATGAGAAGAAGGGAAGAAAGGAGGAGCAGATGGTATACTAGACTAGTTCTGGGTCAAATTAGGAGTCCAAGTCAACTCTGTCAAAACTAACCTTAATTAGGCTAAACTTCTATCTTAGCTAATCAAATATATATACTAGACTTCACGACGTGTGTCTGTGTATATATATATATATTATTAATAAATTACTTAAAATTATGCCTATATATATATATATATATATATATTATTATATATGTCTGAGTGTGTGTGTATCGGTGTGTCTGTGTCCGCGTGTGTCCGTGTGTGTGTGTGTGTGTGTGTGTGTCCGTGTGTGTGTGTATCTGTGTGTGTGTGTCCGTGTGTGTGTGTGTCTGTGTGCGTGTGTCCGTGTGTGTGTGTGTGTCCGTGTGTGTGTGTGTGTCTATGGGAGAGGAGGAGGAGGACTCCTGCACGGGGACTCCAGATTCCCCCCTGCCCCGACCCCCCCAACCCCTGCCCGACCCCCCCAACCCCTGCCCGACCCCCTCTCCCACCCCCCTGCCCCCCTGCCCCGACCCCCCCCAACCCCTGCCCGACCCCCCCAACCCCTGCCAGACCCCCTCTCCCCCCCTGCCCCCCTGCCCCGACCCCCCCCAACCCCTGCCCGACCCTCCCCCAACCCCTGCCCGACCCCCTCTCCCACCCCCTGTCCAGACCACCCCCCCACCCCTGCCCGACCCCCTCCCCGACCCCCCCCTGCCCCCTCTCCCACCCCACCCTTGCCCCGACCACCCCACCCCCTACCCGAACCCCCCTGCCCAGAGCACCCCCCCACCCCTGCCCGACCCCCTCCCCGACCCCCATGCCCCCGACCACCCCACTCCACCCTTGCCCCGACCACCCCACCCCGTACCCGAAACCCCCCTGCCCCACACCCTCTCCGACCACTACGACAGCCCCCCAACCCCCCAAATCGTAAAAGAGAGAGAGAGAGAGAGAGGGAGATAGAGAGAGAGAGGGGGGGAGAGAGAGCATACCTTAGAGAGAGAGAGGGAGATCGCCGGTCGGAGAGAGCGAGATCGTCGGAGAGAGGGAGAGGGAAGAGAGAGAGTGTTTTAGGGGGGAATGAAAATTTCCTTCCGTCGGTTCAATTTAAGTTAGGGTACAGAAATTAGCGACGGAGTAGCGACGGATTATTCCGTCGCTAAGTAGTCAGTAAATCTCGCGCCAGAGTAGCGACGGAGTAGCGACAGATTATTCCGTCGCTAAATGGCCGTCGCTAAAATGCTGTAATTTGGTAGTGTCAGCTATACCTTGAAAACTCTTGAATCTTTATATCATTTTTTATCTGAGAAATATTGAGGAAGTGATATAAATCATATAGTTCGGAAATGATATAATTGGTTATCATATGATGATTTTGTAGGAATCAGAGTGTTGGATGTCAAATATGAAAATTTTGAAATGGAGATGTGGTAAAGGTTTAAAATGAAATCGAGGGATAAATGTTATCAATTTAGAAACAATCACAGAAAGTGGGTTATGAATAATTCATAGATGTATTTCAAAACTAATGAGGATGTTTAAGGCCAACCTAGTTTTGAGAACTTAAAAATCTTTGTTATTGATTCTTGGGAACTCTTACAAGGCTATGTAGAAATTTAGAGATGGAAAGGAGAATTTAATCGAATAAAATGATTATGCGAAATTGAACTAGATATTGTAAGATGGTGACTAGAGACAGAGAGAACACAAGGATTTTACGTTATAGAATTATTTTAGATGATTGGAAGAAAATTGTAGAATTCAAAAAAATATATTTTAAGGTGAACGTTGAAGAAAATATGAAGGTTGATTTATAAAAAAGAATAAATTTTGTGTGACATAGTGGTATTGGAGTTTAGTGAATACGAGACTCGATTTAAACAAGTCCAAGGATTCCATAAACTGGATTTAGAGGTTTCGGATCTAATTTAAAACGAGGTGAAGGAATTTGAAATTTTGATTAAATGAATAAGTGTTGACTCCTAAAAAGAGGGGTATGTTTCGTGGAAAATGTTTTGGAAGTTAAAGATTTTGTCTATGGTGATTGTGGTAAAGGTTTAGATGACTGAAGGTTATAAAATTTCGATGATAGTTATATAGAGGTTGATTTTCATATTGGGACTTATGAGAAAAAAAAAAGAATATGGTTTAGCAAATGATAAACTGATAGTATTAGAGAGGGATGATTTGCTGACTTCATATGAAATCTTTTCCTGTTTTCTCTAAAAGGGGTTTTTCAATATCATTGAATCCTAGTTTCCTTAATCCGACCAAATCGACTTCGATTATCTTTTCTTATCATATTTATATCTTGGGTTGTACTTAATTGAATTAAATTTGATTGTGACCTGAATCTCTATCCTTGTATGCTCGATCTCAGACTTTGTTGAACCTGTCCTCCATTTTGCCTAAATCTTGATTTCTCCCAATTTGATCAAATTAGATCGTATCAAGACTAAATATTCTTAATATGTTTTGTGATTGAAAAATTTCTATGGAATTGGCTTTCATTCCTTAACTTTGATTTTGATTTTCTTTTTTTTTCTGAACCCTTTAAAGATAATGGGTAGTTACTTTTCTTTATTTTTATGATAAGTATCAGTTTTCATATAGGATGGTAGACTGCCTTACAGTTTTGATGGTTTGCTATTTTGTAACTTTTGTTTAGCACCCTAGATTGCTTGTGTGTTTTGATACCCTATGACCGTTTTGGTTTAGCATGACTAGTATACCTAGATGAGACTTTCACTACCACCGTATGCTATGACCCTGTATGTCGTCCTTTTGATGGTATGATTTATTTAAGTTCTGGGATTTGATTGTGGGGGTTTGACCTAGAAGGATTACGAACATTTTAATTTCGAGGACGAAATTTTTATAAGGTGGGTAGGATGTGAGCACCCTAAATTTCGGGTTGATTTTTTTATTTTATTTTAATTTTCTGATTGAGGGTAATTTTGAAATTTCGTGTTTATAATTATTTTAATAATGATATTTAATTCATGATATGATTTTAGGTGATTTTAAATTATTTTAAAATTATTTAAATCAATGACTTGTGGTTTTGACGTTTTGCTAGTAAAATCCTAGAGATTGTTTGACCTAGAGCCTAACCATGTGATTATGATATTTTAATGTCATTTTTGGCCTAAGAATATTTTTGCATTTGACCTCTTTGAATTATTTTGATATTATTTTATTATTTATGATATTGTTTTGGGGTTATTTGAGTCGGGTTCGAATTTCAACTCAATCCGACTTGAAACGGGGACCCGGGGGTAGTTTGACTCTAGTAGGACCCACACACTAGTTAGGCATGGCCAACATGATATTAATTTTAGTCTACATGATAGAAATATTTTAGTTAGAGGTTAGACTAATTATTATGGATAAGGTTAGTGTGATTAGAGACTTTAGAATGACTAATTTAGCCCCAACCAATTAGCCCTTTCCTAATACTCATAGAATAGGTTATAGGGGCTTTTGGACTTTTCCTAATAGGACAAAACCACCTTTATGGCCAGCCACAATAAGGATAGGGTTGAGCCTCCTATTTGTCATTATCCATCTATTTTTCTCTCTCTTGTTCTTCTCCAAATTTCTAGAGAGCAATTCCTAGCAATTTCTTCACCAAATCCTTCCATTTTACCACCAAATCTTCTTCTTTCCTTCTCCATTCAAGCCAAGGAGGAAGCTACCCAAGTTTGGGAGGATTCGGAGCTCGTTCGTGTCCTTTTGGAATCTCTACGTGTCGGTGTCGCTCCGGGAAGGTTTTTCTTCGATTCGATCTACCGGGAGGTATAAATCCCTTCTCCTTTTCATTTCCTCATGCATATAGGTCTACTTTGAACCCATAGGAATGACCCCCATGGTTGTATCTCTATTTGTGTCTATTTTGTGTCCATTTGGAGGTCATAGGAGTGTCCTTTGTGTTGTGGATGTGTTCATGTTACATATATAGATTTATATATATATTGTAATGAGAGTGTATCTATATTTATATATGTAATAAATGGTTCATGATGATTATATAATCAAGTTTGTGAGTGTGGTTCCTCATATTATTATTGCTATTATTGTTATGGATAATTAGGATATATATTGTGTATTCTTTTGGCTCAAACTATCTAAATCCGTCATGATTTTTATCCACGTTTTTAATTTCAGCCCTAACTTAGAAATGTCATAACTTCTAACTCAAAGCTCGGTTTAATCTTCTGTTTTTTTAAAAGAAGCGTATTGAAGTTAGCTTTCCAAAAACATATATTAATAGGCCTAATTCTTTCTGTAACTTTCTGGAGAATTATTTGAGTGTCAGCTGTACGAAACACAAACGCGTTCTCGGTGTTTTTCGCGATTTCGGGAGTTTCCGGAAACGAAAATACGATCCGTTTGAAGTTTCGGAAAGCTAACACATAGATCTATAACATACTTTAATCCTAAATTTTAATTCATGATGAGATGGTACAGTATTGATTATTAGTAGGAGTTACTATTCGACATATGCATTTTGTGCACCCTTGTGTGTAATATAATATTCTATTTGATTTTAACCCATGTTAATGTATATACATTATGTAATTAAATAGAGAATACAAGCATGAGTAAATGGTTAAATAAATGATGTATGAGGTGTAAGTATCCTATTTAATGTAAGCATGTATAAGTGTGGCTTGCAATGAATATGTAGGTTCCATAGTATGTAATGTATGGTACATATAGTAGTACAAGAGAATAAATGAATGATGAATAAATGCAAGCATGAATGTAATGTAATAATAGATGTAATGTATAAAATATACAAGTTAATGAGATGTAATGTTCTATGTTAACACAAATCCTATATTACCTCATGTACCCCCTTACACTATGTTGACACTATCACACTTGACACATTGTTCACTTACACTTTGACACTCTTTGATATATATACACTATGTATGCCCATTTAACCCTCACTTGCCCCTTTGCCATGTTCATATAGACACACATAGCCACTTAAATAAGTATTTATGAATATAGTTAACTTAGCTATGTATGTATATTATATATATGTTAGCATATTGTGTTGTAATATATAAGTTTATATAACCATTTGAAATGCCATGATTATAGACCTAATGTTGAATACCAATATATGCATGTGTATATATGTGTAGATATATATAGCTTAAAGTAATAGATTACCTAGTGTATATCCAATGTAAATTCTTGCCTATTTGAGTATTAAATAATTGCATGCTATATAGAGTTGGGTGTATGTTGGCTTGTATAGCCTTGTATTGATGTGTGCTTGCTAGGATAGTCTTGGTTAGGCCTAGTAAGACTTGCTGGGTTAGGTCATGACCTAGTTTGACTAGTACAGTTGACCAGAGTTGACCAAGGGTTGACTTTGGCCTAGTTTGACCTAGATTCATGTAGAATGCATTGTAGTGCTTTATATTACCCTTCTGGACATGTTGTGACTTGTGCTGTTCTAATTAGGAGCCAGACACCTCTCCTCGGACAGTATCTTTATCTTGGACATTCAGATATCAGGCGAGTACATTCTCTGATAGTTCTCTCATTTACTTGTCAATTACTGTACTTCAGTTCTAGTTAGTTGTATGCGATTCTCTGTTACAACACGTATGGATATTCTGGATTTATGTATACGACACACATTTATTTTCTGGCCTCTATTACTGGTATCATCATTCTGGCTTCTATTACTGGAATCACTTGCTGGAATCATTTACTGGAATCATTTACTGGAATCATTTACTGGTATCATTATATTTTGGCTGGACTCATCTTGAATCATTATGTCGAAATTCTGGATTCACTTGCTGGGAGGGGAAATACTAGAGTAAGACATGTAGACATACCCCATTACTGGAATCACCCCTACTGGAATCTACTGGAATGATAGCCATCTCTCGCCTGATCAGTGAGAGGTGTGCCGGATTACCCACAGCCGTTTACATGTCGATCTCGGTATTTTAAAACACACTGCTAGAGTATAGGCTGGACTCACCCTGGAATCATTGATCACTATAACTGGAATCGTCCCTTACTGGATTCTTCTTGTATTAGATTCATCTTGTACTGGACTTACATTGGAGTTACACTGGTCTACATTGTTGTCTGGACTTTATATCATATTACCCTAGTTCAGCTAGTTCTATTTTTACAGACTTCATTGCTATGATTCTTCTCTTGTTTAGTTATTTACTTTCCTTGCACCTTATCTGTCTTTCTTACCATCACCTGAATATAAACTGCCATTTTCATCAATACAACTGCCTATAACTGCTTTATAGTTCTCTGTCATTTACTTGGGTTTTCTAGATGAGATGTGCTCGTTCCTGTCCTGACTGGACCTGTTGATAAATTTTACAGATAGCTTGGAGGTTGCCTGCTAGCCTAGAGGAGACACCTTAGAGGTTGTTTAGATAGTTATTTTATTTGTCTGGAGTTGTATTTACTTTGTGGATTACTGTATTTGAGTTTTGAGATGTATTTCTAGATTTTTGTATCTTAGACACTTAGACTTCTATCTCCCGTATCTCTTTGGATTTTATGTTTTATCTAACCTTATCATGCTCTACCTTAAATGTGATTGAGACTGTATCTGCTTAGCATTATCTTGTTAGATGATGTGACCTAGGACAGCGTTCTACCGCCGATACTGTGGCGTAGGCTGGGCGTTGTTACGTTCTCGTACCCTAACAGTGGGTGCGGGTCGTGACACTGCTGAAGAGGAGTTGGCCGCTGTTCATGCGTCCTTCCGTACGGAGTTTGTTTTCCTTGTTGCAGGAGCGGCAGATTCTGTTACGTCTTCTTCGGTGTTGCCAGCTACACTCTCGTTGACGTCAGCTTCTTCGGAGGCTCTGGACGAGGTGTCGCAGGATGTGGTCGACAACTTCTATCACCATTTAAAGAGGGGCGTAGATGCTGCCGTAGAACGGGGGATCCCTTGTTCTCTGTCCCTGCGGTGTGCTCGGGGTCAGATTGAAACTTTGAAGACTCTTCCTGGCGGGGTGGGGTTGGCTGCGCTCCTGGAGCTCAAGTGGGCAGAGGCTGATCAGCTCGTGACCCGATTGCTGGTGTTACGGCAGGCTGACTTGCCTGCTACGATTGAACGGGAGCGGGGCTTCCTTATTGCCGTTCGGGATAGGATAAAGCTCACTCGAGATACTGCCGGACCAGTTATGAATGGGAACCTTGACGAGCTTTTCGTTTCGTATGACAGGCTGGGTCGTCGAAGTCAAGCTTGTAGGGCTCGGGAAGAGGCTGCTTCTCGTGGAATAGCTGACACGAAGGAGCGGATTCTCGCACTTCAGAAAGAATTGGCCTTCCTAGAGTCGGAGCTGAAGGCTGCTCATGCGGAACAGGAGTCAATCGTTCGGGAGGCCGAGAAGGTTTCTCGATCTTCTGTTAACCTGGAGCGGGCTTTCAAGAAATATGAGGACAACTGGCAAGCTCACGCTCATCTGAAGGACGCGACGGTACTGGCCCAAGAGGCGGAGCGTCGAGCTAAACAGAGGTTTGAGCGGTCGGTTGCCTTGCTAACGGACCGTCTTACGGCGTTATGTGCCCCGGAGTAGTGATCAGTTTTCTGTTTCCTTTTACTATTTTCTCCTCTTCTTTTTTTTCTTTTTGTCAAGGGATATGATCCCAGATGATGTAGTACTTTGAATTTTGAATAAATGAGCATGTTTCAACTCATCTTCTCTTTCTTGTACTTGTGGTATTTGTGTAATTGGACCTGCTGGGGGATTATTTGTGGACCTATTACCTTGGGTGTACCTTGGTTTTAGGTATGAGTAACAAGTTTTGGAGAGGAATACCTAGAACAACTTCGCGATAAGACAGTTATAGAAGTTTTTGGTATTCGAGAGAATGTTAGGAGCAACTGGGCTCCCCGGCATGATAGGGAAGGGATAGGCGTGTACTGGAGACCCAGTACAGCATCTGTGGTCGACTGAGGACATTTGTGGTCATCAGAGGACATTTGTGGTCAATAGAGGACATTTGTGGTCAACAGAGGACATTTGTGGACCTATTATCCTTGTCGTACTCCGGTTGTGGGTACAGATAATAGGTTGAAAGGGAACCGACATACTTACTCAGAGGTAATGAGGACATGGCAAGCATGAAGGTTTCTTCGACGGAGCCTTCCAACTCAGAGGTAATGAGGACATGGCAGGAGTGGGCTCAATGAAGAGGGGGTACATAAAACAACTCAGAGGTAATGAGGACGTGGAAGTTTTATGTAGAAGGTGATTTGTTTTTGGCGGAAGTGAAACGACTCAGAGGTAATGAGGACATGGCCGTTTTGAGAATTTGTGGATCGCTTACCCTTTTTTGTGCACTAGAAGTGCCGGTATTGGATCACGGGGGAGGATCTCCTCTAGGAAGAAAGTTCAGAGGTATGATCATACATGACTTTCCTATCTGAAAGAGTGACCGAGATGTTAGTTCAGAGGCACCGTCGGGTACATGACTCGATATTGTGAAAGCGTGAGTTCAGTGGCACCAGCGGGCACATGACTCGATAATCTGGAATGTTGAAAAAATGAGTTCAACGGTACCAGGGGGTACGTGACTCAAAAATTCGGAGAACTATGAGGGTGAGTTCAGCGGTACCAGCGGGTACATGACTCTTTGTATGAAAGATGTGGGAATGAGTTCAGAGGTACCAGCGGGTACATGACTCTATGTATGGAACCAGAATGTAAGTTCTGAGGTACGGGGAGGTACATAACTCGACACTCTGAGATGTCTCGAGGATTTTGTTTCAGACATAATACTTCTTCAGGAACTTACCGTTGATTGGCAACATGAGCAAGTCTCTATTTTGCTTTGCGAGACGGTAGGCGCCGTTGGAGAATACGACTTCGATGATGAACGGGCCTTCCCATTTTGGTTGGAATTTACCGGCAGTTTTATGCGTCATAACCATCGGCCTCCGAACCGCCAGAACGAGATCGCCTACTTGGAATGTTCTGACCTTGACCTTCTTGTTGAAAGCTCCGGAGATTCTGGCCTGATATAGTTCGATTCCCTGTTGAGCTAACATGCATTTCTCGTCTAGGGCCTCCAATTCCTGTAGTCAACGATGGTGGTTTTCTTCTATCGTCAACTGATGTGTAAGGGCGACGCGGAGTGAGGGGATCTGAGTCTCTAATGGGAGGACCGCCTCACTCCCGTACACCAGGGAAAATGGTGTATTCCCGGTGGCTGTTCGAACTTTGGTACGATATGCCCATAAGCATTCGACGAGCTTCTCGTTCCAGTCGTGCTTGTTGGAAGACACGAATTTCTTGAGTAGCTTGATTATGGTTTTATTGAATGCTTCTGCTAACCCATTGGCTGCTGGATTGTAGGGTGTCGAAGCAATGTTCTGAATTCGGTGCTTGTCGCAGAACCGATAAAATACGTGGCTTGCAAACTATGGCCCATTGTCGTGAATGATCCTTCAGGGCAGTCCAAAGTGGTAGATGACATGATGCTTAAGGAAGCTGATCATGTTTGAAGTTTTTACCTCTGCTAATGGGATGGCTTCCGCCCATTTGGAGAAGTAATCGGTGATTGCGAGTATGAATCAGTGTCCTCTGGATGAAGGCAGGGTAATTTGGCCGACGATGTCCATACCCCATGCTTCGAATGGCCAGGAGGCCACAGTCGGATGTAGGAATTCAGATGGTTGATGGATGAAGTCGGTGTAGATTTGGCAGGCTCTGCACTTTCGTGCATAATCTATTGCGTCTGCAGCCATCGTGGGCCAGTAATAGCCCATTCGGCGAAGGCGGTCTTGCAATTTAGTTTTGATGAGCATATCTTGCGGAGTGAAGACGATGTTTGGCATTGCGCCAGTGCAGGCACTGTCCTGGAGATCCACAGGTGAGTCCTCCCCGATGAGGTTGGATTGAGCCAGATAGGCATCGACATTATGTAGTGCTTCGCTCAATACAATACGAACGTCCTTGCAGAGCCTTAGGAGTTCGTACAGTGACAACTTGGCGGGTGTGTTAGCCAATTGCGCTAAGATGTCAAAGTTGTAGGGCCTCTCCAGCCCTTGGGCTGCCTCTTTTCGGAGGGATTTGTCGAAGCGAGTCTCCTTCGGCCTAGGCTTGTCGGTCGTCGAAGGCTGAGCCGGTCCCGGAGCATCAGTTGTAGTGGGTTGATGATTTTCAGCTGGATTGTCAACCACAGGTTGGGATTGCGCTCCAGACCGCGTGACGACGGCTGTAGCTTCCTCGATGTCTGCCGAGATTGTGTGGCAGGTCCTAACTTTTCCACTTTTCTTCTTGTAGATAGAAGATGGTGTGGGCCGAGTCAATTCTGATACCAAGTCTGGATGGATCCACATGACCTCCCTTCGTGATGTGGTGAGGGGTACTAGACCAGCAGCCTAATCTCGGGGAGGTAGAAGATTAGTAATCTCTATTGTCGCCAGAGGGATGGGGACCACACCGTCTTGAGTTTCTATCGGAGAGAAGCTACCGAATTGTACTGACACCATGTTGGCTGCCACGGTTACCTCTTTGAAATCGATAACCAAAGCGTTCGAATCGATGAGGTTTTGGATGTACCATTTTAGCTGGTAGCAGTCGTGTGTAGCATGGTAGACGTAGCGATAATAATGGCAGTACTTTGGGTTCTCCATCTCTGTCGGCCGCGGTTTCCGCCTTGGTGGAGGAAGCTAAATTCTGTCCCCTTGTATAAGCATGTCCAAGATGGGCTTGACGTGACCGTCTTCGAAGGAGTAAGTGATTTGCGACCATTGTTTGCCTGCTGTCTTTGGCTCAGGTTTATGTGCTGTATCGGCCACCATAGCCTGCTTGCCCCTGCCGTCCCGATTGTTGGAGGGACTACCCCCATTGTCATTATTGGTGTTAGGACGCTTGCCCCTGTTCTCTCCGTCCGAGATGTGCAATCCTAGCTGGCGAGCCTTCTTCAATCGTTCTTCGGCGCTTATGGCGCTGATGATGAACGTCTTCCAGTCCTTGAATTGACTTTCGCCCATCCAGAGAATGATTATTGGGAGGAGTCTCTTTTGGCAAATTTTAATCAAGGAGGAATCTGGATTTTCAGAGGGCAACTTCATGGCGGTTTGGCGGAACCGCTCGATGTAGTTCCTTGTGAGCTCTTTCTCCCCTTGGACGACATCCATGAGGGTGGACATGGTGATGTCCTGCCCTACTTTGTAGAATCTCTCCAAGAACATGCGCTTGAAGCCGACGAAGGAGTGGATGCAGTTGTCCGACAGATTGCGATACCAGTCGAAGGCGACTCCTTCCAATGCCCCGATGAATAATCGTATGAGAATGGCATCATCGTGGGGCAGATGGTCGGTGGTGACCTCGAAGTAAGTGATGTACCGACTTGCTGAGGTCTTGCCATCATAAGGATTGATATTGAACGGCTTATATCTTGGTGGGAATAGAACATCCCTCCATGCAACAGGGTATGGTTGCCGTATTCTGAGGTCTTGGGAGTTTTCTCGAGCGTGGAACATGGCTTGGAGCTCCTGGACCTCTTTTTTCGCTTTGCGTGCTTCGTCCACGGTGGTGGGGGCCGTTGTTTCCGGAGGATTGTTGCTCGAGTTTGGTACCGACGAATTCGAGTCCGCATTGACCGCAGGACCCGCGCTTGTTTGGCCAAGCGTCCCACCTTACAGAGTTGGAAGGGCCATTTTAATCTCGTCTACAGACTTGACCAAAGCAAGCAATATGGCTTCGAGACTGTCGATGTACTGGCGATCACTGGAACTACCTTGGTTGCTGTCTGTCATGAATACCGTCTTCACATGAGAAGAGATAGACGGAGCGGTGGAGGAAGCGCCCTCCGAATCATACCCCTGTAGTGAGAAGTCATTGGGGTATGTGGGTATGTTCCTTTCTGATTCAGACTCGGAAGGAACAGTACCCCCAGCCTCCGAGTTTGCCTCGTCTTGGGAGTTGTGGATGTCGTCGGTGTAATGCCTGTGGTTCGTATTACGTATTTCTGGAATACATGTACGTATTTATTCTTGTATTGCATGATTTTCTTGCTTAATTCTTTCTTGGCTTGGCTTGGTTTATCCTTGGGTTGGTTCGGCCTGGCTTGGTTTTGCTTGGGTTCATGATGAACCCTTGGATGAACCCCCTACCTACCACCACCATTTGTATTTATTAGCTCTCTTCATTCTCTCTCTTTATTTATCATCTTCTTCTTCCTCATTTACTTTCTTACCTACCAGAGAGAAGGAGAGAGAGGTCTAGGCAAGTGCAACTTGCTTCATGGAGGAACTCTAATTTTATTGCTTCATTCTCTTCCTTACAGTATTTTAACCTACTTTAGAACTTGGCATTTCCTCTTTCCATGGCTAGATTCTTGTAGATCTATATTTACTCTATTTTTGGATTTTTTGCATTTTGATATACTTAATCTGGTTATTTTTGAGTTTTGATGGTTCCATGTTGTAGAGAATTTTGTTTTACCCCATTTTGACCTATGGAAGTTCGGATTTGGGTTCCGGATGATGGAGTTATGGAGCTTGAGGACTTGGCTCTCATGGTGTTCTTCTTCTCAGAAATTGGAGAAGAAGAACAGTACTTGACTTGACCGCATGAACATTTCATGCGGCAAGTGTTCTCTGAGCCGCATGGACTTTTCCCCACTTGGCCGCATATGCGCCCTTGTAGTCTTCTGAGCCGCATAAATTATCTTAGCCGCATGAGCCCCCCCACTTGAGTCGCAGCCGTATAGGCGCGTGACCCCGCTTCCGCATAAGCTCCGCTCCTACCTGCGTCGCATGGACTCGATTGATTGAGCCGCATGGACTCGATTGATTGAGCCGCATGGACTCGATTGATTGAGCCGCGTGGACTCGATTGATTGAGCCGCATGGACTCGATTGACCTGAGCCGCATTGACTCAATTAATCGGGCCGCATGGATCCAATTGATTCCAGCCGCATGGGTTTTGAACCCTGTGCTGTTTGGATTCGATTGATCTCAGCCGCATGGGGCCATGTACATCCTCAGCCGCATGCGCCCTCGTCCCCATGGCCGCATGCGCCCTTGCTCCCTTCCAGCCGCATGCGCCCCCTTGTCTTGGCCGTATGGGATCCAGTGACCCTGGCCGCATGCGCTCTTCTAATTGGGCCGTATGAGTCTTACCCTTTCCTGACCGCATATGCTTTAGCCGCATGGCTCTTCTATAGCCCTGAATATTGATATTTTATTAGATATTTTACGTCCATTTTATATCCTTACGCCTTTCGTCATGAACTTGATTTTACCTAATATGTTTGGAATGACTATTGTACATGACATGGTATGACAAGGAACTAGCACAACACGATAGTGACCCGTAGTGGTACACTACTGACATGACCTGATAGTGGCCCGTTGTGGCGCACTCCTGACAAGTACACCTGACATGATTATCTTGAACAACTGTTGCAACGGCTACCTGACATGACATGACCTGTATAAATAATCCTGGATACCGTGGGCGATTGTGCTTGTACAAATAATCCAGTCCTGTCTTGTATCATGTCTAGAAGGGGACTCCTGAGTACCACGGTCAGAAGTACCCATTAAAATGGACTATGGCTAATAACTAGATTAATACACTAGTCATAAAGAGATCTTCCAGCTACAGGAAATCCTGTTACCTGGGTACGCCTTGGGATCTGTAGCCTGCCGTCGAGTAGGGCACATTTCCAGCACACTGTCATGTGTTGCACCCTTCAAGCTACCTAAGGGTACATTCGTTTCCTGGACGATGTACCCACCTGAATTCAACTCTAATTCTTTTAACCCAGGTAACCTGGATGGTCTGCAGGGCTTGTGGCTGTGGAGTAATCTCACTGCATCTAGCTAGTAATTAGGCCTGTGATAACCCTAGTTAGTTAAAGTATCAAGCCGTAATTATTGCTTGGCCGTGATATGATTGAATGGAGTCTAACCTGTCTAGCCTTGTCCTGATCCTGTTATAGACTACTGCATGACCAGAATGCCTGTATTTATTTTATCGATAAATGGTGAGAATTCCAAGTTCTGTTCAGACGAAGGTTTACAACCCCGGTCCTTGTTTGGTTTACAGATTGTAACCTGGTTCTCTGAAAAGTTCCATGGTTATCTCGTCGTATATCATCCTGATGTACTTTTTTATTTCCAGTTCTTACCTTTATTTATAATTGTGCTGATTGCTGGTTTTAGTTCCTAAGTGAAGCTTCCTTTGTGGCACTTGCTCTTTCTGGGATCTGACCCAGTTGGTTTTGTATGGCCAGATTTTGGAGCAGCTCCAGAGGATCTACCGACCTTCCAGCCAGATGGTGGCCACTAGACGGAACCCTGGCAACGAGTGGGTTATTTTTGGCTCTCCTACTCTATTGTAAAAATATTCTTTTGAAGCGTTTAGGCGACGAGCACCTGTTTAGCTCGATTGCAATTACTTACTGTCTGTCTACGGGCTGTAACATGATTAACAAATCCTAGGGTTGATCATGTATGACTAAACTCTTGCTAGTCCTAACATTTTGTAACGACTAGCTTCATGATCAGCTGAATATATAATATTTGGGACGCCTTATTATTGTATATTTAGTGATCATACATCTTGTGACTTTTATTTACTTGCTTGTGATTGAGACACTAGACTTGTTCATGACCATAGGAGACTGTTGGCTTGTAGTAAACCTTCATGTATCTAGACAGTCGTGACCGTATAGCGAGATGGAATCCATTTCATATACGTAGCTGGCTTTGTCTGCCCCCGCTCTCCAGTATTCTGGTTCTGGGGCGTGACATGGTTTAAGTGGTGGCCCATGCAGGTCTTGTAAATCAAGATATGTGAGGGTTTACCGAATAGATGTCTCAATCAGTATTCGTCCTTGATCTCTGCTCGTATCTTCTGAATCCCTGGATTCTTGTCCTGATCATATGCTTGTATCGTTGACCTGTCCTGGTCCTTCCTTATTGTTCCCTATGTCGTCTTCTTCAGCGACATTGTTCGTGGTCCTACCGACCGGCAAGGCGGAGAACTTCCCGCGGATCAGCAACCTAGAGATCAAGTCCAGCATTCTGGAGTAGCCTCCAGAGTCGAGCCTACTGAAGGGGAACCTCCAGTCCAGCCAGTTCAGCATGCCGAGCCTGATGACGGCACTTTGGTAGGACTCGTCAGGACCTTGATAGCTTCCCAAGACCGACGTGGAGATGCCTTGCACCAGGCAGTGACGGATGCTCTGACCAGAGGAGGTCATCAGGGTAACAGCGCGGCCAACAGCTTCAAGCGCTTGAACCCTCCATTCTTCGATGGTAGTGAAGATGCTATCGCAGCAGATGCATGGCTTCAGGACACAGAGGTGATTCTAGAAGCAGCCAGGACCCCAGAGAACGAGAAGGTAACCGTGGTGCGCCTGCAGTTGTTAGATCTTGCCCGTAGCTGGTGGGCGGCACAGGCCGTTGGATTAGCAGCACCCATTACTTGGGCAGTATTCAGAGAGAGATTCTAGACCAAGTATTTCGATGCCGTGGCTTGGTATGATCTGCAGACGAGGTTTACCAATCTGAAGCAAGGAGGCAGGACGGTCGACGGATATGCGGCCGAGTTTTCCAGACTCAGTCGGTTTGCTTCTACTTTGGTAGCAACCGAGTATGATAGAGTCCAACGGTTCTAGCAGGGGCTTCACTTGGAGATTCTATTAGCAATTGAGCAGTTTAAGCATCAGACTTTCGATGCAGTCTTGAGAGCAGCTAGGAGGCATGATTATACCTCCTAGAGGATTGTGGATAGGGCCGGAGGTCGGTAGAGATCCCATGGCCAGATGAATCAGTCTTCAGCACCAGCCCCGGCAGCAAGGGCTTTGACTATTGGAACTCCGAGGCGAACGGCCTCAGTAACGTCGGTTCAGCATTACACTCCGACGCACCCTCAGCAGCAGAAGCAGTCTTTCGCAGTGGGATGTTCTCATTGTGGGAGGCCAGGCCATGTGGTGGCAGAATGTTGCATGACGCAAGGATTGTGCCTGGCTTGTGGAGCACCAGACCATAGGGTTGGATCCTGTCCGAATAGGGGTGGTTCATTATCGTCCAACCTTTCTAGCTCTTCGGTGAGAGGACCAGCTCCGGTCCAGCAGCAGCAATATCTATTGCCGAGGCCCTTGCCGCCTCAGTCCCAGATGTTCCAGTAGCAGAACCCCCAGCAGCATATTCAAGCCCAGGCCCAGAGTCAGAATTAGCAGCGAAGATTTCAGCAGAGGGGACCAGCACCACGAGGGTATGGTCATGCTATGGTGATGACCGCAGAGGAAGGATTGGCAACAGGAGAGGCAGTAGCATGTACTATTCTCGTCAACTCCTTTCTAGCTTCAGCTTTATTGATTCTGGTGCATCGTATTCTTTTATGTTTGTACGATTCGCGACACGGGTAGGATTGGAGTCCGAGTCATTATCAGTAAGGCTCAATATACTTACTGGTAACGGACTTATGGGAGTAGATAGAGTGTTTTCCTCGTGTCGGATCGTAGTTAGCTGTAGAGAATTCCCCGCTAGATTGATAGAGTTCCCGATGGCCGATTATGATGTGGTCCTGGGGATGGATTGGTTGAGGAACCAGTATGCTAGGATAGACTGCCACATTGGCAGGGTTGTTTTTAGCATTCCAGGCGAGCCGAAGTTTTCTTTCTCCCGAGGCGAAGTTGAGTCATCTCCTCCGATATTGCGGATGGCAGTAGCAGCAGTTCAGTTGCCCAGGATAGTCGAGGAGTTTCCAGATGTTTTCCCAGAAGAACTTCCAGGTATGCCTCCGGAGCGGGAGATCGAGTTCACCATAGACTTGATTCCCGGGACAGCCCCAGTGTCAGAGAGAGTCTATAGGATGGCGCCTTCAGAATTGGAGATCTTGTACAAGATGATTGAAGAACTCAGAACCAAGGGATTCATTCGTGCTAGTGGATCGCCTTGGAGAGCCCCGATGCTTCTTGTGAAAAAGAAGGATGGTACGTCCAGGTTATATGTTGATTATCGTACCTTGAACTCAGTGACAATCAAGAATAGATACCCTCTTCCGAGGATAGATAACTTGTTTGATCAACTCAAGGGGGCTTCAGTATTTTCGAAGATTGATTTGCGCTCAGGTTATCATCAGATCAGAGTCAGAGAGCAGGACATCCCGAAGACAACTTTTAGATCGAGATATGGGCATTGGGAGTTTCTTGTTATGCCTTTTGGAGCAACCAATACGCCGGCAGTATTCATGGACCTCATGAATCGTATCTTCATGCCTTACTTGGGTCAGTTTATGATTGTGTTCTTGGATGACATCCTGGTCTACAGCAAGAGTGAGAAGGAGCATGAGCAGCATCTCCGTGTGGTTCTTCAGACTCTCAGGGAGCACCAGTTGTATGCCAAGTTCAGTAAATACGAGTTCTGGCTCGATCGCATTTCGTACTTGGGTCATATCATCACTCGAGGAGGAGTAGAAGTGGATCCCCAGAAGATTGTGGCTATTGAGTCGTGGCCGGTGCCCAGCACAGTTGCAGAAGTTCGCAGTTTTCATGGATTGGCCGACTACTATCGACGGTTTGTTTCGGATTTTGCTCGAATTTCAATGCCATTGACGTAGTTGACCCGCAAGGATGCGCAGTTTGCTTGGACAGCAGAGTGTCAGAGTTCTTTTGAGCAGTTGAAGCGAGGCCTGATAACAGCTCCTATTCTTACGCTTCCAGATGGGACCGGAGGATTCTCAGTGTACTGTGATGCTTCAGAAAGAGGTTTAGGATGTGTTCTGATGCAGCATGGAAGGATAATAGCTTATGCATCACGATAACTTTGTGATCATGAGAGGAATTACCCAACCCATGACTTAGAGCTGGCAGCAGTGGTGTTTGTACTTAAGTTGTGGAGGCACTACTTGTATAGAGACAAAGTGGAGATTTTTACCGACTACAAGAGCCTGAAGTATGTTTTCACCCAGAAGGATCTTAACATGCGTCAGAGAAGGTGGCTGGAGCTTCTTGTGGATTATGATGTCAACCTGCAGTATCATCCTGGGAAGGCCAATGTCGTTGCGGATGCATTGAGCAGGAGAGCGGGAGTTTATTTTCTAACAGCACAACCAGAGCTGTTAGCATATCTTCAGAAGATGGGTATTGAAGTTGTTCTCCCTTCCAGTGTGGCCTTGATGGCCAGTATGCAAGTTCAGTCCACTATAGTCGAGAGGATCCGGATGGCGCAGTCGGCAGATTCCAAGCTTCAGCGACTCAGTGCAGAGTGTGAGGTAGGCCGAAGACCAGAGTTATACATTCATGAGGACGGTACATTTAGGCACGGTAAGGGTCTTTGTGTACCCAGTAGAGATATCAGACGGGAGATCATGTCAGGAGCGCACAGTTCTCAGTATTCCATCCATCCCGGCAGTACGAAGATGTACCGTAATATCTGGCAGCATTTCTGGTGGAATGGCATGAAGCGGGAGATAGCTCGGTTGTCTCTCGTTGATTGGTTTGCCAACAAATTAAAGCCGAATAGCAGAGACCGGCTGGACTTCTTCAGCCCTTACCGATTCCATAATGGAAGTGGGAGCATGTGACCATAGATTTTGTGACTGGACTACCTAGATCCCCAGCTGGTAGAGATGCTATCTGGGTTATAGTTGATCGGCTCACGAAAGTGGCTCACTTTTTTCCATTCAGAGTTGGTCAGTCGACGGCTCAGCTAGCAGAGATGTACCTCAGGCAGATTGTCAGGTTGCACGGAGTGCCAGTCAGTATCACCTCGGACCAAGATTCAAGATTCACGTCGCACTTTTGGCATAGCTTGCAAGAGAGTTTGGGGACTCATCTCCAGTTCAGTTCAGCATATCACCCGCAGACAGAGAGCCAGTCGGAGCCCACGATCCAGACTCTTGAAGACATATTGCGGTCTTGCACACTTGACTTCGGTGGTTCATAGGAAGATCACTTGCACCTGGTGGAATTCTCGTACAACAACAGTTTCCAGGCCAGTATCCAGATGGCACCGTTCGAGGTACTGTATGGTAGGAAGTGCAGATCCCCGCTAGCCTGGGATGATGTTGGAGAGAGACAGATAATCGGTCCAGAAATGATTGCCCTGACAGTTGAAGTGGTCAGGCGAGTCAGAGATCATCTTCGAGTTGCCCAAGATCGCCAGCGCAATTGGGCCGATTCTCATCGACGCCCTCTCGAGTTTTCGGTCGGCGATCATGTATTCCTGAGGATTTCGCCTAACCATGGCGTCATTCGTTTCGGCGTACGGGACATGCTTAGTCCTTGGTATATAGGACCGTTTGACATTCTGGAGCGAGTAGGAGATGTATCCTATCGTCTCGCTCTTCTGTCGTCGCTAAGCGAGGTGCATGACGTGTTCCATGTATCCCAATTACGACGGTATATCCCAGACCCGAGCCACGTCCTGGATCATTCGTAATTGGTTGTCGGTACCAACCTTTCGTATGAAGAAAGGCCCATGTCTATATTGGACCGAAGAGAGAAGACACTCAAGAATAAGACTATCAAGTTAGTCCGAGTTGCTTGGGGTCATCACTCTTTGGGCGAGTCAACGTGGGAGCGTGAGGATGATATCCGATTGCGATATCCCGACTTTTTTGACTCGTGAGGTATAATGTCTTTCTTATGCCTCATGCCTTCGATTCCTTGCTTGAATGAGTGATTGTCTGCCTAGTTATAGCTTGCATGTGATTAATGTAGCTTGTCATTGCTCCCCTAGCCTCTTGATTAAATTTCGAGGACGGAATTCTTTTAAGGTGGGTAGAGTTGTAATGCCTGTGATTCGTATTACGTATTTCTGGAATACATGTACGTATTTATTCTTGTATTACATAATTTCCTTGGTTAATTCCTTCTTGGCTTGGCTTGGTTTATCCTTGGGTTGGTTCGGCCTGGCTTGGTTTTGCTTGGGTTCATGATGAACCCTTGGATGAACCCCCTATCTACCACCACCATTTGTATTTATTAGCCCTTTCATTCTCTCTCTTCATTTATCATCTTCTTCTTCCTCATTTACTTCCTTACCTACCAGAGAGAGGGAGAGAGAGGTCTAGGCAAGTGCAACTTGCTTCATGGAGGAACTCTAATTTTATTGCTTCATTCTCTTCCTTACAGCATTTTAACTTACTTTAGAACTTGGCATTTCCTCTTTCCATGGCTAGATTCTTGTAGATCTATATTTACTTTATTTTCGGATTTCTTGGGTTTTGATCTACTTAATCTGGTTATTTTCGAGTTTTGATGGTTCCATGTTGTAGAGAATTTTGTTCTACCCCATTTTGATCTATAGAAGTTCGGATTTGGGTTCCGGATGATGGAGTTATGGAGCTTGAGGACTTGGCTCTCATGGTGTTCTTCTTCTCAGAAATTGGAGAAGAAGAACAGTACTTGACTTGACCGCATGAACAATTCATGCGGCAAGTGTTCTCTGAGCCGCATGGACTTTTTCCCACTTGGCCGCATATGCGCCCTTGTACTCTTCTGAGCCGCATAAATTATCTTAGCCGCATGAGCCCCCCCACTTGAGTGGCAGCCGCATAGGCGTGTGACCCCGCTTTCGCATAAGCTCCGCTCCTACCTGCGCCGCATGGACTCGATTGATTGAGCCGCATGGACTCGATTGATTGAGCCGTATGGACTCGATTGATTCAGCCGCGTGGACTCGATTGATTGAGCCGCATGGACTCGAATGATTGAGTCACATGGACTCGATTGATTGAGCCGCATGGACTCGATTGACCTGAGCCGTATTGACTCAATTAATCAGGCCACATAGATCCAATTGATTCCAGCCGCATGGGTTTTGAACCCTGCGCTGTATGGATTCGATTGATCTCAGCCGCATGGGGCCATGTACATCCGCAGCCGCATGCGCCCTCGTTCCCCTGGCCGCATGCGCCCTTGCTCCTTTCCAGCCGCATGTGCCCCCTTGTCTTGGCCGCATGGGATCCAGTGACCCTGGCCGCATGCGCTCTTCTAATTGGGCCGTATGAGTCTTACCCTTTCCTGACCGCATATGCTTTAGCCGCATGGCTCTTCTATAGCCCTGAATATTAATATTTTATTAGATATTTTACGTCCATTTTATATCCTTACGCCTTTCGTCATGAACTTGATTTTACCTAATATGTTTGGAATGACTATTGTACATGACATGGTATGACAAAGAACTAGCACAATACGACAGTGACCCATAGTGGTGCACTCTTGACATGACCTGATAGTGGCCCGTTGTGGCACACTCCTGACAAGTACACCTGACATGATTATCTTGAACAGCTGTTGCGACGGCTACCTGACATGACATGACCTGTATAAATAATCCTGGACACCGTGGGCGATTGTGCTTGTACAAATAATCCAGTCATGTCTTGCATCATGTCTAGAAGGGGACTCCTGAGTACCACGGTCAGAAGTACCCATTAAAATGGACTAAGGCTAATAACTAGATTAATACACTAGTCATAAAGAGATCTTCCAGCTACAGGCAATCCTGTTACTTGGGCACGCCTTGGGATCTGTACCCTGCCGTCGAGTAGGGCATATTTCCAGCACACTGTCATGTATTGCACCCTTCAAGCTATCTAAGGGTACATTCGTTTCCTGGACGATGTACCCACCTGAATTCAACTCTAATTCTTTTAACCCAGGTAACCTGGATGGTCTGCAGGGCTTGTGGCTGTGGAGTAATCTCACTGCATCTAGCTAGTAATTAGGCCTGTGATAACCCTAGTTAGTTAAAGTATCAAGCCATAATTATTGCTTAGCCGTGATATGATTGAATGGAGTCTAACCTGTCTAGCCTTGTCCTGATCCTGTTACAGACTACTACATGACCAGAATGCCTGCATTTATTTTATCGATAAATAGTAAGAATTCCAAGTTCTGTTCAGACGAAGGGTTACAACCCCGGTCCTTGTTTGGTTTACATGTTGTAACCTGGTTCTCTGAATAGTTCCATGGTTATCTCGTCGTATATCATCCTGATGTATTTTTTTATTTTCAGTTCTTACCTTTATTTATAATTGTGCTGATTGCTAGTTTTAGTTCCTAAGTGAAGCTTCCTTTGTGGCACTTGCTCTTTCTGGGATCTGACCCAGCTGGTTTTGAATGGCCAGATTTTGGAGCAGCTCCAGAGGATCTACCGACCTTCCAGCCAGATGGTGGCCACTAGACGGAACTCTGGCAACGAGTGGGTTATTTTTGGCTCTTCCACTCTATTGTAAAAATATTCTTTTGAGGCGTTTAGCCGACGAGCACCTGTTTAGCTCGATTGTAATTACTTACTGTCTGCCTACGGGCTGTAACATGATTAATAAATCCTAGGGTTGATCATGTATGACTAAACTCTTGCTAGTCCTAACATTTGTAACGACTAGCTTCATGATCAGCTGAATATGTAATATTTGGGACGCCTTATTATTGTATATTTAGTGATCATACATCTTGTGACTTTTATTTACATGCTTGTGATTGAGACACTAGACTTGTTCATGACCATAGAAGACTGTTGGCTTGTAGTAAACCCTCATGTATCTAGACAGCCGTGACCGTATAGCGAGATGGAATCCATTTCATATACGTAGCTGGCTATGTCTGCCCCCGCTCTCTAGTATTCTGGTTCTGGGGCGTGACAGTCGGGGACGTCGAGGTTTGATGTATCCGATGGGAGAGTTGTCTCCCTGGCTCGTCTTCTTGGAACATTGGATTGCTGTGGAGGCTCGGAGGGGTGCTAGCCCCAGCCCCAGCAACCCCCTGCATTATGGACGACGAATCTCCCACTGTAGCAGATTTCGTCTTAGAGCGAGTACCTTGGAAAACTTCGATGGTGGGCACCCGCTTAGACGACAGACTTTTAGTCGCAGTGGTTGAGATCTTCGGGCTGGGAACATTCGTCTTCTTCCCCCTTCCATCAGCGGGGACTTTCCGAGCAGAGTTGCAGGAGACGACGGGTAGTGCCTCATCTTCTGAAGATGGCTGTTGCCGTCTTTGAAAGACAGAATACCGGTCTTCTTGCATCGTCGTGCTATTGCAGCAGCAGTTGACGATGACTTGGGTGCAGTGACGTCCGTGGGAGGACTCTTTGCACCCCGATGCATCTTCTCTTTCCTTGCGTTTGTGGAGGATGGCCTCACGCAAGTCACTTGCTTTGCTGGTTCGGGAATTCCGGGCACGCGAGTGTGTAGGCCTCCCACCTGCTCCCTGATTCTAAGGTAGCTCGTATACATGCCTTCGTTTGTTATTGGGAGATATTTGATGATTATCCCGCCCATTGGCCGCAGGGGTCAGGGTACGAGTTGCTTTATACAACTTTCCATTAGAGGCCCGCGTGATAATCAGCAGGACGCTCCGATAGTCAGAGGTTGGGGCAGTTGACTGGGCTTGGTGGGCCCGTGCTGTCCTAGACTTCTTCCTTTTAGCACTTACGGGTGCGTAATAGGAAGAGTCCAAGTTGGATACCACAGAGTCTGGCTTATCATCCAGAGAACCATCAGGGTCAGAACCGCATGAGAGATGGTCGAAGACTGATCTAGAGAACCATGGAACAGACGCTATGCGGCTAGGATTGGAAACCGTGCAGGCTGTCTGCATGCGGCTGTCTTTAGCTGTCAGATGAGTTGTTTTTGTGCGACTAGGAGTCACGACCGTGCAGGCTGGCCGTATACGGTTGGCAATTGTGGCCGTATGGGTTTTCTGCAAGCGATTGACTACAGTAACCACATAAGTTTTATCCATGCGGTTGGCAACTGTAGCCGCATAAGCTTGCGGCTGACAGATGTGGTCGTGTGATCTTTCTTCATGCGGCTGGCGGATGTAGCCGCATGAGCTTTCTCCCTACGGCTAGCACCCTTATGCGGCTCGGATCGCATAGATTTCCTCTTTGCCCCTGCAAGTCCAGCATCATAATATTTTCTTCTGCTGGACTTGGGGACAACAGAGTCGTCTATGGTCTGAAGTGGGGCCGCAGGAGAGTTTTCTCCGCCGTTTTGAGCGACAGAGGGTATCTCTGCAAGGGCTTCAGTAGCAACGAATGATCGGGGTCTCCACTCCTTGCGGGCCTTCTTTGTGCGGGCTCGCTTCTGGATCGGGCCAGCGCTCTTGTCGGAGAGCATTTCTTCAAACGCTTGTTGGTCGAACCGGGCGACCATCATCTATTGAGTGGAACCAAGTTTGGCTGCATCCGATTGTGTCACCAACTCCTCAGCCGTGGAGAAGTTTGTCCCCAGCAGAGTCGCCATCATGTTTGCCATGAAATATAAAAGAGCAGAACAGTTTTATGGGAGGACTGGACTTTTACTTCACGTTACAAACTCGCTTGTACAAGGAAAGCCTAGGGACGAAAACCTAGGTACAGCAATCTAAGTACAATTGTTTTTTTTTATTCTAGGGGTGACGA
>JANAVB010001483.1:0-28142 GCA_029216955.1 Iris pallida
TTCGTAGGACCAGACCTATTAAAGAAAAGAAACTTGATATAAGTCTACAAATTGTAACTTTATATAAAATGAACAATAATTTTTACTTGTATTAAAGTCACACATCCATTTAAATTTTTCATAATATTATCATCTGGCAGCACGCGTACAAATCTGACATGGAGTTGTATAGATATGCCAACATTGATGCTCCCCATGCGTGACATGTAGGTGCTGTCAAATCTTCCAAAAATGGTAGATAAAGCAAGTTTATCATATCTGATGAGTCCGGAAAGACAACTGCACTTATTAAGCCGAGTAAGTAGGCCCTTGTGCAAGAAATGACCTAACAGATGACAAAAAATTGTAAGAAATTAATAGATGTTAAACTAATAGTATATACGATATGACATAAATATTAACATTATCGGTTATACATACCTGATTCTCATCAACAGATACCTCTTCGTCATCATCAATGTGATCTAGGTGCATAAAATTGCAACGAAACCACGAAAACGTGACTAAACTTTTACATTTTGATTTTTGTGGTTTCACACCTAGATACTCCATAATTACAGTATCAGCAGAAAAATGACTCATCAAATATTATATGTTCACCCTAATAGGTAATCCTACAATTGTCATGCCCCAGAACCAGAATACTGGAGAGCGGAGGAATGACTCAGCCAGCTACGTATTACGGGTAGATGATTACCGTATAATACGATCAATGCTGTCTAACCAGACGAGGGGATGCATACTACATAAAAGTCTTACTATGGTCACTTTACATCTATTGTCTCAATCATTCAAGCAAGAAACAGTAATAGAGAACATGTAAGATAAAGCAGTAAGGCGTCCCAAACGCTCAGTCAAAATGTTCTTGAGATCTGGCTTTACAAACTATAGCCAGATGATATAGCAAGTATACACAATTGTTATCAGCTGCAGTCTGACTTAATTACAATTATGTAAAAGTAAGTACAAGACAATCCGACTAACATGTCGGTGCCAAACGGCTAAGTAAAGGTAAATAACAAAACGAGCGGTGAAGTAAGGAACCCACTCGAGTCCTCCTGCAATCATTCCTCTAGTGTTGACCATCCTGGAGGTAGAAGTACGCTGAGACCTCGGGAACCGGCTCTAAATCTGGCCATGCAAAACCAGAGAGGTTAGACCTCTAACAGCAAGTACCACAAGGAAGGACGATATGAAGGACATAAACCAGTAAGTAAAAGAATATAATAATAGATCTCTGCTTGCTACTAGGATTCACATCACATCACGACACTTCGAACCAACCTCCCAACCAAACAAGGACAGAAGTTGACCCGTCATGTCCTGACATTCTGATCATCCCAGTTAGGTAACAGAGTAGGTACAGTACACAAACAAATCATCTTGAACGGCCAATCAACTCCTACGGCTTGCTATTGTGAGTCCCAAGTTATCCTGGAATAATGCAATTAGGGATTCCTCAGTTCTTACTATGGGCGAGCAATGCTAGTCTATCCAGTCAATCATGTGCGCCATACATGAATTAGACGAGTCCTAGCAGGATACCCGTCAATATACAATATACAATAATAATAAAAGCAGATACCGTTTCCTGCCCGTGTGGCAGATTTACAGTATCTGTGGGAACCAGCCGGCCCGTCGGGTACTACTCGTTCCAAGGGGGCTGCCATGTAAGAACTCGGGAATCCATTCTCTCCATGCAATCATTATTTTATTTAACTTAATAGTCCCTATGTTGAGTGAAATTCCATGCCGTGGATCATGGTCATTCAAATGAGTACTTTCGTACGGGGTACGATATGCACAACTCTACAACTATACCAGTATGGCTAGGTTGCAGGTCTTACATAGCGTAATGCAACAATCAAATCTAACCACGGAGTAATCATGCCTTGACCATAAAGTACACATGCTTCTTTTGTAGAAAATAAATAAATAAATAGATTGAAGCCTGCATGTGCATGTATGTCAATATTCGGGATCAGCCAGTCGATTACAATAGTTCATAACATGAACGTGTCTCATTCATTTATTTTAATAAGGCGACTAGCCAATCTCTTAGCATGATCAATATTTAGTCTATGTCACATCCATCATCAATGGTGACAAGGCATGAAAGTCATTTAGCATTAAATAGGGTCGAGTCTATAACTCTCGAGGTCAAGTTCTAGTCTTACTGGGTATCCGTAAACCAATCAAGACACTTGGCACTAATGCACAACCATATATATTAAAATATTAACATGCTAAGATTATCGGGTTCATGCAAAAAGGCGTAAGGATATAATAGGGAATTATCATGCTACTATTAAATGAATAAGTTATAGGAACAAATAGAAACACCCAGGTCAAGAAGTCACGCAAGCAAGTCTAGGCTAAGGCTGACAAGTCACGCCAAGTCTAGCATGAAGGAGAGAGCGTATAAAATAATACACGCTGGCAAGCGTGAGCGTATGAGCGTGACAAGTAATACACGCACACACGCACAGCGTAAGAGTGGAGGGGAAATTCACACACGCACTCAAAGAAGTGTGCGTAACTAAGATTCACGCACGCACGCACAGAGTGAGCGTGACAAAAAAATACACGCACGCTCACGAGAACGTTAGCGTGACTAAAAATACACGCACGCTCATGAGTACGTTAGCGTGACTAAAAATACACGCTAACATGTAAGAACATGAGCGTGACTGAAATATACGCAGACACGTAGAGACGTGTGCGTGGCTGAAAATACACGCTGACACGTAGAGACATGTGCGTGACTGAAATACACGCAAACACGTATAGACGTGTGCGTGACTGGGCTGATGTTTACGCGAGCACGTAAGAACATGTACGTGAAACATCTCCCAAACTCCAAGTCCCATTGAGCCTTGTTCTAGTGCCAGAAATACACGCTAAGTTGGTGGACCAAGAACCCATGAACAGCCGAAATACTATAACTTAGAACTAGAGAAAACCAGCCGTAGAAATCAAAAATGTTAAGAACTAATCTCTCTTGGAATCACGAGAAGAAGGCAAATGAACCATAAAAATGGGTGGAGGAGTAGCAAGTTTGCACTTGCCTACTGCTGCTGCTGGTTAGGTGGAGAAGTAATGAGAGGAAGAAGAAGAAGTAATGGTGAGAATGAAGTAATGAGAGAGAGAGAAAGAGGTGGAAGCTTTAAATAGGAAGGGGGTGGTAGGTGGGAGCTAATGGGCCGGGTTGTCCACCACCAATCCGAAACCCAATGAGGCCGAACCAAATAAGCAAGACTAAAAGCAGGAAGAAAATACAGAAATAAAATTGCAGGAAATAAATTAACATGGAATTTAAAGAGCAGATAATTAATTAACATGAAATTTTAAAGGAATTTAAATGCAGAATAATACATGATAAATACTAAATAAATACACATGAGTTGTACATGTATAAAAATATGCATTCTGGGAACGGAAAGTGACATCTCTACCCACCTTGAAAAATTTCGTCCTCGGAATTTTAAATTCAAGCAAGATAGAAATATCGGAGCTAAACTAATGTAAGCAATTCTAGTGATCAAGCAATTCTAGTGAACAAGCAATTATTTTTACCATATCAAAAGTAAGTACTATATATGTAAATCCATCAATCTATGATATCAAGCAATTCTACCCATAAGGCGATAAGCATGAAGAATCAAGACAATCAAGGTATACAGAAAGAAATATACCTTGTGAGTCAAACAGGTGTGGATACCGTGATCGGATATCATCCTCACGTTCCCACGTTGACTCTTCCAAGGAGTGATGACCCCAAGCAACACGGACAAGACTAATTGTTCGGTTCTTGAGTATCTTCTTTCTTCGGTCCAAAATGGATACAGGCTGTTCCTCGTAAGACAGGTTGGTACCAACAACCAGCTCAGAATGATCGAGGACATGGCTTGGGTCCGATACATACCTACGTAATTGAGATACATGAAACACATCATGCACCTCTCGTAACGAAGGTGGGAGTGATAAACGATAAGCAACATCGCCTATCCGATCAAGGATAACGAATGGGCCCATGTACCGCGGACTCAATTTCCCGCGAACGCCAAATCTAATGACCCCACGAGTAGGTGAGATCCGCAAGAATATGTGGTCCCCAACAGAGAATTCTAACGGCCTACGGTGCTGGTCCGCCCAATGCCGATGCTGATCCTGCACAACTCGAAGTCGCTCTCTAATTCCTTTAACTACTTCAACCGTCTGAACAATCATTTCTGGGCCTAACATCTTCCTCTCCCCAATATCATCCCATGCAAGCGGTGACCTGGACTTCTTACCATATAATGCTTCGAATGGCGCCGTCTGGATACTGGCTTGATAACTATTGTTGTATGAGAACTCGACCAAGTGCAGGTGACTCCCAGGACCCTCCAAAATCTAGAGTGCAAGCTCGCAACATGTCTTCTAAAGTCTGAATCGTTCTTTCTGATTGCCCATCCGTCTGCGGATGGTAAGCTGTGCTAAACCTTAACTTGGTACCCAGACTATGATGTAAGCTCTTCCAGAAGTGTGATGTAAAGCGGGTATCTCGATCCGACACAATACTGACAGGGACTCCATGCTGCCTGACTACCTGTTGCATATATAACTCTGCCAACTTTTCTGTAGATTGCCCTACTCTGAAAGAAAAAAAATGCGCCACCTTCGTAAGTCGATCCACTATCACCCAAATAGCATCTTTACCACTTGGTGATCTCGGTAAACCGGTCAAAGTCTATTGTAATATGCTCCCATTTCCATTCCGGAATAGGAAGCGGTTGCAATAATCCAGCTGGCCTCTGCTGTTCTGCCTTCACTTGCTGACATACCAAGCAACAGGAAACAAATCTAGCTATCTCTCTCTTCATCCCGTTCCACCAGAAATGCTGCTTGATATCTTGGTACATCTTGGTCCCTCCAGGGTGAATAGAATACTGAGAACTGTGAGCTTCTGCCATAACCTCCTGTCTGATATCTCCACTAGGCACACATAAACGCAATCCAAACCTAAGTGTACCATCTTCATGAATACTTATTTCCTTCCTGATTCCTGACTCACATTCTGCCCTAAGCTTCTGAATCCTTGGGTCCTGCGCCTGAGTTGCCTTGATCCTGTCTACCAAGTCGGATTGAACTTGCAGACTTGTTAGAACTCCTACATCACTAGGAAGTATAACTTCGATGCCCATCTCCTGAAGGTCTTCTAAGATATGCTTCTGCGTTGTCAACATAAAGGCGTCGCCTCTTCTACTGAGAGCGTCTGCTACCACATTAGCCTTGCCTGGGTGATACTGAAGCTCCACGTCATAATCCTTGATCAACTCCAACCATCTTCTCTGCCTCATATTTAGTTCCTTCTGAGTAAAGATGTACTTCAGACTTTTATGATCTGTGTACATCTCCACTCGGTCACCATATAAGTAATGCCTCCATAGCTTCAGAGCAAATACTACTGCCGCCAACTCTAAATCATGAGTTGGGTAATTCTTCTCGTGGTCCCGAAGTTGCCTAGATGCGTATGCTATCACCTTCCCATGTTGCATAAGGACACATCCAAGTCCTTTACCTGACGCATCACAATATACTGTAAAACCCCCGGGTCCAACTGGCAATGTAAGAATAGGTGCTGATATCAACTTCTGCTTCAAAGTCTCAAATGATGCCTGATATTCTGCCGACCAAACAAATGGCACATCCTTCCGGGTCAAGCGGGTCATGGGCACTGAAAGCCTTGCAAAGTCTGACACAAACCTTCTGTAATATCCTGCCAATCCCAAGAAACTCTGCATATCTACTACGGTCTTGGGCACTGGCCAACTCTCTACTGCTTCTACTTTCTTGGGATCTACTGCTACTCCAGCTCCTGATGATATGTCCCAAAAATGAAATATGATCTGACCAAAACTTACACTTGCTGAGCTTGGCATACAACTGGTTCTCTCTCAGAACCTGCAACACTTTCCTGAGGTGGTCTTCATGCTCCTCTTCACTAGCTGAGTATACGAGAATGTCGTCAAGAACACAACGACAAACTGGTCTAAATATGGCATAAAGATGCAGTTCATCAAATCCATAAATATTGCTGGAGCATTGGTCAAACCAAACGGCATTACTAAGAATTCATAATACCCATACTTCGACCGGAATGCTGTCTTGGGGATATCTTCCTTCCGAACCCTCACCTGATGGTACCCTGAACGAAGATCTATCTTGGAGAAAACTCTAGCCTTGCTCAACTGATCAAATAAGTCGTCGATCCTGGGTAATGGATATTTGTTCTTCACTGTTGCCGCGTTAAGTTTCCTGTAGTCAATGCACAATCTGGATGACCCATCCTTCTTCCCCACAAGTACCTCTATGTGCTGGTATACCTTGGCCTGCTCTGGATCCGCCATTCTGTAAACCCGATCTGATATTGGTTTAGTTCCTGGTGCCAATTCTATGCTGAACTCAATAACTCTAACTGGTGGTAGACCTGGAAGTTCTTCGGGAAATACGTCTAGAAATTCTTCAACTATCTTCGGAATCTGAACTTCTTCCATTGTCGCTACTACTCCCTGCTCTTGCTGAGTTGCCTCTGATCTGACTAAGGTAAATCTCTTCATGCCTAGAATATCAAAGATACACTCCCTCTACGACAATCTATTATCGCATGACTGTCTTTCAGCCAGTCCATGCCTAAGATAACGTCAAAATTTCTAACAGGAAATTCTATCAACCGGGCGGGTAAGGAATGCCCGCAAACTACAATGCTATATGCTAAAATAACTCTACTAACTCCTACGAGCCCATAACCAGTGAGTATATTCAACCTCCCTGGCAATGCCTCGAACTCCATTCCTAGTCGTATCGCAAATTGTGCAGATATAAATGAATGGGATGCTCCCAAATCAAACAATACTACTGCGGGATATGAGGCGACGAGAATGTTACCTGCCACAACATCTCCCGATGCCAATGCCTCCTCCAAGGACAAAGTGAATGCTTGCCCTCGACCTCCTTGCTGGTTTCCATATTGCGGCCTAGCCTGATGCTGTTGCTGGCCCCTGCCTTGATGATGCTGGGGTGGTCTATGCTGGTGTTGATGCATCAGCGGTCCCTGCTACCGAAACATCTGAGCCTGCTGCACTAACGGACGCTGCGCCAATGGCCTAACTGCCACCGCTGGTCCTCGATACTGGCCTGCCCCTGGTGCTGGCAGAGCAGGATACTGGCCCTGGTCCTCCTGACCTCGAATTCATGGGACATGTGGTAACCCGATGGTCTGGATTTCCACATATCAGACACAGTCCATTCAATATCCGACACACATCTCTAGTGTGCCCCATCTTCCCACAATAAGTACAGCCCGCCGGGGTTGCTGGTTCTTCCTCTGTTGCTGTTGCTGTTGCTGCTGCTGCTGGGTGGTGCTGGTCCTCGTATCGCCACATCGTGGATACGAATGCCAGGGGATGGTGCTGTTGTTTGGGGCGCTGCTCCCTCTCCTCCCTCAATCTGACTGTGGGATCTCTTCTGACCCCCAGTCCTTGTCGCAAGCCTCTGAATGGTGAGCTTATGCCTTCGAGTCGCCGTCAATACTTCATCAAAATTCTGGTAATTGTGCCCCTCTATCAATTGCAAGAGCTCAAGATGAAACCCTTGCTGAAACCTCATGGCCCTATGGCTCTCTGTTGCTACCATCTCTGGGGCGAATCTACTCAATCTGCAGAACTCTGCTGCATAAGCATCTACAATCTTTTCGGCCTGCCTGAGATTAATAAACTTCTGTTGTAGCTCAAACCGTGCCACAACTCCATAGTACTTGGTCTTGAATCTTGCTGTAAAATCGTCCCAAGCCACAGGACGTCTGATGCCCACTTCCTCTGATTCCCACCAATCACGCGCGAGATCCTGAAGTAACAACTTTACTAGATCCACACGTTCTTCCGCTGGTACCTTAGCCGCTATCAGAATAGCCTCCATATCCTTAAGCCATGCATCTGCTGAGATGGCATCCTCCGTGCCCTCGAAACGGCAGGGGTTGTACTTGCAAAACCTGGCTGATGCTCCTGAATCAGCCCTCACTCCTCTTTCCAAAGCCGTCTGTAATCTTTGGTTAAGCAACACATTCTGCTCTTGTAGCTGAGTGTGCATGCGCTGCTGAGCCAACATCTGATGTTGCTGAGCAGCCATCATTCCTCTCATGATCTCCAGAAGGGCTGGTGTGTCCATTTCCACAGGAGTAGGTAGAACTATGGGTGGGTTTGGAACTTCCGGATACTGCGGTCCAACTGCTGGTTCTACTATCACTTCTTCCTGGATAGTCTCCTGAGGTGAGACTGGCCCTTGTTGCTGACCAACCTGGTCAGGTTGCCCTTGTTGCCCTTATTGTTGCTGTCCAGCTCTGACCGATGCGGACGAAGTGCCCCTAAGAAAAGGGACAAGAGAACAATCAAACGACCGGACATGAAGGATCAATGAAGTCAAAGGATACCGGAATGTCAAGCAAGAGTTGAGAATAACGAATCAGGAGATCAAGGGTAAACATGTGATTGAGAC
This sequence comes from Iris pallida, assembly GCA_029216955.1. Lineage (NCBI taxonomy): Eukaryota > Viridiplantae > Streptophyta > Magnoliopsida > Asparagales > Iridaceae > Iris > Iris pallida. The sequence goes on from JANAVB010001483.1 coordinate 8,536, forward strand.
ATCCTATAAATCAAAAATACCCCACAAGTCTGAAATCAGACCTGCATGGGCCACCACTAAAACCTTGTCACGCCCCAGAACCAGAATACTGGAGAGCGGGGGAATGACTCAGCCAGCTACGTATTACGGGTAGATGATTACCATATAATACGATCAATGCTGTCTAACCAGACGAGGGGGTGCATACTACATAAAAGTCTTACTATGGTCACTTTACATCTATTGTCTCAATCATTCAAGCAAGAAACAGTAATAGAGAACATGTAAGATAAAGCAGTAAGGCATCCCAAACGCTCAGTCAAAATGTTCTTGAGATCTGGCTTTACAAACTATAGCCAGATGATATAGCAAGTATACATAATTGTTATCAGCTGCAGTCTGACTTAATTACAATTATGTAAAAGTAAGTACAAGACAATCCGACTAACATGTCGGTGCCAAACGGCTAAGTATAAAGGTAAATAACAAAACGAGCGGTGAAGTAAGGAACCCACTCGAGTCCTCCTGCAATCATTCCTCTAGTGTTGACCATCCTGGAGGTAGAAGTACGCTGAGACCTCGGGAACCGGCTCTAAATCTGGCCATGCAAAACCAGAGAGGTTAGACCTCTAACAGCAAGTACCACAAGGAAGGACGATATGAAGGACATAAACCAGTAAGTAAAAGAATAATAATAGATCTCTGCTTGCTACTAGGATTCACATCACATCACGACACTTCGAACCAACCTCCCAACCAAACAAGGACAGAAGTTGACCCGTCATGTCTTGACATTCTGATCATCCCAGTTAGGTAACAGAGTAGGTACAGTACACAAACAAATCATCTTGAACGGCCAATCAACTCCTACGGCTTGCTATTGTGAGTCCCAAGTTATCCTGGAATAATGCAATTAGGGATTCCTCAGTTCTTACTATGGGCGAGCAAGGCTAGTCTATCCAGTCAATCATGTGCGCCATGCATGAATTAGACGAGATCCTAGCAGGACGCCCGTCAATACAATATAAAATAATAATAAAAGCAGATACCGTTCCCTGCCCGTGTGGCAGATTTACAGTATCTGTGGGAACCAGCCGGCCCGTCGGGTACTACTCGTTCCAAGGGGGCTGCCATGTAAGAACTCGGGAATCCATTCTCTCCATGCAATCATTATTTTATTTAACTTAATAGTCCCTATGTTGAGTGAAATCCCATGCCGTGGATCATGGTCATTCAAATGAGTACTTTCGTACGGGGTACGATATGCACAACTCTACAACTATACCAGTACGGCTAGGTTGCAGGTCTTACATAGCGTAATGCAACAATCAAATCTAACCACGGAGTAATCATGCCTTGACCATAAAGTACACATGCTTCTTTTGTAGAAAATAAATAAATAAATAAATAAATAAATAGAATGAAGCCTGCATGTGCATGTATGTCAATATTCGGGATCAGCCAGTTGATTACAATAGTTCATAACATGAACGTGTCTCATTCATTCATTTTAATAAGACGACTAGCCAATCTCTTAGCATGATCAATATTTAGTCTATGTCACATCCATTATCAATGGTGACAAGGCATGAAAGTCATTTAGCATTAAATAGGGTCGAGTCTATAACTCTCGAGGTCAAGTTCCAGTCTTACTGGGTATCCGTAAACCAATCAAGACACTTGGCACTAATGCACAACCATATGTATTAAAATATTAACATGCTAAGATTATCGGGTTCATGCAAAAAGGCGTAAGGATATAATAGGGAATTATCATGCTACTATTAAATGAATAAGTTATAGGAACAAATAGAAACACCCAGGTCAAGAAGTCACGCAAGCAAGTCTAGGCTAAGGCTGACAAGTCACGCCAAGTCTAGCATGAAGGAGAGAGCGTATAAAATAATACACGCTGGCAAGCGTGAGCGTATGAGCGTGACAAGTAATACACACACGCACGCACAGCGTGAGAGTGGAGGGGAAATTCACACAGGCACTCAAAAAAGTGTGCGTAACTAAGATTCACGCACGCACGCATAGAGTGAGCGTGACAAAAAATACACGCACGCTCACGAGAACGTTAGCGTGACTAAAAATACATGCACGCTCATGAGAACGTTAGCGTGACTAAAAATACACGCTAACATGTAAGAACATGAGCGTGACTGAAAATACACGCAGATACGTAGAGATGTGTGCGTGGCTGAAAATACACGCTGACACGTAGAGACGTGTGCGTGACTGAAATACACGCAAACACGTATAGACGTGTGCGTGACTGGGCTGATGTTTACGCGAGCACGTAAGAACATGTGCGTGAAACATCTCCCAAACTCCAAGTCCCATGGAGCCTTGTTCTAGTGCCAGAAATACACGCTAAGTTGGTGGACTAAGAACCCATGAACAGCCGAAATATTATAACTTAGAACTAGAGAAAACCAGCCGTAGAAATCAAAAATGCTAAGAACTAATCTCTCTTGGAATCACGAGAAGAAGGCAAATGAACCATAAAAATGGGTGGAGGAGGAGCAAGTTTGCACTTGCCTACTGCTGCTGTGGTTAGGTGGAGAAGTAATGAGAGGAAGAAGAAGAAGTAATGGTGAGAATGAAGTAATGAGAAGAGAGAAAGAGGTGGAAGCTTTAAATAGGAAGGGGGTGGTAGGTGGGAGCTAATGGGCCGGGTTGTCCACCACCAATCCGAAACCCAATGAGGCCGAACCAAATAAGCAAGACTAAAAGCAGAAGAAAATGCAGAAATAAAATTGCAGGAAATAAATTAACATGGAATTTAAAGAGCAGATAATTAATTAACATGAAAATTTTAAAGGAATTTAAATACAGAATAATACATGATAAATACTAAATAAATACACATGAGTTATATGTATAAAAATACGCATTCTGGGAACGGAAAGTGACAACAATATTTGCTACATCAGCTAGAATAATAGTCATTTCTCCGACTGGTAGATGAAATGTATTTCGTCCAAGCCACCAACGCTCCACTAGGCTGAAAATTAAATCCCTATCATGACGTAGAAAACTTATCTCGTCAATGTATTTAAATCCAAATATAACCACCATAGCCCCCTTGTTCGCTAGTCAAATTCCAACATCCGAAGTGTGTTCATAATGTCATGTCTCATGCTCTCGCACTCGTATATTGTCAGGATAATCATATAACTATATAAAATTAATTAATTACTACATAATGATCATTATTACTACACAATAACAAAAATATGCATAATAATAATTTTTTATTAAAATTTAGTATACCTTTCCAGAAAATATTAACTTTGAGATATGCGACTCACGTTACAGGATAATCAAGTCTGTAGTGGGTACTCCCGAAATACGTCCGTCATTTTGACGATCCATCTGTTAGCAATACAAAATTCTAAGATAATAAACACGAACAAAAAAAAATCAAATCAAACCTCTTGTAAACTTTTTTCTCTCTACATTGTTCTGCTTCCTTGCTGTCTTCTTTCCTCCTCTTCTGCTTCTCTTCTTCTCTTCTTATGGAGTAACGAAGTTTCCTCTTATAATCTTACACACCACCTTCCATGGATTCTACCTCAACCCACTACCAAACAACCCCACTACCAAACAACCCCACACCTTCCCATAAACCTAAACACACACCTTTCTATAAACCTATACTACAAGAAAAATACCATTTTATGACGGGTAAAAACCGTCATATATGATAATTTATGACATTTTTTGAAGCAGGCAACCGTCATAAACACGAGTGTTATAAAAGTTTAGAAAAACCGTACGTTATATGACTTACACTTATATGATATTTTTTAATTAAAAATGATATAATTAAGTCAATATATAACACTAAATTTGAAAACGACATTAATAGATTATATTACATAACGCTAACTAAAATAATCTGGTTCTGAAACTATTCAGAAAGCGTTCATGAAACGTTATAAAAATAACTTATACATAACACTTTGTAACGTTCTGTTCTTGTCATTCACACACATATATATCACCTGTTAATGCTCATAATTCAATGCGTTATAAAAAGCATATTAATTTTCTGAGACAACAGAAATATGAAATTTAACTAACATTTAAAATATTTTATTAAAAATATCCAAATATCATATCATCTTAATTATATTTCAAAATACACCAACATATCACCATTACATTTCAAAATCCAAAAATATATACATCTTTCCCTTTTAGGGCAGCCGGACTCAAAATATTGAAACATCATTCACCAATACCAAATTGTGACATCTTTTCAAAAGTCAATATTGTATATCCCTTCAAAAGTCAACATTGTACGTACCTACAAATAAAGAATGAATAATGAATAAAGAGAGATTATGATGATATTTCCAAATCACAAGGACAATCTTTGATATCAAACAGTATGAAAGATGAAAAGCATGCATACAGTAATAAATAAGAAATTTCAGCCTTTATTTTCTTTCTACAGGTCTCTAATAGACAGTATGAAAAGATAAAAATCTTTGATATCAAACAGTATAAAAGATGGAAATGGAAAGCATACAGTAATAAATAATAAATTCATGATAAAATAGGTATTCATGATACCCACTGATACCCTTTATTTCTTCCTACAGGTCTCTAATCAGAAGGTAACAGTTAAAGGAGAACCATTCAAATTAAATGATACTACAAAAAGAAACCTAAAGAGTTTCCGACAAACAACACATAATCAGTTCCCTTATGAGACCAACAAGTACCTACCTATCCTTGATACAACTCAACACAGACACCAAAGCACAAGCCAAAAGAAAGAATACTGATAAGAGGCTCAAAATACTGACATCTTGATACAACTCGTAACTTACAAAATACACCAAAGCACAAGCCAAAATAAAGAATACTGATAAGAGGCTCAGATCGACAAATGTCTCCAAGAACATGTCTCGTCATCACAGGATGGTAGAGATTCACTCAATGAGAAATCTCATTGTTGTCATTATCCCATTTATATATATATTTTTGAAAAAAAAGAATGAAATAAATAGAGATTCCATCAGAATGTGGATTTTTAAATCATGTACATCTTACCAAACTAGCTGCAGCTAAGCCACCACGCCATCAGAAGAGAGGAAAAAGAAAGCCAAAAACCCAATAAATAAGTACAACTTAAAGAAATTAGCAATCTGCAAGAATCATCATCGCCTCTTTTAAAAACAAATAGCACATATCAAAATCTCAGTAAGAGAAAGGATTAAGTCACGAAGGGACAAGAGGAAATCTCATAACAAATGCAGTATATATGTGACATGGACAAGCTTCTATATGAGGCATTGCATGAAGTCTTGCCGGTTCTATATAATTTTCTCTCTATCGAAAATCAATAACAGAAAAGGACAGGCATAAAAAAAGCAATCCAGTGTTACTTTCTTCCAACACAACCTAGTAAGTAGGAAGAAAAAGGTAGGAAAAAAATCCATGGGAAACTCCATTACAAGAATAGAAGCAGAATCACCTCTAATAACTCCTTGATAAGTTTTTTCAATATATTCAACTCCAGAATTATTCCAACTTTATAGAAAAAGATCAAATATAAGCACATGTAACACGAAAAATCTATTAAATGATGAAGTTTAACTAAGATATCAATTAAATGGTAAAATAAAATTGATACAATACGAACCTGCTAATCATTTGTGAGGGTTCATACCTCACCTCTACCCATTTCCTTGTTCAGTGTCCAGTAACAAGAACCAAAAAGAAAGAAACTCTGAACTAGTGTTACCTCCCTCAATAAAGGAGGTTAGGTTGTATCGTGCACTAAATTGGATAACAACCAAGTTATAGAGCAACAAGATGGCCCCGAATGGAAAAGGTTGAAATAGAACATACCTTACCAATGATATTTGGTTGACGGCTTATACCAACCCATTCATATGTTTTCCCATCAAAGTACCTAACAATATACATTCCTGCCCAGATTCCTGCATCACATATCATTATTAAGTACGTTTATTATGCATCTCAACTTTTAAAAGAAACTGATCAGGAGTAAGAGCACACTAAACATAAGCCAATGGCCATAAGGAGAACTCGCCTCCTTCCTCTCTATTAATGGAAATCATTACAATATGGCGAGTGAGAGGATCATCGACCCAGCAATCACACCCTTGTGTTGATTGACTTACACGAATGCCAAAACCACGTGGAGAACCTTCCCAGCAAACATCACTCAATGTCAATGTCATCAGTGCAATGAGGCCTTTAATCAAGCTAGTAAATATTCAATCCATCTTATTCTTCATGCAGATAAGTAGCAAGGACCAATATCTTAGCAATAAATTCAAACATCATGAAGCTCAGATCCAAACATCTACATCACACTGATATTTGGACACAAAAAGTGCTCTGAACTTTCCTGGTCATTAACAAAATTCATGATATTATCACATATTAGAAGACTGAAAGGTGAAGATGAAAGAAATTTTTGCCAAAAAGAGCAAGATACATATAGAAGCTCTACGGGATGTCACCTGCATCCATGTGTCATCCATAACATGTCCTAATGATGACTCGGGTGAATGAAGAGGTGGTGGCATTGATGAATTAATTTTAGAACAATAACTAAGCCCCTACCAACCACAAGTATTTTACTAGAATTGTATGTCGCCCCTGATACAAAAAACAAGCTACAACAGTAAAGTATATACAAGCTATACAACATTAGGAAAAAACTGAAGGACCAATGAACTTAAGTATATACCAGCATTGTTTACTGATCCTGTACAAACGACTTACACTGTGTTTGGGAACATTTGGGGGGAGGGAGAGGAAAATTTGAGGGGAAGGAAAATGGAGGGGAAGAAAAATGGAGGAAAGTTAATTTTCCCTTCCTTTGTTTGGATGGACAAAAAGTAAGGGAAGGAAAAGTTTAAAAACAATTTTTTATTTGTTTATGGATATAGGTATAATTACTATTTCCTCCTTGGTATTCTCAAATGATGATTTAATTTTAACTTTTTGAGGGGTGGTGGGGTAAATTCACTCAAATTCCTCTCATCTCTCTCCATTTTCCTCCCACATTTGGGAGAAAAATTTTTTGGTGGGACCCACCTACTTTTTCCTCTCAAATTTTCCTCTCCCATGTTCTCTCCCCCTTTCCAAACACCATCATTTAAAATTTTTCTCTCACTTTTCCCTCAACTTTTTCCTTCCTCCCATTTTCCACCCTTCCCAAACGGTACCTTAAGATTATCCATCACACATTCCATAAACTAGTCAATAGACAATTTCAGTACTAACCTGTGGACCAATGAACTTAAGTATTCTTCTTTCCAAATCAAAGGCCCTCTAGAATTGGAGTCCACTAACATCAGTTAAGTATTTAGATGTTTCTTTCTGGGATCTGTTGACTTAAACACTTTACCCTATGTTCCTGTGTAAAATATGCCACTTCTTTATTTCATGGCATTATGATTTCAAGGTTACATGTGAAATCGGTACTTGTTGAATTCAAACTTGAAGTACTAACAAAAGTAAAAAATTAATTCACTCTTACATTTTCAAGCCTTGCATTTCGCAAACTCCATAAATTAATCCAGGACTTGCTCAAGGGAAGTAAAAATTTCTTCTTTTAGTCCAACAACATATATGCCTTTCTATTCAAAATAGTAATATAATAAAGTTAAAGCCAGAATCTATGAACTTGACCCAAAAGATATATATGCCTTTGGTGGCTATATCCTAGTATTGTATCAAGATAATGACTTACTACACATATTTTTTTAGAATTATTAAATTTGCTACTTTCAGAACTTGAAATCTAGTTAATATTCAATAACCTTCTCATCAAGCAAAATGTTTTAGGTGAATGAAATTACCAGGCATAGAATGAATCCCATTTTGTATGGGAACCAAGGGAACCTTTTGCAGCATAGGATACTTCATTAGATGGTATTGATGCTCCAATAAATGATTGAACAAGATAATCTTTTTTTTTTTCCAATTTCAACCTAATATAGTTTGCCCTAAAAAATTCAGAGTTCTCTTCCTCCTTCCAGCTATGAAGATCAACATCTTCATCCCTTAATGGCATGTGAGGGAAATTTTTAACTACAACCGTTTAGTTTCAAAAAGATCAACATCATCGACTATACAGGACTCTGAATCAAATTTATGAAAATAGTATGCAAAAATCCCCAGAATGTTATGAAAATTGATATAATCACTCATGGCAAGACACCAGATTAAACTTATGAAAATAATATTTAGGAAATTCCTTTCAGATTGGGAACCTGAGACCTATTTGTTCATGCCAAGCTTTGTTTTCAGTCACAGCTCACATGCAGTTTATTCTATCAAACAATATAAGTTCTACTCGCAAAACTATAAATTATTCTATCGAAAAAATATTTTGAACTCACATCGATGATCTTCGACATAGTAGACCCAACCGCCGCGAACATCATCAGCTCAATATCCTGTTGCGATTCATAATAACGCTAACCAAAACAAACAGAAATAGGGGAAAAAAGTAAAAATTCGAAGAAGATTCGAAAAATTCCACCAGATCCAAAATTCTCACAGCAATTTCGAGGAGGAAGGCCACGAGATCGTCTGCGTCGATCTTGGCCGTGGCCTCGGCGATGGTGACCTTCGGCTTCTTCTCCTTCGGCTTCTCCGATCCCGTCGCGTCGGCGCCGGCTTCGAGTGTCTCGTCCTCGTCCTCGTCGGATCTGGAGGCGGCGCGGAGGCGGCGGCGTAGGATTCGGCGGCTGCCTCGACTCTTCGACGGTGCTCCTCTTTTTTCTCCTCCTTAAAATCTCCAAAAAATTAGGGTTAGGGTTTTCACCGTCGCAGCCGCTGCGGACCCATGGACGGCCGAGGATGACTGATGGGGTGGCTCGACGCAGCCGCCGCCTCGGTGGTGTACGTCTCGGTGGGGAGCGTGGTGGTACTGGGCCACGAGGAGATGGCATACAAGCTAGGGGCTACGGGTGGCCGTTCCTATGGGTGGTCCTTGAGGACTGTTGGCTGGTGTTGTCGAAATAGTTCGCGGCTGGGGGCGAAGGGAAAGAGGAGAGGAGGAGATGAGAAGGAAAATGGGGGAGGAGAGAGGAAAAAGAAGGGACTGAGGGTTTTAATTTGGGGGTCGGGTTTGAGCGGATAGTTCGAGCGGGATTCTAATTTTTTAGCCTTTTTATAACGTCTGCGTGTAACAATGTCATATATGTGGGAACAATATATAAGGCTTAGCGCTATAAATCGTTATAATAGGGCAAAAATCTTTCAAAACTGTCATATTATGTGGTGTTGCTGAAATCTTGTAACGTTTATATATGAACCATTGTAATAGCTTCTTTTCAGGCGTTATAACGATATTTTTCTTGCAGTGCTACCCCCACCCATTCACTCTCATCCCCCCTCCCATACCCCCAACCCACCCCCAACCTGTAATGCCTGTGTTCGTATTTCGTATTCTTGGAATACGTGTACGTATTTTACTTTGTATTACGTGATTCCTTGCTTAGCTTTCTTCATTGCTTGGTTTATCTCTTGGGTTGGTTCGGCTTGGCTCGGTTTTCTTTGGTTTATCATGAACCAAGGATGAACCCCCTACCTACCACCACCTTTGGTATTTATTATCCACTCTCTTTCTCTCTCTTCATTTATCATCTTCTTCTCCACCATTACTATCTTCACCTACCAGAGAGAGAGGGAGAGAGAGCTAGGCAAGTGCATCTTATTTCATGGAGGAATCTACCTTTTATTTGTCCATTCTTTTTCTCATACGATTTTAGCACTCTTTAGTACTTGGCATTTCTCATTTCCATGGCTAGATTCTTGTAGATCTAAGTTTATTTTATTTTCGGATTTTTTGGGTTTTGATCTACTTAATCCTGTTATTTCTGGGTTTTGATGGTTCTATGTTGTAGAGTAGCTCGTTCTACCCCATTTTGACCTAAGAAAGTTCGAATTTGGGCTCCGGATGAAGGTTTTATGAAGCTTGGAAGGCATGGGTTCCTAGTGCTCTTCTCCTCAGAAATTTGGAGAAGAAGAACAGTTCCCTGGCGCATGGCTGTACTTGACCGCATGAGCGTTCATGCGGCAAGTCGCCATCGGCCGCATGAGACCCTTGTACTTCCAAACCGCATGAAACTTAGTCCCAGCCGCATGAGGCTGAGTCTCATACTCAGCCGCATGGGCTCATTTTCCATCAGCCGCATGAGTATATATGGACTTAGCCGCAGGGCTGGGAACGAACTCTTCTCGAGCCGCATATGCCATTATTCCCCCTCCAGCCGCATAAGCAATCGCATTGACCCAGCCTCATGCGCCCTCACTTCTTTCGGGCCGCATGGGTTTCGCTATGTGAGCCGCATGGACTTGAGTTCGTCCGAGCCGCATGAAGACCCCTTTCTAATGTGAACCGCATATGCGCTCACCTCCCTGAACCGCATGAACTCAAGCACTTGCCAGCCGCATAGTCCCTGATCCCCGAGCCGCATGAGAACCCCCAGACCCTGGCCGCATGGACTTCTGAGTCCGGGCCGCATGATCCCGATTAATTCCAGCCGCATGCGTCCATGCACTTCCTGACCGCATGCGCCCTTGCACTTCCAGCCGCATGCGCCCCCTCCTTCCTGGCCGCATATGGCTGAGCCGCATGACTTTCTCATGGTCCTGCGTACTATTAATTATCATTAATTGCCCATGTTTGTAACTCCTTTATTAGATATTTTACGCCTATTTTATATCCTTACGCCTTTTGTCCTGAACTTGATAATCATGAATTCATTTAATATGTTTGGAATTGATAATGGAGCACGACATGGCAGTGACCCGTAGTGGTGCACTCCTGACATGACCAACCTGACATGATAGTGGCCCGTCGTGGCGCACTCCTGACAAGTACACCTGGCATGATTTATCTTGAACAGCTGTTGCGACGGCTACCTGACATGACATGACCTGTATAATAACATGGACACCGTGGGCGATTGTGCTTGTACAAATAAACCTGTCCTGTCTTGCATCATGTCTAGGGAGGGAGCTCCTGAGTACCACGGTCAGGAGTACCTATTGAAATGGACTAAGGCTAATAACTAGATTAATATATTAGTCATGAAGAGATTTCCCAGTTACAGGCAATCCCGTTACCTGGACGCGCCTGGGATCTGTAGTCTGTCGTCGGGTAGGGCACATTTCCAGCACACTGTCATGTATTGTACCCTTCAAGCTACTTAAGGGTACATGCGTTTCCTGGACGATGTACCCACCTGAATTCCACCCTAATCTTTCGTCCTGGGTAACCTGGATGGTCTGCAGGGCTTGTGACTGTGGAATAATCTCACTGCATCTTGTTAGTAATTAGGCTTGTGACAACCCTAGTTAGTTAAAGTATCAAGCCGTAATTCTTGCTTGGCCGTGAAATGATTGGATGGAGTCCGACCAGTCTAGTCTTGTCCTGACCCTGATTACCGCATGACCAGAGTACTTGTATTTATTTTACCGATAAATGGTGAGAATTCCAAGCTCTGTTCAGACGAAGGGTTACAACCTCGGTCCTTGTTTGGTTACGGGTTGTAACCTGGCTATCTGAATAGTCCCATGGTTACCTCATCGTATATCACCCTGTCATGCTTAATTCTTGTCTTTTATTATATCATTATTATATGCTGTGCTGATTGCTGGTTTTAGTTCCTAAGTGAAGCTTCCTTTGTGGCACTTGCTCTTTCTGGGGTCTGACCCAGCTGGTTTTGTGTGGCCAAATTTCGGAGCAGCTCCAGAGGATCTACCGACCTTCCAGCCAGATGGTGGCCCCTAGACGGAACCCTGGCAACGAGTGGGTTTATTTTTGATCTCCCACTTTATTGTAAAATATTCTTTTGAGGCGTTTAGCCGACGAGTACCTGTTTAGCTCGATTGTACTTTTATTTATTGTCTGCCTACGGGCTGTAACATGATTGACAGATCCTAGGGTTGATCATGTATGACTAAACTCTTGCTAGTCCTGACATTTTGTAATGACTAGCTTCATGATCAGCTGAATATGTAATGTTTGGGATGCCTTACTATTGTATATTTAATGATCATACATCTTGTAACTTTTACTTACTTGCTTGTGATTGAGACAATAGGTTGTTCATGACCTTAAGAGACTGCTGGCTTGTAGATAAACCCTCATGTATCCTAGACAGCCGTGACCGTATAGCGAGGTGGGTTGCACTTCTATATACGTAGCTGGCTATGTCTGCCCCCGCTCTCCAGTATTCTGGTTCTGGGGCGTGACATGGTTTAAGTGGTGGCCCATGCAGGTCTTGTAAATCAAGATATGTGAGGGTTTACCGAATAGATATCTCAATCAGTATTCGTCCTTGATCTCTGCTCGCATCTTCTGAATCCCTGGATTCTTGTCCTGATCACCTGCTTGCATCGTTGGCCTATCCTGGTCCTTCCTTATTGTTTCTTATGTCGTCTTCTTCAGCGGCATAGTACCTGACCTGGCCGATCAGCAAGGCGGAGCACCTCCCGCGAACCAGCAACAACCTGGGGATCAAGCCCAGCATTCCGGAGTAGCCTCCAGAGTCGTGCCTTCTGGCGGAGAGCCACCAGTCCAGCCAGTTCAACCTGTAGAACTTGATGATGGCACACTAGTAGGACTTGTCAGGACCTTGATAGCTTCCCAAGATCGTCGTGGGGACGTCTTGCAACAGGCAGTGGCAGATGCTTTGACCAGGGGCGGTCATCAGGGTAACAGTGCGGCCAACAGCTTCAAGCGCTTGAACCCTCCCTTCTTTGACGGTAGTGAAGATGCTATCGCGGCAGATGCTTGGCTTTAGGACACAAAGGTGGTTCTGGAAGTGTGAAACCCATTATTTTATTATTAATTATTTAATAGTGTTTTATTAGTATTTCAAAAATTATTATTATATTAAATAATTTTGGGTGAAAAAGAATTTCGAAAAATATTAATAAACTTGGATTTTTGATTTTCGAGCCCAGACCCAGGCCCGAGCCTTATTTCCTTCTTAATCTGATTTTGACTTGGTTATTAATTAAAAAAAAATAATAAATTTGGGCTGGTCCCGAAGGACCAGCAGTGGTGTGGAGACTCATTCTCCCAACCCATCAACTCCTCCCTATTTACTCACACATTCACTACTCCTCTTCCCCTTCCAGTAACCCCCACCACCCCTTATTAAACTCCCTCTCTTCCCACATTCCCACGAAATCACTCCAGAAGAGAAAGCAACTCAGCTCTTTTCCTCTCTAATCTCAAACTCATCATCTCTCCTCTCCCACTGAAACCTTCTCCGAGCCAAACCCCTTTCCCAGAGCCGCGCGCCCCGCCCCCAGCAGCTCCGGCCGCCGCCCGACGCTCTCGCGCCCCTCCCGAGCTCGCGTCGAGCTCTCCCAAGGCCGACTGCCTCCGTGGCAGTTCTCCGCCGCCATCCCCGCCGGATCTGCGCACCCCGCGCCTCCGGCGAGTGTTCCCGAGGCCGCCCGCCACCCTCCGTGGCTAACTCCTTCCCGCGCAGCAGCCCCGAGCCCTCCGGCGGGGTTGCCCCGCGGCCATCCCGAGGCCGCCGCCCCGTCCGCCGTCCGCCGACGCCCCCGCGCCCCGGCGTGCTCCGCGCCAGCGCCACCCCCTGTGGCCAGCAGCTCCCCGTCGCGTCAGCGTGCCCCGCTGTCGTCGTTGCTGTCCGGAAACCCTCCCTGTGGATTTCCAGCACCCTTTCCCGCGGTTCTTGCTGTTCCCGTGGATTTCCCGCTGTCCGTGGACTTTCCCGCGGTTCGGAACTTCTACCTGCTGCCGACTTAGTTCGGATTCCTTTCCCGAGATTATCCCGCGGCTCCCTGACCAACGGATCTTGGTAATTTCTGTTAATCAGAGTAGTTCGTCCCTCCCGTGAGTCGATGATGATAGATCGGTCCCCCGGTTCCCTCTCGGGAATCCGGATAGCTGCGTTATAATTTTCGTTTAGCTGCGTTAGTTTGATTTTCTTGTGTTTTTACTTGCTGGGTTGGTGTGAATTGGTTGATATTGGATTCCCGGACTTTTCGGGAATTATTTCTGTGGTGTTGGAATTTTGGTGGATATTTCTGTGGACCATTTTGGTTGGAAATGGGTTTTCCCCTGGTTTGGGACATTTTGCAGGTGTTTGTTGGCGCGCTTCCCAGTTTTGGGTTTGTCCCGGAATAGAGGAAGTGCTGCCCAATTTTTTACAAAATTATATTTTTAATTGATTTCAAAACTGGCTTTCGAAAATGATTTTCTAAACCGATTTTCCGGGCGACGACCGTACCGGTCTGTGGGCCCCGACGAAATGCAAACGCACCGGTCCGACCGGACGTTGAGGCATAAACCGAATTTTGAGGAAAAGGACCGAGTCTGAGACTCCTAGTTTTTTTTATTTATTATTTTATTTTAGGCTAAATATTATAGTCATTTAAATTCTGTATTTATTTAATAATTCAGTCATTTTCTTATTTAATGTAAAAGAAAGATGTATCGGGCATAAGCCCACCCTAGGACCAGTAGCTGTGCCCATGTATTTGTGTAGCGTAGTTATTTTTTTTTTTTTTCTGGTGGATGTGATTTGGGTGGATTTTGGATTGATTTCATATTCATAAATAGGACGTAATTTACGGCTTAATTACGAGTTTAGCTAAAATAAATAAAATATTATTAATTCACTGTTTGTCACTAAAAGAAAACTGTATTTTATATACATATTATGAAAACACAAAGTTTTCCAAATTATAATTGATTCTTGCGATTTTCCAAATTGTAATCGATTCTCGTGATTTTCCAAATAATTCAATTAACCGGCTTAATCAACGCACGTAGTTGCGACGTAATCGTTAGCTGTAAATTAATACAACTTAAAACCTGACTAGGACAGGTCTACTAGAGATTGCAACTAGCACACTTAGTCTGGTTATTCAAGGATCTAAGTTGAGTTCTCAACTGTAGGAACTCGAAGTTACAACTGACGTTCTTCCTCGGTACCGACTCGTTCTTCCAGTCAATCTAATACAAGGCAAGTGCAGTTATGTCTATTTGGTAATTTATCTAGTAATTGTTTTATTGCAATTTTAAACCACATTGCTACACGGAACTCTCTCCTAGAGTTCGAATATTGACTCATTGATTGAATCTGATTGACTCGGGATATTGGGGGAGTAGTGTAGCGTCTATGACCAATACCCCTATATTGCATCATTGATTGTGCGAGCTGATTCCTCCTATACACAAGGATAGGCCGGATCGTATCATTGGGATATAATTGAATCATCCCAAGCCGGTCATAGTTCGTTACCTACTCAAATCACATTGTTTTCAATTGTAGAATTGTGAAAAATTTGTTAAAGTATTTCAAATTGTTTAACATTGCAAATTTCAAATTATTATTTGAATTATTGGATATTCGTAATTGTACTTTGCTCCCTCCTGACTGGAGATCCAACATTTTAGGTATCAATGATGAGGCTTTGTTACGCGATCCCAAGACGAGGAATTCGAGATTGCTGAGCTGTTTGCCTAGAGTTTTCTTTTATTCATGATGTATTAAAAAAATGGTTTAAGTTGTATCTTTTATTTCATGTAAAAGTTTAATAAAGTTTTAAATTTTCGAATGTTGAGTTGTGACAAATAGTGTTGTTGTATGGTTACCTGCTACTGAACAGCTTACTGCCGCCGTCTCAACAACGGTGCAGGCTGGGCATGATCCGATTCGACCCAAGCAATTGGGACCGGGTCGTGACAGGAAGCAGCCAGGACCCCAGAGAACGAGAAGGTGGCCGTTGTGCGCCTGCAGTTGTTAGATCTTGCCCGCAGCTGGTGGGCAGCGTAGGCCGTTGGATTAGCAGCACCCATTGCTTGGGCAGTATTCAGAGAGAGATTCCAGACCAAGTATTTCGATGCCGTGGCTCGGTATGATCTGCAGACCAGGTTCACCAATCTGAAGCAAGAAGGCAGGACGGTCGACGGATATGCGGCCGAGTTTTCCAGACTCAGTCGGTTTGCTCCCACCTTGGTGGCAACCGAGTATGATAGAGCCCAGCGGTTCCAGCAGGGACTTCACCTGGAGATTTTGTTGGCAGTTGAGCAGTTTGAGCATCAGACTTTCGATGCAGTCTTGAGAGCAGCCCAGAGGCATGAGTATACCTCCCAGAGGATTGTGGATAGGGTCGGAGGTCGGAAGAGATCCCACGGCCAGATGAATCAGTCTTCAGCACCAGCCCCGGCAGCCAGGGCTTTGACTATTGGAGCTCCGAGGCGAGCGGCCTCAGTAACGTCGGTTCAGCATTCCACCCCAACGTACCCTCAGCAGCAGCAGAAGCAGAAGCAATCTTCCGCAGTGGGTTGTTCTCATTGTGGGAAGCCAGGCCATGTAGTGGCAGAGTGCCGTAGGGCACAGGGATTGTGTCTGGCTTGTGGAGCACCAGACCATAGGGTTGGATCCTGTCCGAGCAGGGGTGGTTCATCATCGTCCAACCTTTCTAGCTCTTTGGTGAGAGGACCAGTTCCAGTCCAGCAGCAGCAGCAGTACCCATTGCCGAGGCCCTTGCCGCCTCAGTCCCAGATGTTCCAGCAGCAGAACCTCCAGCAGTATGCTCAAGCCCAAGCTTTGAGCCAGAGCAGGCAGCGAGGATTTCAGCCGAGGGGACCAGCACCCCGAGGACATGGTCAGGCTATGGTGATGACCGTGGAGGAAGGATTGGCACCAGGAGAGGTAGTGGCAGGTACTATTCTCGTCAACTCCTTTCCAGCTTCAGCTTTATTTGATTCTGGTGCATCGTATTCTTTTATGTCTGCACGATTCGCGACACGGTAGGATTGGAGCCCGAGTCATTATCTGTAAGGCTTAATATAGTTACTGGTAACGGACTTGTGGGAGTAGATAGAGTGTTTTCCTCGTGTCGGATCGTAGTTAGCGGTAGAGAGTTTCCCGCTAGATTGATAGAGTTCCCGATGGCCGATTATGATGTGGTCTTAGGGATGGATTGGTTGAGGAACCAGTATGCTAGAATAGACTGCCACATTGGTAGGGTTGTTTTTAGCATTCCAGGTGAGCCAGAGTTTTTCTTTTTTCGAGGCGAAGTTGAGCCTTCTCCTCCAGCATTGCGGATGGCAGTAGCAGCAGTTCAGTTGCCCAAGGTAGTGGATGAGTTCCCAGATGTTTTCCCAGAAGAGCTTCCAGGTATGCCGCCAGAACGGGAGATCGAGTTCACCATAGACTTGATTCCCGGAACAGCCCCAGTGTCAGAGAGAGTCTACAGGATGGCGCCGTCAGAATTGGAGATATTGTACAAGATGATTGAAGAACTCAAGACCAAAGGATTCATTCGTGCTAGTGGATCACCTTGGGGAGCCCCGATGCTTCTTGTGAAAAAGAAGGATGGTACGTCCAGGTTATGTGTTGATTATCGTACCTTGAACTCAGTGACAATCAAGAACAGATACCCTCTCGCGAGGATAGATGACTTGTTTGATCAACTCAAGGGGGCTTCGGTATTCTCGAAGATTGATTTGCGCTCAGGTTATCATCAGATCAGAGTCAGGGAGCAGGACATCCCGAAGACAGCGTTTAGATCGAGATATGGGCATTGGGAGTTCCTTGTTATGCCTTTTGGAGCAACCAATGCGCCGGCAGTATTCATGGACCTCATGAATCGCATCTTCTTGCCTTACTTGGATCAGTTTGTGATCGTGTTCTTAGATGACATCCTAGTCTACAGCAAGAGTGAAGCGGAGCATGAGCAGCATCTCCGTATAGTTCTTCAGATCCTCAGAGAGCACCAGTTATATGCCAAGTTCAGTAAATGCGAGTTCTGGCTCGATCGTATTTCGTACTTGGGTCATATCATCACTAGAGGAGGAGTAGAAGTGGATCCCCAGAAGATTGTAGCTATTGAGTCATGGCCAGTACCTAGCACAGTTGCAGAGGTTCGTAGTTTTCTTGGATTGGCCAGCTACTACCGGCGGTTTGTTTCGGATTTTGTTCGAATTTCAGCACCATTGACGCAGTTGACCCACAAGGATGCACAGTTTGCTTGGACAGCGGAGTGTCAGAGTTCTTTTGAGTAGTTGAAGCGAGGATTGATAACAGCACCCATTCTCACGCTTCCAGATGGAACCGGAGGATTCTCAGTATATTGTGATGCTTCGGGCAGAGGTTTGGGATGTGTTTTGATGCAGCATGGGAAGGTAATAGCTTATGCGTCACGTCAACTTCGTGATCATGAGAGGAATTACCCAACCCATGACTTGGAGGTGGCAGCAGTGGTGTTTGCACTTAAGTTGTGGAGGCACTACTTGTACGGAGACAGGGTGGAGATTTTCACCGACCACAAGAGCCTGAAGTATGTTTTCACCCAAAAGGATCTTAACATGCGTCAGAGAAGATGGCTGGAGCTTCTTGTGAATTATGATGTCAACTTGCAGTATCATCCCGGGAAGGCCAATGTTGTAGCCGATGCGTTGAGCAGGAGAGCCGGTGTTTATTTCCTAACAGCGCAACCAGAGTTGTTAGCCGATCTTCAGAAGATGGGTATAGAAGTTGTTCTCCCTTCCAGTGTGGCATTGATGGCCAGTATGCAAGTCCAGTCCACTATAGTCGAGAGGATCCGGATGACACGGTCAACAGATTCCAAGCTTCAGCGGCTCAGAGCAGAGTGTGAGGCAGGACGAAGACCAGAGTTATGCATTCATGAGGATGGTACACTTTGATATGGTAATCGACTTTGTGTACCCAGTGGGGATATCAGGCAGGAGATCTTGTCGGAAGCGCACAGTTCTCAGTATTTCATCCATCCCGGCAGTACGAAGATGTACCGTGATATCCGGCAGCATTTCTGGTGGAATGGCATGAAGCGGGAGATAGCTCGGTTTGTCTCTCGGTGTTTGGTTTGCCAACAAGTTAAGGCTGAACATCAGAGACCGGCTGGACTTCTTCATCCTTGCCGATTCCAGAATGGAAGTGGGAGCATGTGACCATGAATTTCGTGACTGGACTACCTAGATCCCCAGCTGGTAGAGATGCTATCTGGGTTATAGTTGATCGGCTCACGAAAGTGGCTCACTTTCTTCCATTCAGAGTTGGTCAATCGACAGCTCAGTTAGCGGAGATGTACCTCAGGCAGATCGTCAGATTGCACGGTGTTCCTGTCAGTATTACTTCGGATCGAGATTCAAGATTTACGTCGCACTTTTGGCGTAGCTTGCAAGAGAGCTTGGGAACCCATCTTCAGTTCAGCTCAGCTTATCACCCGCAGACAGATGGTCAGTCGGAGCGCACGATCCAGACTCTTGAAGACATGTTGCGGTCTTGTACACTTGACTTCGGTGGTTCGTGGGAAGATCACTTGCACCTGGTGGAGTTCTCGTACAACAACAGTTTCCAGGCCAGTATCTAGATGGCACCGTTCGAGGCACTGTATGGTAGGAAGTGCAGATCCCCGCTAGCGTGGGATGATGTTGGAGAGAGACAAATGCTTGGTCCAGAAATAATTGCTCAGACCGTTGAAGTCGTCCGAAGAGTCAGAGATCATCTTAGAGTTGCCTAAGATCGCCAGCGCCATTGGCCGATTCTCATCGGCGTCCTCCCGAGTTTTTTGGTCGACGATCATGTATTCCTGAG
>JANAVB010001484.1:0-31551 GCA_029216955.1 Iris pallida
CATTAATTATAGAGGAAAGAAATAAAACAAATGTGATAAGTAAATAATAAAAACTAATCTAAAACAAAGCAGCTAGCAGCAGGCCCAAGTCAGCCCAGGCCAGGCCAGCCCGGCCCAACCGAAGTCCCTCCCAGCCCAGCGCCAGGTTTTTCCCCCCCGACCCTGTGTGTTACTATAATGACAGCAACAACAAAGAAAACCCTCAAAACCCTAGCTTCCTCCATGCCACCACACCCACGGCACTTCTCCCCGACCCACAGTGACCAACTCTGCAGCCGCCGCCGCCGCGCGAGCGCCGGAATCGGCCGCGCGCGCGATCAACAGTGACAGCCACAAGTGTAGAGGCAGGAAACGAACGAAATCGAGGTGAGTTTTCTCCCACCATATTCAACTATTTTTCGACCTACAAGTTCCAACGAATAGACAACCTATAGTTCTCTAAACCTTATTAATTAGTTCGGACCAAATCGAATCAAAATCGTATTAAAAATTGACCCAAAATAGTCAAAAAACTGTCTCGAACGAGACATAAATTCAATCCCTGGGACCTCATTTGGAAGGCATATATCTTCCAATCTAGATCGATTCTTCGAAATCTAGTTAAACCTATTTGAAGACAACTTGTAGGGCATCAAAATACTGTTTATGGATTTTTATTTCATCCATTATGCATCAAGATAAACTTCCTTGAAGATCGAGAAAAACATGTTTTTTAAAACCTTAGAAAATAGAAAAATTATCTGATACGACGTGTGTTCCGCCAAACCGGGCAACATGGTCGCGAACCGAAAGCATCGAAAGGTGTATAACGGCTTCGTGGACGTGTGGGCTTTGACGTAATTCAAATTGGTCGCGTATGCGCGACGAATTTGATACGTATCCGTCGAAATTCACTGTATCGGCCTCTGTGCAAATTTCCCAATCACTTCGTACACGTTCGTCAGATCGAGACAAAACTTGCGCCAACAGGACCGTATCATTTTTTGGTCTTGTATGCCAAGTTTGGTCCGATTCTGAGACAGTTGATAAAATTGTCGTTTGGCGGGCCCCACGGTCCGACTCAACGGGTTTTTGTGAACGGCCCCCGAAATCCAACTCTGGACATACGGTTGGGTTCGTATCGGAAAACCAGACCTGTTAACATATAGTTTGACGACTTTAGAGACCATTGACTCTGGCATATTTTCGGTACAAAGCGGGTCCAACGACGGACATCGTTTTGGCCCAAAATTACGTTTTACTCCTGTGTCCAGAATTGGAGTTAAGGACAAGCAATCCTAGCTAATTTAATTATTCTGAGACTGTTGACATTGTCTGTTTCAGTTTCGGAGACAGTTGTGATGATTGGGACTTATTTGGATTACTGGTTGACGGTTTATTATTGGCTCTTCGTGCTACCACCAGGCAAGATACCTTGCCTCCCTCTACAGTTTATTTTCATGCTTATAGTTCTTCCGTTTTTAGCATGTTATCACTTAGTTACTCCAGTTGATATGGATTCAGATGTTTTCTACGTACCATGTTTACTAGTTTATCTTGCTTGCATATCAGTATTACCTGACTTGATAGCATAGTTACACCAGGCTTGTCTACATTATGGTTCATGCTAGAGTGGTCCTTACCTATGTCATGACTGAGTTGTACCGTGTCATTACCTGTATCTTGACTGAGTCGTGTCGACAAGTATGTGTAATTGAACTGTTATTCCTGTATAGTTCCCACAACCTGCGAGTCTACACGGGGCGAGGGTTGTCCGTTTGCACCTGCGAGTCCACACGGGGCGGGTACTTATCTTGAAACTGACCTGCGAGTCCACGTCGGGGCGAGGGTTGGTATTCCATTGATCTCTTGTTTACTTGTTCTTCCAGCAGTTCATTTACGCATAGTTGACCCCGTATCCGTGTTCATAGTTACCTGTCAGTAGCCACATGTCAGTCTCATGTCTAGTTTTGTTTATACCTTATTTATATTATTGCATGGTTAAACTGTTAGATAGGCATGTTTTTATGTATCTTGCTATGTCCCCTGAGGACCTAATGATCTCTTTAGGTAGCTGATTGCATGAAGTTAGTTATCGGCTGATGATGGTAGTGATTATACCTGCAGGGATACAGGTATTTGCTTGTGATATTTTTTATTATCCTCTCGTGCTTTATATTCCATACCATGATAAACTCTGCTTAGTTTATAGACTCATATCATTCTTGGAGTCTAATCGGACAATATGCTAATGGGCTGCAGACCATGGCCCATACTTGTTCATTCTTATTTTATTTGATTCTTGTGGATTGAGATACAGTTTAGATTAGACATGATACCCATGACCTTGACAGCTTATACGTACTCGAATCGGCTGGAGTCCGCTCGATACGTAACTGCTTGCTCACAAGCTCGCGTCCAAAAGCGGGTGCGGATCGTGACAAAGGCTAATCCCAGAAATGGCCGATTTGAGCTAGGCCACAGAGTCGCACAGAGTGTCCCATTTACAGCAGAAAGTAAATGAACACAATTTGAAGTGAATTCAAACTCTTTTTTGATTTTCAAGAAGTTTACAAGCGGCGCTAGGCCGAGTTTACAAGTCTCTCAAGCTCTTTCTCTCTTTGAAACATAAAAGGCGTGCCAAGTGGCTTACAACATAATGATTTATGGCAATGTTCCGATACATTATGTCCTGTATATGGTGTTTCAGCTCCTTGCAACGCTCTAAGGCTCCAGAGTTAGCTCCACGCCTTAGCACGTTCGAGAGAAGCTCCGCACCCGATGACATCTCCTGCATCCTGCAAGCAAACTGTGGGGTTATCAGTACATTGTTATGCACTGGTGGGGAGGCTAGCTCGTCCACAATGCTATCATTACCAAATACGTTCTATTTACTTTTGTGCACCGTCTATCCTTTATTGTCTTTCTAATCTTGTCTTAGGAACATGGCATATTTCATGACCTATCTCGTGTTATCGATTCCAAGTGTTTGCATGGAAATACATGCCTGACTTATCCATACTATCAAGGGCGTGTCCCTGCCTCAGGTCCTAGCGCATCGTAGGCGTGTTTTCTAACTCATTTGCACGAAGTACTCTCGATCATTTGGTGTGTTACAATCACGCCTATTCAGAAGGCGCTTTATTCAGTTAACTTAGATTATGTTGTTTCAATGCAAGGACTTGCACGTGGATTGCCACCAGCAAAGCCCACTTAATCTATATGCACCAGTCGCTGGCATCACAAGCCAATTTGGACATATTCTCCTTTGGTATTCTCATCTATCATAGCGTGATGGCTGGTACACCTTGATAGTCTTTTGAAATACACCACACTTACGTCTACTTGGTATGTCCGAGCCCACACCCAAGCATCCCGTAAGCCATGATTCCGCCTAAGCCGACCACGATATCGTCGATCGTTGCCCTTGGAATCCCTTATTCTTTCTACCCCCCGTATACGAGTGGGTTATCCGCAACCATTTTGTATTGTCTTGTCATTTTAACTTAACGTCTTGTCCCGAGCCGTAGGCTGTCTGTGAGCCATAATGCGTTATCGACCAGGTTGGCGGCGGCGTCCGTGCAACACGGGTAGCGAGCCCCGATGCACGTCCCCGTCATACCTGTCGCTAACCATTCCTTTCTTTCTTATCTTTTTTTCATTCATTCTTTTCTTTCTTTCACATGTTCGTTCGTTCATTGATTCATTCACGTATTCATTCATTCATTCGTTGATTCATTCATTCACTTATTCGTTGATTCATTCATTCATACATTATGCAACTCCCCGTATGGGAGTCACCTTGGCGACCCATCGGTCCCGAAGTCTTCCAATATTGTTATCCTCTACTCGGAACGACTATGTCGATAGTCTTTCCGTTTCATTGTTGTAAACCATTCATTGCTTCATTGTTGAACGCATACGGAATTTGAAATATAGGCCTGTGCCTTAGCACGAGCACGGAGTGCGGTGCGAGAGTTCCTATATTTTCCGAGTTCTTTTCCATATTCTAAACAAGCATCAAGATGGGATTATTCCTTTAGCTAGGTGCGTTAAGTCATTTATTAGCATGCGCGATGTTATCGTCTAGCAATTCTAGCAATAGTGTCCGTATTGTTATGTGTCTAGGCTAAGCAAAGACGGGTTCATCGGAGCCACCCACCTTAGCGATGTTCGCATCGGCCGAGCGATACTCCGAGCGCGCCTTTGAAAGTCTAAGTCTGGATTCATCCTTGACGGGCCAATATAAGTCTTGCATCGATTCTTCATCGGGTCGACGTAACTCTTCGAGTCGACGGCTCATTTGAGTCGTCGTACTTGCCGTTTGAATCGGCATTCTGCAAGGGCGGAGCGGGTCATTATATAATACACCACTCAAAACAAGTCTCGTCCTCGAGACCTCCAGAGTGCAGGTCATCCTACCGTTCCCTAACTCATGTCGTATGTGTATCTTAGACAATCCCTATCGAATGACTTTATCGCTCGATGACATCGAACTATGCTTGGTTATCCTTCCAAGTTTTATGTTGCATACGTTTGGCCAATTTTATTGAATGACTTTTCACTCATTTTAGAGTTGATGGTACTTATTCAATTGTCGTGTTTCTTCGACTTGGTTGCTATTGCATCCTGGCATGGGACTGAAATGGTCGCACGAGATAAGTTGTTATTCATCAAACACGAGAGTCGTACGCTGAGGCAAACTCACTCATTCGTTCATGCGCATCTTAACACCCACTTGCAGATGCATTCGAGTTCATCATATCGCTGAGTTTGGATCGTGCACATATTCAAGGCGTCCCCCGAATATGTACATTTCAACCAAACTTAGCGATTAGCGAAGTCGGACAAGCTACTCATGATAGTTTCGATTTGCCGATCGTTTTACTTTTACTTCGATTAAAATCGAACTCATGTGTGTATCACTATCGTTTATCTCGGTCCTCGAGATGATCCGATTCGTTTCTCAAGCATTCTTGTCTACGAAATCAATACGATTTCTTCTTAGCAGAGTCGACCAAGTCTAAGTAATTCCCGACCGATTTAAGACCAAGTATTTCACTATCGTCGAATACGTCTTCCTATCAATGATTCAATTCGTTATCCCGACTTTACTTGTACGACATCGATTTCATTCATTCACTTTGTTTGAGGCTAATTTCGTTGTCGTTCATGCACACTCCCAGTTCTCCGTCCTACTCTAAGCCTTGTTGCCTAAAGTCTATCGTCCATCCAGACGATACTGTAATGTCAATCGTACAGGTTCAATCACTCGGCATAGGGTCGTCCGCCTATCCGCTAGGTCATCTCACAAGGTCGTAGTTACAAGTCAAGTTCACGGTTCATCGTGCAAGGTAATCGCACGACGCTCGCCCCAAGTCCTATGGTCAAACCATTTGTTCGTTTGTATGAAAGTTTCTACCCAAGTTCGTTTCACTCAGATTTCTAAACATCAAGCAGTGTTCATCTTATTCGTATCAACACATTCTCCGCTCCAAGTCTGAGCTCGTTTAGGAAATTCATCCTACGATAGGTTGCCCTTAACCAAATCATCGACATGTTAATATCGTATGTCCACACTAACAATTATCGTAGACTATCTCTTCAAGTATGTTTGATACAATTCATCTATCCATCCTATCCAATTTACGTAGTCGATCACAAGGTCGTCTAGCCTTGCAATATGTCGTACCCCCGATCTCACGCAAGTCTGATTATCTACGGCGGACATGAATCACCATGTCAACGTTCCTGCGGAATAATCTTCCTCATCGGGACGTAACTCTTGCGTTGAATCTAGACTTACTCATTTTCGATACGCGGATTGGGTCTACTCAATCCTCAAGTTTTTTTATTCTTCCATCGCATATCCTAACAATCCTCGAATTTTACTTAGTCGTCCATCATAAGTCTGATCAATCCCCAGATTCGCCTTCGCTTCAAACCACAAGTCGTAGCAATCAAAATTGACATATCATGATATTTCGAGTTCGATCATTCCCGCTGGACATGAGTCACCATGCCAACGCTCACGCGGAACGATCATCATAAATCTGACGTAATGCATGTGCGAGGCTGGAGTTGCGCTCGAACAAGACAAGATTGTTGTCGTTATGGTTATCACCGAACAATCAAGTCACTTCTCTTCTTCATCCAAACATTCATTTCTATAAAAATCCCCAACATAGCATCCTTTGAAACAATAACTTCTAACACGATCATCATTTATTGAATCAGAGTGCCCCCGAGTTATCGTACATCGATCTTTGATACGTCTCAATACCATCGATGATGTACATAACCTGACGATTTTTCTTTTACAATGAATTCTGAGTCGTGCAACTTAATTCTTCAATTCGTATTGTCTCGTGCTAACTCGTCGTCGAGCAACATCAATTCCAATTCCTTAGTCATTCTCGTATCTCCAAACCAACGTTTTCCATGCACGCTATCTTCCAATCGTGCTAACTTCGGTTTCATCTGAGTATTTCGTCTTAATTTAAGTTTCAATCCAGTCGACTATTTGAAATCGCACATACGATCTTCTACGTTTCCTCGACAAAACATCCATTTATTTTATCGTTTCGAATCTCCATTCAATCGTTTCATAATTTGTACTACGCATTCTTGATTTGTCCGAACGATATCTCGTTTGAGGCTCTCGAAGTCGCAACCAAATAAGTGTTACTCGTTCTAAGGCTTTGCGCGATATTACTTGTCGACATACTCGTTCTATCCGTAAATCCTTTAGTTTTGCTCGAACAATTTCTATAACGTCCATACACCACTCAGGGTTCGAGCCACTCGACTAGTCATCGACACTCACTCTTATTCTTTTTCGAAGCTGTCACATACACCACTCGGGGTCAAGTCATTCTACAAATCCTCAAAAGGTCATTCGACTCACGATCGACATGTTCGAAGGTGCGTTCGTCCATTTCCCCAAACTCTAAGAATCATTCTCGTGTTCGCTTTAGCGTTGGTCAAGTAGCGTCTCTATTGACATACATTCTAAATCTTACTTATTCTCGTCCGAGCGATAGTCGATCTCGCTCGCAAACTCGTTCGTACCAGAAGGTCTGGGTGCGCGATACTCGGCACAACTTAGCCGAAAGGCTGCGTACCTAACTATCCCGTTCGAACTATACTCCGATCTTGTGTATTCGTTCGCTATCGTCAGCGTAAGGTTATTCAAGCGTGTACTATATTTGCTAACTTTAGCATTGGTTCCTTCCAACTCAAGTCCGTCATAGTTTGGCACAAAGGCCTTCGCCTACCGATCCTGTTCAACCGAGTACTTGTACGAGCTTTTGAAAATATTAGACTTATTGTATGGAACATCCCAAGGCACAACGAGAGAGAACGTATACTTCTTTTATTTTCGAACGAGCTTTCAAAACTGAGAGAATCGAAATAAAGTCCAAGGACGTAAAGCCGTGCTCTGATACCAATCTGTCACGCCCCGCTCTCGTAGGAGCGATCGTCCTCGCTAAGGCATGATGCCGCACGGGCCTAGGTTGTGCCTGTGCAAGGCTAATCCCAGAAACGGCCGATTTGAGCTAGGCCATAGAGTCGCACAGAGTGTCCCCATTTGTAGCGGAAAGTAAATGAACACAAGTTGAAGCGAATTCAAACTCTTTATTGATTTTCAAGAAGTTTACAAGGGCTCTAGGCCGAGTTACAAGTCTCTCAAGCTCTCTCTGAAACATAAAAGGCGTGCCAAGTGGCTTACAACATGGAATGATTTATGGCGATGTTCCGATACATTATGTCATGTATATGGTGTTTCAGCTCCTTGCAACGCTCCAAGTCTCCAGAGTTAGCTCCGCGCCTTAGCACGTTCGAGGAAAGCTCCGTAACCGACGACATCTCCTGCATCCTGCAAGCAAACTGTTGGGTTATCAGTATATTGTTATGCACTGGTGGGGAGGCTAGCTCGCCCATAATATTATCATTACCAAACACGTTCTATTTACTTTTGTGCACCCTCTATCATTCATTGTCTTTCTAATCTTGCCTTAGGATCAATTTCATGGCATATTTTATGACCTATCTCGTGTTATCGATTCCAAGTGTTTGCGTGGAAATACATGCACGACTTACCCATACTTACCGTCCGGTCTTTCCTGTCCAAAGTAAACCAAGTTAGTCAATAATTCGTATATATCAACTTAACGTAATTCACGTAAACATTCAATGTCAAGGGCGTGTCCCTGCCTCAGGTCCTAGCGCGTCGTAGGCGTGTTTTCTAACTCATTTGTACGAAGTACTCTCGATCATTTGGTGTGTTACATTCAAGCCTGTTCAGAAGGCGCTTCATTCAGTTAACTTAGATTACTTTGTTTCAATGCAAGGACTTGCACGTGGATTGCCACCAGCAAAGCCCACTTAATCTATATGCACCGGTCGCTGGCATCACAAGCCAATTTGGACATATTCTCCTTTGGTATTCTCACTTATCATAGCATGATGGCTGGTACACCTTGATAGTCTTTTGAAATACCCCGCACTTACGTCTACTTGGTATGTCCGAGCCCACACCTAAGCAGCTCGTAAGCCATGATTTCGCCTAGGCCGGCCACGATATCGTCGATCGTTGCCCTTGGAATCCCTTATTCATCCTACCCCCGTATACGAGTGGGTTGTCCACGACCATTTTGTATTGTCTTGTCATTTTAACTTAACGGCTTGTCCCTGAGCCGTAGGCTGTCTGTGAGCCATAATGCGTTATCGACCAGGTTGGCGGCGGCGTCCGTACAGTACTATTAGCGAGCCCCGATGTATGTCCCCGTCATACCTGTCGCTAACCATTCATTTCTTTCTTATCTTTTGATCATTCATTCTTTTCTTTCTTTCACTTGTTCGTTCGTTCATTGATTCATTCACGTATTCATTCATTCATTCGTTGATTCATTCATTCACTTATTCGTTGATTCATTCATTCATACATTATGCAACTCCCCGTGCGGGAGTCGCCTTGGCAACCCATCGATCCCGAAGTCTTCCAATGTTGTTATCCTCTACTCGGAACGACTATGTCGATAGTCTTCCCGTTTCATTATTGTAAACCATTCATTGCTTCATTGTTGAACACATAAGGAATTTGAAATGTAGGCCTGTGCCTTAGCACGAGCGCGGAGTGCGGTGCAAGTGTTCCTATATTTTTTGAGTTCTTTTCCATGTTCTAAACAAGCATACAAGATGCGATTATTCCCTTAGCTAGGTGCGTTGAGTCATTTATTAGCATGCGCGGTGTTATCGCCTAGCGATTCTAGCAATAGTGTCCGTATTGTTATGTATCTAGGCTAAGCAAAGACGGGTTCATCGGAGCCACCCACCTTAGCGATGTTCGCATCAGTCGAGCGATACTCCGAGCGCGCCTTTGAAAGTCTAAGTCTGGATTCATCCTTGACGGGCCAATGTAAGTCTTGCATCGATTCTTCATCGGATCGACGCAACTCTTTGAGTCGACGGCTCGTTTGAGTCGTCGCACTTACCGTTTGAATCGGCGTTCTGCTAGGGCGGAGCGGGTCATGACACCAAGGAGCCTAGATTAGTCGAGTTGACTGGCAAGTTGACCAAGTTGACAAAAGTAAACTTTGGGTCAAACTTGATCCAAATCAACTCAAACGAACTTGGAATGACTTGGAAACTTGTGTTTGACCTAAAAATTAGTAAACGGACTAGTTGACTTATAGTTGACCAGGTTTGAACAGAGTTGACCAAGGTTGACTTTGACATAGAAGGACCTAGAATCATGTAGAATTGCATTGTAGATCTTTCTTATGATATTTAGACCTGGTTGTGACTTATGGTTATTTTAAATATGGTTACATCACTCCAGTCAGTTACACTTCCTCATCAGCAGCTTGGATTGTCAGGCGAGTACATTCTCTGACCGTTTCATTCTTGTTTGGACATATTTACTTGTTATAGACTAGTTTACTTATTGTTGTCACGATGTTATCACGGATTAGTACTATATGGATCTCTTCATGCGATGTTATCCCCTCGGATACATCGGATATATTGTGCTCATGTACTTTATTATGTGCATCGTCTACTCTTTATATTCGTATTTATTCATGTATACTCATGTGACATTTATGTACACTCATGATCATGTGAGCCTTCATGTATAACCCAGTGTTCATGTGGACTAGTTATCCATATGACACACTACTTTTATGTGCAATAACATAACCTGGATATATCCTTGTGTAATGATTGGGGCAGGGAGAGTATTTATTTGGTTATGTGATCTACACCCTTATCATGTGCAACTCTAAACTAGATTTAAGTCATGTACAACCTAAGCCAGTTTATATAACCAAATTATGCTCTACATCACGTAGTTAGTTCAGTTCTCTTATTATATCATGTATATCTATTTCTATATATCATGTTCTCTTTACAGTCTAATTTCTTTACAGCAGTTCATGTATATTATTCTATAGCATGTTTCATATTTTCTTTCATGTTATGATCTGTGTGAGAGATATGTATTCGTTCCTGTCCTAACTGGACCTGTTAAAAATATTACAGATGATGAGGATTACTGCGATACTTACTATGAAGCAGGCCTAGTTGACACAGGTGACCTAGACCCTCAGCAGGATCCAGTAGTCGCTGAGGACTTGCCATTAGCTTAGTCTAGACTTTCTTATTATCTAGTTCTTGAGACATTTGTGATTGTATTGAGATATTATTTATGGAGTTTTGTACCGAGACTTATTATTTATATTTGTGACTCTCTCTCTGTTGAGATTACCTTATCATCATTTCCATCTTAGTTTGTGATTGAGATTACTTATTATGTTGTTCTCCATTCAGAGCGTATTCTAGATTGTGTTAGATGTTGGACCTAGGACAGCGTTCTACCGTCGATACTGCGGCGTAGGCTGGACGTACCCACTTCTCGTGCCCTTACACTGGGTGCGGGTCGTGATAAATTCTTGATAGTGGCCCATCGAGGCACACTCCTGACAATTACTCCTGACAAGTGACAAGTATACCTGACATGACATATATAATCTTGGATGTTGTTGCGACAATTAATCCTGCCTTGCTAGTATAACGCTTGCCTTGATCCCGTGGTTGATTGTGCATGTACAAGCTACATATCTCGTCTTACATCATATCTAGGACATGGATTTCTGGTTACCATGGTCAGAGATTCATAATGAATCTGACTAGGTTAATGACTAGATTGATCAAGTAGTTCATATAGAGAGATTTTCCAGTTACAGGTGATCCCGTTATCCCGGCCACACCTGTGGACTTATAGCCTGCCGACGAGTAGGGTACATTTCCAGTACACTGTCATGTGCTTCACTTCTTGAATCATAAGCACTAAAGTACACCAGTAATCTTGATAACTCTTGTAACTCTCGCTTGGATAACCTGGATAGTCTGTAGGGCTTGTGACTGCGGGAACATCTCATTGCATCTTGTTAGTAACTAAGCTTGTGATAACCCTAGTTAGCTAACAATATCAAGCCGTAGGATTTGATTGGCCGTGCTTCAATAAATTGTCTCATGATTAACATGGAAATTATATTCAACCTCTTGTTCCTCCTACTGCAAGCTTATGTTTTATGTTAACTCAGTCTTTCATGTTATTTAACTATGCTCTTTTATCAGTTCTTCTTTTATTATATGCTGGTTTTAGTATTTAAGTGGAGCCTCCCTTGAGGCACTTGCTTTTTCTGGGGTCTGACCCAGCTGGTTTTTTATGGCCAGATTTTGGAGTAGCACCCGAGGTGTAGTGCCCCATCCCTACATCGTGCCCCATACTCTGTCCACGGGGTGCGCGAGAAAGGAACAATGTCGCTATCGATTCGGTCGGGATCGACCGAGTCGATCGAATGGGAACGATTAAAATAAGATCCATTTCCCGTTATGGAATGTCTTCTTCGGAACCAAGTCCCATATTCAGCGGGTTGCGCCTCGAGGATTGACTCTGCGTCTGAGTCGGGAGAGACCTCCCATTGCTCTGCTTTTTACGCCGCTTGTGTTGGTTTTGGCTTTGTTTTCTGAATGCGTTTTCGTGAATGCTTTCGATGGTTTTCATGGCTTGCATTTCGAACTCGCATTTTCTATCGAACATCCTTGAATAATGCAGTGTTCTAATCGGTTGCATGTGCGATTTCAGGTAATCGTGTAGGCGACGTCTAGCGCGACCAATAAGTTCTCTCGCCGAAGTAAACTCAAGGTGAGTGGCTGACCCTTCTCTTCTCGATCCCCTTTCTAGGTAAATCGATAATGTTGTGCGAATGAAAGGATAAATGCAAGGGCACGAACACGGGAAACGGATTGAGTTTTCAAAGAGAATGTAGGCTATGTCTTAATAACTAAAAAAGAAAAAAAATATATGTCTTCACACGGTTATGGACAACTTGTCGACAAGACAATAGTTTCCTCGAGCGGCAACCCAAGGCCACGGGACCGTTTCGGCCTAGGAGGAAACAGGGTATAGTCGTGCATAAGGTTTCAGCACAGGTTAAGCGGGGACTTGCAACGGAGCTAGCTACTTGCGTTGAAAGGATCTCGATTAACAAAGCTATATGTCCAGGATGGCTTGTGATGCCAGTGACCAATCACACGTATATTTTGCACTTGATATGAAAAATGTTAACAATTGACAGGAAAGAACATGGTAAGTTTCATAAGACGCGGCGCGGTCCGCCGCGGGTAAGTTTCGACGTAAATTTTATTGCTTGTAATAAGCTAGTTGAAATCCATTAGGATGGTTAAAAACATTCATACATTAAGTCATATAAACTCTTCAACCAAATGAGAGCTTGGAACTTAAATAGCCACGCACCAGTACAAAGTGTAATGTACTGATCCTCGCTCTCCACGCAGGTACCCCAAACTACGAAGGACGTGTCGCTTAAAACCTCAAGGCGGCGTGGACACTTTTGAAGCCTCGTCCGCTCGTGAAGGCTTGTTTCTGGATTCCTTTTGAAGAAGACCCCGCACTCAGTCCAAAAGAAGATGACAACTCGACTCGCCTCGATAGCAGGTGGAAAATGTTATGTTTTGCTTGTAAAAAGGGATGTAATGTATGGAACGACTATCTCATCGGCGTTCGTTTTGTAAGTCGAGTCATGTTGTAGCCCGTGCGGCAATGAATGTAATTAAGTCAATGTAAATGAAGTTTTATTATCAATAAAAAGTCTACTTCTATTCAAATGTGTCAATCAATTTCTCGGCGTACTCTAACTTGATGTTGTGTTTCGGATAGCCTTATGAATGTGCCTTGTGCGATCGCAATTTAGGTTCGCACGGCATCACGTCCGGGGGACGACTATCGATTCTACGGAATCGGGACGTGACATAATGGTATCAGAGCACGGCTTTACATCCTTTGACCTCGCATCGATGAGATAAGTTGTTCCATACAATGAGTCCATAATAATTTATGACTGATGTGTTTGCCTTCGTATCGCAGAAGTGACAGAACCCACGGCCGAGCGAGAGCAGAGCGCTTCTAGCGGCTCTAGTAGTTCGCGTCATTCGCAGGGCAGACCTTCTAACGATACCATTGAAAGAATGTTGTGCATGATGGAGGCGCAGCAGAACCAGTCCAAGAACCGACATCAACAGACGGAGGAACGATAGGCCCAGTTCGAAGCTCGCTTCTACGCACACGCGAAACTTCAACAAAAGTAGCTGAATACCCTGCAGAGATTGTCCAAACAATGGCGGCCAACGAAAATTCTACGACTGCGCCTACCGTCACCGCACCTACTGCCACCGTGCCGACGATCCAACCCATTGAAGTCGACACGGAAGAGCCCGAGCGTCAACCAGCGACACTGAAAAAGTATAACTTTGAAGTGTCAGAATTCAGGAAGGCGTGTCGCACTTCCTTCAGCGGCACCGAGGATCCCTCCATGGCAATCGATTGGTTGGAAGAGCTGGAAGATCACTTCGAGCTGCTCGACATTGAAGAATCCAAGCAAGTCGCCTGCGCACAACTTCAGCTACGGTTGAACGCGCACGACTGGTGGGCCGTGCATAAGCGAGCGATCCGACGCGACAACAACTCAGCGCCGATCTCTTGGGCCACATTCTGTAAAGCTTTTGAAGTCGAGTACCTTTCGTCAGCCGTTTGTCAAGCGAAGGAGAATGAATTCATGCAGTTGAGGCAGGGAAATCGGACAGTAGAATAGTATGTCGCAGAATTCAACAAGTTGTCCAAGTTTTCTAGTGCGTTTCTGCCTACAGTGGAGTGCCGCGTGCGATGGTTCGAAGTGGGTCTGCGACACTCTATCCGTGCGCATGTCGGGGTCCCGGAGTACAAGACCGTGGGCGAGGCTCTGAATTATGCTCTCCGTATTGAGAGACTGCATCCTTCCGGTGCTGACGATGTTGTGCGCTACTCCAATCACAAACGTCCTTGTTTGCCATGAAATATAAAAGAACAGAACAATTATCGGAGGACCGGACTTTTACTTCACGTTACAAACTCGCTTGTACAAAGAAAGCCTAGGGACGAAAACCTAGGTACAACAGTCTAATTTCTTTGCTAATTCCTAAAGTACCCCTCTTTTATAAATCCCTACCGCTCTCTCGACCTAATAAGAAGAGTCGGAGGCTGTAACCTAACCCCCAAAATCTCTCCTTCATTTCTTCTCGTGTTGATATTAGGGTTTACGAGAAATGGCAGGCTTTACATGTCGGGTACAATGAAATTGCTTTCGAAATATTTTCCTTGAACATTTTGTTTTGTGGTTTGCCGTTTGCTCCTCTCTATTCTCAGTCATTTTGGTGTTTCTTGTAGGAGAAATGTCAAATTTGCTCCAAGAACAACCACCTTGCTGATGAATGTACGTTCTTAAGCTCGCCTTGCAAGATGAAGAACTGCAAGGGGATTAGGCACTTGTTGAAGTCAAATACTAAGTCAAATCCTGGGAGAAAATTTTTGAAGTGCTCTGTCTGCTCAGATTTTCAATGGTTGGATGCTGCTATTTTGGATTCAAGCTCTGGAAGTTCTTCTTCGACAATTCAAATGGAGGGATGTTTCACTTGTGGTGACTTAGGGCATTGGAAGAAACAATGCCCTTGGGAAGAACATACTTGCCCAAATCGACACTTTGGAAGGAAGAGAGCTGTCTTCATTTCAAAAAGGAGTCACAGGAAGGGAAGGAGATTCTTGCAATGCATGAGATGCAACAATGCATTCCAATGGTTGAATGAGGCTGTTGCTATAGACGAGAAAAAATGTAAAATTCCAGTTCAAATTGTAGTGAACACAACTTTAGACCAGTTGTGCCATAAATTTGGAAAAGAATTGGGAATGTAAAGTTGAAATTATGTAGTTGAGTGGAAGTTTCCCTCTATGTAATGAATTGAAGTCGAATTTGTGTGCTTTTGTTACTTTGTGAACAACATCTTCTCTCTCTTTTATGAATGTTGAGCATGAACAATATATACAGTAACCTCAATATTCATACAGTTCATTCAAGCAATATATGCAGTAACCTCAACTTTCAATATATGCAGCAAAGTGGAAGAAGTAACCTGAAAAAGCTTAAATTTCAGAACAGAGTTTAAATTGCAGTAACCTCAAAATATGTAGTAACCTGAAAATTACAGTAACCTCAAAATATGCAGTAACCTGAAAATATACAGAGTTTAAATTGCAGTAACCTCAACTTTCAATTATTAGTAACCTCAACTCTCAATACAAGTAACCTCAACATTCAACAATATATGCAGTAACCTCAAAATATGCAGTAACCTGAAAAAGCTTAAATTTCATAACAGAGTTTAAATTGCTTAATCTGTAGTAACCTCAACATACAGTTCATATGCTTCAAAAAGCTTCAAGAAGCTTAAATTCCAGTAGGGTCAACATACAAGCAAGAATGCTTCAAAATACTGTAGAATTCCTTAACAGAGTTTAAGGATTACATAAAAGTGAAGCAAGCGTACAGTTAGTGATTCATACATTCATTACACTTAATCCAAGCAAGCAAGCATACAGTAGTTGCTGCTTCAAAAAATTGTAACATTAAACAAAAAATTGTAACATCAAACTCCTATTGTTGCTGCTGGCTCTTCCTGCTGTTGTTGAAGGAATCTTCAAGGATTGAAGGATTGTTGCTATTGTTGCTGCTGATGCTGCTTCCAATATTTACTCTGACACTAGTATTCCATGGAGGTCTAAACACAGAATTCATTGGCCTCCTTGGTGGTAGAATTGCTACAATGTTATTAGTCCTGACAGACATGCCCAGGTTTTGATGTATCCATTCACTCCCAGACTTGAAAGGAATGGTAGATGAGTGAGGAGGTGCAGGACTTGGATGCAGCAAAGTGGAAGAACCTGGAGTTGGATTGGAAGGACCTGGAGTTGGATGCAGCAAATTGGAAGAACCTGGAGTTAGATTGGAAGGACCTGGAGTTGGATTGGAAGGACCTGATTGTTGTGGTGAGGATGGTATTTGTGGTCCTCCTGGTAGATGTTGTGGTGTACCCATGGCCACAGCATCCTTCTTCTTACCCCTTGTAGTCTTTGGCCTCTTGTAAGTTGTGTCAGTCTTTCGTGGTACCCTTTGTTTTGGTTCTTTGGGTAGTCTTGGTGGCCTTGGTGGCCTTGGTGTTCTTTGGTTCCCTCCAACTGGTCCACCTTGACAACCTCTAGCATTATGGTTAGCTGGCAACTTGCACCTCCCACAAATCCTCTGTTTCTTGCCAGACCTTGGTAACTCATCAGCCTCCCTCCTCCTAACACCCTTGGGTCTTCAAGGTTGCCTTCTTGTAGCAGGTGGACCAACTTGATATGGTGGCTGCAATGGAACAAATATAGAACAAATGAGACAGTATCTGCAATGTTAACAGATGATTTTTAAGAAAATGTTAACAATGAAACAGTATCTGCAATGCTAACAATGTTAAGAAAATGAAATACTGGAGACAATCTTATAGGTAATAGTGCAGCTGAGGCAATGAGATAGTAGCCATAACAAATATAGAACAAATGAGACAGTAGCCATATAAAATGAGATACTTTAAGAAAACAATGTTAACTTACTTGCTCCCATAAGCTTTGCTGAGGCAATGGGACAATCTTCCCAGCATAAGCCTCCTTGTAGGTATTAGCATGATAGTAGTGGCTTGTGAACCTATACCAAAACAAGTATTTCTTCCTCCACTGGTGATTTGGCATTTTTTCTTCCCAGCATAAGCTAACAATGAGACAGGATTTTTAAAAAAATGTTAACAGAGGATTTTTAAGCATAAGCTTGTTAACAGAGGATTTTTAAGAAAATGTTAACAATGAGACAGTATCTGCAATGCTAACAATGTTAAGAAAATGAAATACTGGAGACAATCTTATAGGTAATAGTGCAGCTGAGGCAATGGGACAGTAGCCATAAAAAATATAGAACAAATGAGACAGTAGCCATATCAAATGAGATACTTTAAGAAAACAATGTTAACTTACTTGCTACCATAAGCTTTGCTGAGGCAATGGGACAATCTTCCCAGCATAAGCCTCCTTTTAGGTATTAGCATGATAGTAGTGGCTTGTGAACCTATACCAAAACAAGTATTTCTTCCTCCACTGATGATTTAGCATGCATAGCCTTGGGGCACACAATGATTTGGCATTTTTTCTTTCCAGCATAAGCTTCCTCTGCATCAGGTATTTCTTCCTCCACTGCCTCCTCCGTATCATGTATTTCTTCCTCCACTGCCTCCTCTGCATCATGTATTTCTTCCTCCACTGCCTCATCTGTATGTGTTCCCTCTGCATGTGTACCCTCTGCCTGTGTACCCAATGCCTGTGTACCCTCACTATCTGTTTTTGAACCATCACCCTGCTTTCCAGCCTCTGCTTGACCATCTTTACCACCAATATTGAAGACCCTTGATGGCATTGCATCCAACTCCTCCTCTGGGAGGTCTACATCACTATCACTAGGTAGAGGTTCAACATTCTCATGTTCCAATTGAATAACAGGTTTTCTAGGTGATTTATGTGCTACTCTCTTTACAAGTCTTCTCCTATTGTTAACTAGTTGCATGATAATTGATGCTTGTGTCAGAATATGTTGTTGTTGAAGAACAGGTGGCAACTCTAGAGGGGGGTGAATAGAGTTTATATAGAAAATAACCAATTAAAAATTAACTCTTTCACGAATTATAAACAATCAGAGTAAAATGCGGAAAGTAAATGAAGAGCAAGAAAGCATACGCAAACACAGCGATTTTAACCTGGTTTCCCTCGTGGAGGACTAGTCCAGGCCTGAGAACTCTAGCTCAGGATTAAATCCACTATTTGTGAAATAGTAGTTTACAACCCGTGCCTTTACTTCAGAAGAGCACGTCAACTTCTTACAGAGGATCGCAGTGGCGATTTACTTGGAATTGTCCAAGCGACTTCTTCAACTCTTGCACAAGAATCCTAACTGAGAGATGCTGAGCACTCGAGACTTAGGAGGCTTGTGGCTAGCAGATGGGAAGGGTATGGCTTATTTGAGCTATAAGAGAGAAGAGAAGAGAAGATTGGATGATTTGAAATGAGAGAATTCATGGCCTATTTGTAGTGTTTTTGTAGGCAGAATTCGGCCAGAATTCGGATAGAAAATTTCAAATATTTGGCCGTTGGACAACTAGCAACCAGCTAACCCTAAAATTAGGGATGCTGATTTCTAGGGAACAGAGTTCGGCCCAAACTCTGTGTGGAGGCAGAGTTCGGCCCGAACTCTGTCTCCAGAGCACAGAGCTGGGTATTTTTCTGGATGGTGGAGTTTGAGGATTATTGGGTAGGCTATAGGTCAAGTCTCAAGAGCTCAGCATGACACAGTTTACATCAGTCTAGACTCAACAAAAGTGTAAAATACAGACTCAAATATAACTAAGAAGCTGAGGCTGAGCAGTCGTCTGACTTGATCTTAATGTAGACGTCGTGTGTCGTATTAAATTATTACAAATATTATTTAGTCAATGTTATCAATATCTGGTTGACTGTGACTTTGTGTCAACAATCTCCCCCATATTGATAATTGACAAAATAATATATGTATATTCAATATTCATACCTGGACACAGTTGATCACAAAAACATAGCTCCCCCATAATCAATGCCAAGCAGAAATAATAGCTCCCCCGTAAATAATGCATTGAACCTGTTGGCCTGATAAATAATATCTCCCAAAAGCACCAAATAGCACATATATACAAGAATATACATATTTCTCCCCCTTTTGGCATTAGCAATATAAACTGCATATGAATAATAATGATGCAACCACACCAAATAGAGAAGAAACTATATATGAATGATCAAAACGAGCAACTAGCATAGAATAATGAACTATGATAAGCAGAAAATGTCATCACACATAACCAGAGTCATCAAACTACCAGAGTTTTAGTACAACCCAAGTACATAAATCCAAATAAAACTAAATAACTGGAAATCAGAAACTAGAATCATCATCAGCAGCAGCAGATAGTAAACGCCATCTCCATCATGGAGCACGAGAAGGCCCTGCGGAATCTGAATGATCAGTGAATGAACGGCTGGGGTCCACAATAGCAGCATCCGGATCCAGGTAGCGCATGACCCAGGGGTCATCAATGCGATATCCAGCTCGACCAGGATCCCGCTCCATAGAAATGGGCATGGAAGGGTGACGGGACATAGAATACCGAATATCGTGCAGCGATTTGCTGAGGACACTCATCTGCAGGGTAGTCCGGTAGTCCATCTGAGTCCAGCGATCGTCCTCCAATGCGAAATGATCTCTGAACATGGTCTGGATGGAGTCAAGAGTAGCAGGAGGAGGTGGTGCATCCTGTCCAAGTGGAGGGGCGTCGGGCTCCTCATCATCAGAATGCTCAGAAGTCTCAGGAGAGACGACGACTGCCTGAAGACGTCGTGCCTTGGAAAGGAAAGCAGGAGCAGGCAAGAAAGGACAGTCATGGATAGGGACAATGAACGCACGAAAAACCATAGGAAGATACAAAGGGTAAACCAGGGCTCGTGGTTTCTTCCTACAATTTATCATCCAGTCCATCATGGAACGTGGAAGATTGAACGGGATGCGATAATAAAGATAATACAAAGCAGAGATCTCAAAATAGGTTACTTCATCGGTGGAGCCAGCTTTTGGCAGAATAGTATTGAAAATAATTCGATGAAGTTCATAGAAATACGGGTTGAGGTGTTTGGCCATAAGCTTGCGAGGACATATGTTAGGAACACATAGTTCCTCCTTAAAGCTCTCAAGGGAAGTTTCACCAACAAATTGGAATTGGCGGGCTTCCACAAGCTTATCCCAAATATCGAGATCTTGAAGGTCAAGATACTCGCCCAACTCAGAAGCATCAAAAGAAATATCAATACCGGCAACCCGGGAATAGATGTGAGTGGCATCGTGAGTCAAGTTGCAATAGAACATTTGTATGGCGCTACGATAAATAACAAAGTTTGAAGCAACTAACTCATTTAAGCAAAGATCTTGAAACATAGATTCATATTGAGAAAAGATGGTAAAATTAATAGGATGTCCCCCGAATACCGGACGAGTCCGAAAGTCGCTAAACCACTCGTTGGATGCGTCTAGCGATACAAACAATCGGTCGTCATATGTATTAGGGTCGCGGGGATGAGGTGGGTTGAACAACGGATGAAGGGGTTGTTGTTGTTCAACGGGTTGCTCAATGGGAGGAGGAGGATTCGAAGAGGAAGCACCCTCAGTTCGAATTCTCTTCCCACGATTGGGCAAGCGAGGAGCCATTTGCAAACAAATAGAGAACTTGAAATAGAGAGGGAGAAGGAGTTATACCTCAAATCAACAATGAACAGTGAAAGAGAATGAGAAAAAAAAAAGCCCTTCTCCTTGATTTTGATGAGCAATGGAGCACTTTGGAGAGAAAACTAGGGTTAGGGTTTGTGAAAATATGTTTGGAGAGGTGAAGGTGATGGTAAAAATGAAGGAGAGAGATGAAAACCCGAATATAAGAGGAGGGTTTTCTTTGGTCGGAGTAAATCTGGACCGTAGGATCACATTTGATCAAACGGCTGAAGCTGCCCCCGATTCTGGAATAGGGTAACCGAATTCGGCCCGAACTCTGTTGGGGACAGAGTTCGGCCCGAGTTCTGGGTCCTTGTTCCAGAATTGAAAATAGGCTAGAAAAAAAAATTAAGTATGGGAAATCAAGTTAGATAAAAACAATAGCTTGAAAGATTCAATCAAATAGAATAATAGCAGAATGAAATTGAAAAAATAGTGAATCAGCAGTAAGAAATCAAAACGAACCATATAATAAATAAGGAAATATATCATAATTCAATAGTTTGAAGTTGCCATGGGTTAGCTGCAGGGGCCGGATCCCAGCTAGCGGTAGTCCTGTGGACTAGTGCACCGTGTCGCTTAGGCTTTTACGCCTTGTTGTCAGAAGGGCCCTTTCGGCTTGTACCCATAGCAAGTTCATCGTAAGAGAATCATAATATAATCGATATTTACGCAGGTGAGTTTTAATTTATGACAGCTTCATCTAAAATTCCAAGTTCACGACAAAGGAAACTGAAGCGCTCTTCGGATAATGGCTCAGTAAAGAAGTCTGCTAGCTGATGATCAGTGTCAATAAACTCTAAGTTAATCGTGCCATTTTGCTGATGATCACGCAAAAAGTGGTGTCTAATTTCAATGTGTTTTGTACGTGAGTGACAGATGGGGTTCTTAGTCAAGTTAATAGCACTAGTATTGTCACAGAAAATAGGAATGTGCATGAAAGATAGATTGTAGTCTTCAAGGGTTTGCTTTATCCACAGAATTTGTGCACAACAACGCCCAGCTGCGATGTATTCAGCTTCTGTTGTGGATAGTGCGACAGAATTCTGTTTCTTGCTAAACCAAAAGACTAAAGCCTTTCCTAATAAATGACACGTGCCGCTTGTACTTTTACGGTCGACCTTGCATCCAGCGAAATCAGCATCAGAGTAACCAATGAGGTCAAATGATGTTGACTTGGGATACCATAGGCCCACTGTAACCGTACCCTTAAGGTATCGAAAGATACGCTTAACAGCGGTCAAGTGTGATTCCTTAGGATTTACTTGATATCTAGCACATAGGCAAACACTAAACATGATATCGGGGCGACTAGCAGTTAAATAAAGTAAGCTGCCTATCATACCTCGATACTTACGTTGATCAACGGGTTTGCCGCTCTCATCTGGTTCGAGTTTGGTTGAAGTAGCCATTGGAGTGCTGATTGGTTTGACGTTGTCAAGATCGAACTTTTTCAGCATGTCCTTTGTATACTTCGACTGACAGATGAAAGTTCCATTAGCCATTTGTTTCACTTGCAGACCAAGAAAGTAGTTGAGTTCTCCCATCATGCTCATCTCAAATTCTGTCTGCATACACTTGGCAAATTCTTGACAGAGGGTTTCATCAGTAGACCCAAAAATGATATCATCAACATAAATTTGAATTAATAGAATAGTGTCTTTAAAAGATTTTATAAAAAGTGTAGTGTCAATTTTCCCTTTTGAGAAACCTTTCTCAAGCAAGAAACTGCTTAGCCTTTCATACCAAGCTCTGGGGGCTTGTTTAAGGCCATATAGCGCTTTCTTTAGCTTG
Organism: Iris pallida; assembly: GCA_029216955.1. Classification (NCBI taxonomy): domain Eukaryota; kingdom Viridiplantae; phylum Streptophyta; class Magnoliopsida; order Asparagales; family Iridaceae; genus Iris; species Iris pallida. The sequence continues at coordinate 22,596 of JANAVB010001484.1, forward strand.
AACACGTGGTCGGGAAATTTGTGATTTTCAAAGCCAGGGGGTTGTTTTACATAAACTTCCTCCTTAATAAAACCATTTAAGAAAGCACTTTTTACATCCATTTGAAATAATTTGGAATTTTGATAATTTACAAATGCACAAAGCATCCGAATGGATTCTAGTCTAGCAACAGGAGCATACGTCTCATCGTAGTCGATACCTTCCTCTTGGTTGTATCCTTGAGCTACTAGACGAGCTTTGTTGCGTGTGACTGAACCATCTTCATTCACTTTGTTTCTAAACACCCATTTAGTACCAATTATCGAGTGATTAGCCGGTCTAGGAACTAGTTCCCACACTTGGCTTCTCTCGAATTGGTTGAGTTCATCTTGCATAGCAGAAATCCAAAATTCATCATTGAAAGCTTCAGAAATGTTTTTAGGCTCAATTTGTGAAATGAAGGCAGTGCTAGCAATAGAGTCTCTTAATGATGATCTAGTGGTTACTCCACGTGAAACCTCACCTATTACCAAATTTTCTGGATGTGAAGGCTTGAAAGAGAATTGCTTAGGCAAGCTTTCCAGAGAATTTGTTTCGGTTGTGGTGTTCATTGGAGTAGACGTTGATGGCTCAACATCATCATCAAGAGTAGCTGCTGCACTGTTATCTTCGTCAAAAGTCACATTTGTAGACTCTTCCACAATTAACGAGCGTTTGTTAAAAACTCTATATCCCTTACTCTTGGCAGCATAGCCAAGGAAAATATCATCGTCAGCTTTGGCATCAAATTTGCCTAAGTTGTCTTTGGTGTTAAGGATAAAGCATCTACATCCAAAAACTCTAAAATAAGAAACATTGGGGGTTCTCCCAAACGAAAGCTCATAGGGTATTTTCTTCGTAATGGGACGAATAAGCACCCTATTCAAAATATGGCATGCTGTACTGACAGCTTCTGCCCAAAAGTATTTCGGAAGTAAAAATTTATTCAACATGACTCTAGCCATATCGCCAAGAGTCCTATTCTTCCGCTCCACAACACCATTTTGTTGAGGAGTTCTTGGACAAGAAAACTCATGATCAAAACCATTAGAATCACAAAATCTTTCAAAATCATAATTTTCGAATTCGCCTCCATGATCACTTCGGATTCGAGTAATCATGTAGCCTTTTTCGTTTTGAACTTTCTTAACAAAAATCTTGAAAACTGAAATAGCATCACTTTTATTTGTAAGAAAGAAAACCCAAGTAAATCTCGAAAAATCATCAACAATAACAAAGGCATAGAGTTTTTCGCCAAGACTGGCTACTCTACTAGGCCCAAATAAATCCATATGGAGTAATTGCAAGGGTCTAGAAGTGCTTACAGAGTTTATGGAATGAAAAGATGACTTGGTTGTCTTGTTCAATTCACATTCGGCACATACGGTGTCCTTTTTGAATGTGATGTCGGGCAAGCCTCTAACTAGCTTCTTGGTTGATAGCCTGGATATATTATCTATATTGGCATGACCAAGACGCTGGTGCCATAGTAGCCGTTCATCTTTATGAGCATATAAACATCTACCTGCATTGTTAGTATTTCCAGACAAATAGAAAGTATAAATATTATCCTCTTTTACCCCTTCAAAAGCGATGTCTTCCGTTGACCTATCATAAATAAGGCATTTGTTTTGTCCAAAGTTAATGTCATATCCATGGTCAGCAAGATGACTAATGCTGAGCAGGTTATGCTTTAACTCGGTCACTAGGCAGACATCCTTTATTACGGGAGAGGGAGGATAACCAATATTACCATTACCTATAATATAACCTTTGAGGTTGTTGCCGAAGGATACATATCCTTCTCTCTTCATCGATAGTGATACGAAAAGATTTGCGTCTCCTATCATATGCCGCGAGCATCCACTATCGAGAATCCACTTACTCTTAGTTGAGGAGGGAAGGTCCACCTACATCAAGAGTAGATGTGACCTTTGGTACCCAATTTCTTGAGGGTCCTGAAAAGTTAGTTTTTGGAAACCATGCATATATTTTCTTATCAACTAATCTTCTAATTCTATATTGTGGTGATATGTGTCCATGCAAACCACAATAAGTACATGTAGCATTCCTATTTACATTAGGAGCATGCTGATGATGTCTATAAGCAGTGTAATGAGCAGAAGTATGATGATTAGCATGATGATGATGATTATGCATAGAGGCATGGTGATATTGTCTATATGGAGCATGGTGATGTTGTCTATATGGAGCATGATGATGTTGTCTATATGGAGCATGGTGATGTTGTCTATGTGGCATGACATTGTGATGTTGTCTATATAGCATGACATTGTGATGTTGATTGTGTCTTTGTTCAGCATGATGATTGTATCTATGATAATTATTTCTACGTGTATGTGGTTTGTGTCCTTTGTGAAATTGTGTGTATATGAAAGCATGATTATGTGTTGTAGAAGGATGATATGAATGACTAGCATGAGAAGTGTTATGCTTTGTGGGTGTCTCATGAGATTGGGTTTGAGCAACCTGTTTACCCAATTTAGTCTCTAATCTCTTGGAGACAGCCTGCAGATCAGTAACCTTAGCATTTAAACCATAAATTTTAGTCATAGAAATCTTGTGTCTACTCTTTTCTTCAGCAAGCATCGTGTTGAGTGTAGTGATTTCTTGAGTTTGTTGCTCAATACGTGCTTCAGCATCATGTAAGCTTATTTTAAGCTTGGATACTTCATCAGTGATATCAGTGGGTGACGTGTCTCTAATGTTATCAAGTAATAGAGAAATTCTTTGTATTTCGTCTTCAAGACTTTTGATTTTGTCCTTGGCATGTTTGTATTTACCGATGACCTTTTTGTGATCATCAAGTAAATCAGTGAAGGCATCGCCAAGTTCATCAAAAGAGAAGTCGTCTAAAGTTTCGTTAGATACCTTGTTGGAAGTTGCCATTAGGCACACATTTGCTTTATCTTGAGGAGAGTCCTTTTCTTCCTCGGAGTCACTCGCTTCACTTTCATGCCAAATGCTTGTGTTGGCATATTTCTTTGATGAGGTCTTCTTGTATGGCTTCTCATAGCGGTTGCTCTTCTTCAAGAATGGACAGTCTTTTCGGACGTGTCCAGTCTTCTTGCAACCATAGCAGGTTGGCTCTTCTTCATCGTCTTCTTGTGGTTCCTTCTTTCTTCTATTGAAGCGAAGGAATTTCTTGAAGTTGCGAACCATGAGAGCTTGGTCTTCGTCATCCGAGTTGTCGTCTTCGGTCTCATCGTGCTCAGCCCTTCATCGATGAGCTTTGAGAGCGATCTCCTTAGTCTTCGGAGCAGGCTCTTCGAAGTCCTTGAGGTCAAGCTCGTGAGTCATGAGCTTACCCATCAAGGTCTCCATTGACATGGTTGTGAGATCGTTCCCTTCTATGATGGCTGTCACCTTAGGGTTCCAAATTTTTGGTAGCCCCCTAAGCAACTTGCGAATCTTTTCATGATTTGAATATTGCTTTCCAAGTGAAGACAGGGGGTTGATGATGTCGAGGAATCTTGTGAATATCTGTGTGATCGTCTCGTTTGACTTCATCTTGAATGCCTCATATTCTTGCGTAAGACGACTGATTTTTGATTCCTTGACTTGGGTTGTTCCTTCATGCATCACTTCTAGAAGCTTCCATATTTTGTGGGATGTGGTGCATGTGGATACCCTGTTAAACTCATTCCTGTCTATAGCACAGAATAAAGCATTAATAGCTCTCGCGTCTAGACTTGCATGTTTCTTCTCTTCGTCAGAATATTTGTCATGTGATTTCTCAATGAGATCACCGTTGACAACTATCCTGGCGGGCTTTTTGTAACCGTCAGTGACGACTGTCCACAGGTCGAAGTCTAGAGACTTGAGATAAAAGCTCATCCTTGTTTTCCAATACGTGTAGTTAGTTCCATCAAATAGGGGAGGCCTATGAGTGGACTGTCCTTCACCGTGATTGGAAATCAAGGATTGTGTGGTTGCCATGGATCAGCTCTAGGATGTAAATCTTTGTAAAGAGAACAGAGCTCTGATACCAATTGAAGAACAGGTGGCAACTCTAGAGGGGGTGAATAGAGTTTATATAGAAAATAACCAATTAAAAATTAACTCTTTCACGAATTATAAACAATCAGAGTAAAATGCGAAAAGTAAATGAAGAGCAAGAAAGCATACGCAAACACAGCGATTTTAACCTGGTTTCCCTCGTGGAGGACTAGTCCAGGCCTGAGAACTCTAGCTCAGGATTAAATCCACTATTTGTGAAATAGTAGTTTACAACCCGTGCCTTTACTTCAGAAGAGCACGTCAACTTCTTACAGAGGATCGCAGTGGCGATTTGCTTGGAATTGTCCAAGCGACTTCTTCAACTCTTGCACAAGAATCCTAACTGAGAGATGCTGAGCACTCGAGACTTAGGAGGCTTGTGGCTAGCAGATAGGAAGGGTATGGCTTATTTGAGCTATAAGAGAGAAGAGAAGAGAAGAGAAGATTGGATGATTTGAAATGAGAGAATTCATGGCCTATTTATAGTATTTTTGTAGGCAGAATTCGGCCAGAATTCGGGTAGAAAATTTCAAATATTTGGCCGTTGGACAACTAGCAACCAGCTAACCCTAAAATTAGGGATGCTGATTTCTAGGGGACAGAGTTCGGCCCGAACTCTGTGTGGAGGCAGAGTTCGGCTCGAACTCTGTCTCCAGAGCACAGAGCTAGGTATTTTTCTGGATGGTGGAGTTTGAGGATTATTGGGTAGGCTATAGGTCAAGTCTCAAGAGCTCAGCATGACACAGTTTACATCAGTCTAGACTCAACAAAAGTGTAAAATACAGACTCAAATATAACTGAGAAGCTGAGACTGAGCAGTCGTCTGACTTGAGCTTAATGTAGACGTCGTGTGTCGTATTGAATTATTACAAATATTATTTAGTCAATGTTATCAATATCTGGTTGACTGTGACTTTGTGTCAACAGTTGTTCTTGGCTTGTCTCTTTACCAACCTCTTCTAAGAGCAAGTGTATTTCTCCATTCTTGTCAGGCAATTGGTTGCCAATCATAGCCAGCAACTCAGCATCAGTAAGAACCTCCACTCTTTCACCATTGTTTGAGTCATCAACGCAGTGGTACTTATAACTAGCCTCCAAAGTATTACTCTGAATTATGTAGGGTATATCCAATAAACTAACCAAGTCTGGGTCCACTTCAACAGCTACAGAACTACCATTCATATAGTGGACCCTAAGCATGACTTTCCTACATAATTATACAAGTATAGTGAACTACCATGCACACATATAATAACATGCTTACAAACAACATACTATAGTGGACCCATTCAGAAAGCTAAACATTGAATAGACTAAACAATGAATAGAGAGGAAAGTAAAAGTTATGAAAGTATAACTTACAGTGGGAGACTGGCTTTCATCATATCAGTGGTCCAGAGGAAGCTCTGTACGAGAAAGGGTTTTTTTTTTTGGATTGGAAAATTTAGGAGTTAGCTACGATCTGAAAAAGGAGAGGCACATGTCGAAGGTGCTCAGAAGAAAGAAATACATAATCAATCTTTCATATATTAAAGGAAAAATTGCAAAAAAATTGAATATTACCTAACTTGCAGACTTTGGCATGGGAGCTGGACGATCTTCCTGTAACAAACGACGAGATCGAATGGAAGAGACGTGATCGAATCGAAGGGGGTTTGGTAAGAGTCGATTACGGAATGGAATTTGGGGATTAGGTTACGGAAGGAAATTGGGAATTAGGTTAGGGAAGGAAATTGGGGATTATTTGGGGATTAGGTTTTCGAGTGAAAAGAGAGTTTGGGAGAGAGAGAGGCGGTTAGGAGATTATTAAGGGGGGTAGTTTAGGAATTCCATAAAAAGTTTCTAAGGGTTGTAGGTCAACAGTTCAAAGCAGGGGTATTTACGTCAAAAATTACCACGAATGAGGGTTTCTGTTAGTAAGGAACGGAAACTGTTAAAAGTGGGGGATGTTCTTAATTAATGCAAAACTGTGGGGTGCACCCTTAATATGGGTAATCCAAGTGGGAGATAACTCAAAATTTCTCTTAACTTATTACATTTGGGATCCACATGCGGGGTGGACCAGGTCCGACCGGATTTGGATGGAAAATCTGGTCGGAACTCGTTAGGGTCTACGGGCCGAACTCGGATAGTGGGGGTGGGGTGTGTGCAAAATCAGCCCAACCATGGGTCTATAGCGGACCGAGTTGGAACTGGGCATGCTCAGCTCGAGTTTGATTGGGACGGTAGTCCGAGGTTGGAGCCGCTCGACCTAAATCACACCTCTAGTGTTGACGTGAGAGTACCAGATCGAGCTGGAGATTATGGAGTGGGACTCAGCGTCTCAGAGAAGTGTATTGGAGGAGAAGGAAGTTTGTGGAGAGAATATTATGGATGAAGACATACTATTGATATGGCCATATGGGTACTTATGAAGTTATATGTGATGGCAACTAATCTTCCTATCGTGATTTAAAATATCATCTTAATCATGGTCTAACTATATGCTAGAAGTATCAAACCTTAATTTATACTATACCAAAATAGACAATTTGAAGATTATTCCCATTACGAATTATATTACAAATTATAATAACAATAATTAAATATTCATCACTAAAATAATTTTATTTTATATTTATTTATTTTAACGAAATGAGCGTAACCCAAAAAAATAAAAATTTTATATAGGGTAAAGAAGTTTTTCAAATTATAAAAAAAAAGAAGAAATTTGGAAGAATTGCAAATATGGTAAAGACACTCCAACTCTATTGGCGCGTGTAGTTAGGAACGGAGAGAGAGGAGCCAACGGAGTTGGCGCCCCCTCCCTCCTGCACGCCAACCCAGTTGGCGCGTCTCCCACCCCCCCCCCGTACTCTCTCATCTCTCTCTCTTGTTAGATAATTTGTCATTATCTATTCACAATATTTATTTGATTTGAAATAAAATAATTAAATAACCAACAAATAGATAATACCATGTTTGTTATCTAAAATAAAATATATGCAAAAAGTTTCTTAAGCTATTATCTAAAATAAAATCAAATTAATTTGATGATAATAACAAATATGATTATCTATTCACATATATATTTGATTTAATATATACTAATAGATAATTTGGTTTTTATATGATATTAATATACTAATTTTATGATGATAAAAATATGATATTATGTAATATATTAATTTTATGATGATAATAAATATGACGATAACAAATATGATATTAATATATAAATTTGATTTAATATATTAATTTTATGATGATAACAAATATGATAACAAATATGAATTATCTAATATATTAATTTTTATTAATATATTAATTTATGATGATAACAAATATGATGATAACAAATAAGATATTATATTAATTTAATTTAATATATTAATTTATGATGATAAGAAATATGATGATAATAAATATGATATTATCTATTCACAATAAAATATTTGGTTTAATATAATTTAGAGATAACAGATTATCTCTTAGTATATATATTAAAGCAAATTTATGTTGTGAATAGATAATCTCATATTTGTTATCATCATAAAATTAATTTGACTTTATTTTAGATAATAACTTAAGAAATTTTTTGCAAATATTTTATTTTAGATAACAAATATGGTATTATCTGTTTGTTAAGTTTTTTTTGGTACCATTATATATTAATATCATATATAAAATCAAATTATCTATTAGTATATATTAAATCAAATATATTGTGAATAGATAATATCATATTTGTTATTATCATAAAATTAATTTGACTTTATTTTAGATAATAGCTTAAGAAACTTTTTGCATATATTTTATTTTAGATAATAAACATGGTATTATCTATTTGTTAGTTATTTAATTATTTTATTTCAAATCAAAAAATATTGTGAAATATAATGACAAATTATCTAACAAGATAGAGAGAGAGGAGAGGAGAGTACGGGAGGGGGGTGGGAGACGCGCAAAGTGGGTTGGCGTGCGGGAGGGAGGGGGGCGCCAACTCCGTTGGCTACTTTTCTCTCTCCATTCATGACTGCACGTGCCAATAGAGTTGGCGTGTCCTTACGCTATTTGCAATTCTTCCAAACTTCTTCTTTTTTTATAATTTTGAGAAACTTTTTTACCCTATATAAAAATTTCTGAAAAAAAAATGTTATCCCGTACTGTCTGTGCCTCTATTCACAGGTTTAAAAGTAGGCAAATGTTAAAGGCCACCCCTTTTTACTAAGGGCAACCTATCTACTAAGGCAAACATGCCTTTAACGGGCTCGTGCTCCCTCCCCCCGCCGCAGCCCCACCTCCGACTCCCTTCCACCACCGCAGCCCCCCACCTCCGACTCCCTCCCACCGCCGCAGCCCCCCCTTCCCCATCGGTGGAGTCGGAGGCAGAACAATCGATGACCCTGGCGAGGCACAATGCAGATTCGGCCTGCACGTATCTGTTCTGCTCACCAAAGACTGGAACAGCGGCCTCACCATCGTGTCGACCAATGGAGATGATGATGATTCTCTGTGGTGAAGAAAGTGAGGGTGCAGTAGCATTTGGCTAGAACCCCGCAGGTTTCGACACAAGCATCCCTGACGAGGGAATCGGGGTCCTTGAGACGCCTGAGCACGCTGGACACCATCTTAGAAAGGTGTGTCCTAAGCACGCTGCTTCAACTCGAAAGCCCTGACCCCTGGCCCTTCTTCATCATCATCCCCTCTATTCTATTCTATTCTATTCTATCATGTAGTACTTACTAGTTTTGAACTCGAAAGCCGGATGGATCATTGAGGAAGGAAGGAAGGAGAGCAGCTGAGCAGGAACAGCAAAAAGAAAACACAAAAGAAAGCAAGTAACTGTGTATCCTAACCTAGACTAGCTATAATTTGAAAATCAAAATGAGAAAGGGAGAAGAAGATAAAAAGGGGAGAAAGAAAGGCAAAATGATCC
>JANAVB010001485.1:0-75904 GCA_029216955.1 Iris pallida
AACATGAGCACCAGAAGAACATGACGTATTGTAATGTGTCAATCAAGAAAGCACAGGATAAAATAAAATGCACAAGACCGTAGAGTGTACTTGCCTTGCTCCAGGAAAGTACAAGTAGGCAAAAGAGCTGGGTGATCTCCTGTTAATAATGATTACAAGTTGGTTAAGTTCTAAACTATCAGTTGCTATATTATTGCTATTTACTCTACTTACTAATGAATACTAATGTCTAATGAAGTTAACTGGCAACTGCACTCAAGACTTAATAGGAAATATTCTTATCTGCTATCAATGGAAAAAAGTTAACCAGTTTAAGAAAAGTAAATTCCAGTTTTTAATAATTAAACTACTCAATCAAAAGGGCTGTCTTTCTTGGGAAGACAGTTTTGGTTATAACTTTAATACCAGAATTAATTACTAAACTTCTTAAAATAAACATAAAGAACTCTTAACTCCTGAAATTCATTTGCAAAGTTAAACTGAGAGAAAAACAAAAAGAATTTATTTAAAATTAAAATTGTAATTACACTGCTACTGTCCAACCTAGTAACTACTGGGCCCAAGTTCTGGCCATACTGTCCTGGCCTAACAAATCCCATAATCAGTCCAAAATACTAATGTTCCCAACTTCCTGCCATAAAGTCCAGCACAGAACTAATCTCAAAACTGGCCCAACACTACAATTCCTATGGCCAGCCCATACATACACAAAATATTACAACCCAGTGGGCCGATCCAGCCCACACGATAATTACAAAAATCAAATAGATATTTAATAATAAAATAACTGAACATCCAATTAGCTAGCCCAACTAAAGTCCAACTCATGGTTCAGTCCATCAATAGTCCAACAGCAGGTACAACACGTCTACAGGGTCATCTCCTTCGTATCCGACACGAACGTCGGATACAACAGCAGGTATGACACGGTCAAGGTACAACATCAGGTACACACTAAAGTTCAACAGCAGGTACACGCCAAGCAGTGGTCCAAGTATAATCCAACCGTCCGATCCAGACACGACACCAAGTCCAAAAATCGACACGAACATCCAGAGTAGCTCGAAAAGAAAGAAATAATGGTTACCAAAAGAGTAAACAACTTCCATCATAGAAGAACAGTAAATATAATCATACATGCAGTGTCCGACACAAGAGTGTCAGGACACAAGATCTCAGTTCTTAGAAATGAATCCAAATTCTCAGATCTACAAGTTCTGTGAAGAACTTGTCTCGATTTCCCAGATCTGAGTTAAAACCCATAGATCTAATCGATTCTGCACACATAATAACAGATCTCTAATGATCACAAAGAAAAATGCTCAGATCTAATAATCTGTCACAAATCTGCAAAAAAGCAGAATAAACTTCGAGATCCAGATATAATCACCAGATCTAGCACAGGTCTTCAACAAACAGAGATCAACCTACAGAATCTCATAGCAGATCTGTAGATCCCAACACATATTCAAATTAACAGAATCGATCTACAAGATCTAGCCATAAATATTGAAGAACATCATAGATCTATAAGCATGCGAACAATCTACAAAGATTTCATCACCGGTCTAAAGACCTCAGAAATCTTTCAAGATCAACACAGATTTGAAGTGATCCCGAAACTTTAGTCAAGATCATCATAGATCTATGAATCTCAGAGATCTCCTCGAGATCTCATCATAGATCTTCGCAAAAAGGAAAGACAACGGTCAGATCTAGAGATCTGATATAGATCTACGAACAGTAGGCTAGGGTTTACCCTCAAGAAGTCGAAGCCTCGAAAGCTTGTCGGAGAAGAAGAGAAGGGTCGTCGTCGCCGTCAGGATCGAAGTTGCCTCATCAGGATCAAAGTTGCCTCGTCAGGATCGAAGTCGCCGCTCCGCTCAGGTCGAAGTCGTCGCTCCGCTCAGGTCGTCGCCGCCATCAAGATCGCCATCGACGGGACTGGGAAACCCGAGGGGTCGACGGAGGACTCGAGAGAACAGCGGAAGACTCGAGAACGTTGGGGTTCTCGAAAAGTCGGTAGAAAGGAAAGGAATAAATGAACTGCTCTCTCTCTCTCTCTCCGAATCGGTTTTAAAAGGAAAAAATGGAATTTTACAAAAAAAAAACCCGCAATCGGCATTTTAGCACAAACACCCTCCCCCTTTTCACTAATTACAACCCGGCCCATTAGTTAATTAGAAATTTCCAGAAAAAACCCTTTGCCTTTTCATAATTACAGAATTTTTTAAAAAAATAGTTTAGAAAATTTTAAAATAAAGAAATGGGATCACAAAGTTGTTACAACAACTTTTCAAATTTGAAAAGTTGCCCAAAATTAATTCCCTCCAAAATATTTACCAAATTTATAAATTGAAACTAATCTATTATTTAAACTAATAATAACAAGTATATAATTTTTGAAATTGAAACTGTTTATTTAAGAAAACTGGAAAGTTGAGTTACAACGGGGCATATGGGGACAATCCATACATGTGAGTCGTGCTCGTATCCTCGGAGGTGTGGATGACCCGTTCGAGTTGTCCGATACGGTCATAACCCGGTATCGAACCAAGCGATCCTAGGTTATAGCTACACCAATCATGGTTATACATTTACATTTATAAATAAATTAAATATAATTAAATCCAGGACGGGAGCAAGAGCCGTCGATGAGCAAGGAATACTTGCCTAGAGGGCTCGGCTAAGTAAGCAAGTCTTTGGCGATCAAGATCCAAGCTAGCAAGTCTATCGAGGTCCTCAGAACACATAATAAATAATCATTAGCATAATATTAAAATATAACAAGAAGCACAAGGTTAACAGAAGGCTATACCGTGTAGGTTCCACAAGTGCAGGTATCTGGCACAGAAATCAAGGCACGCAGATCGACACAGACATGCAAACCGAGATGCGCACGAGAATCAAGATGACAAAAATATCGGGATGAACGGGAAACATAACGTGCACGCAAATCGAGATATGCACGTAGACCGATATGGGCACGTAAACCGAGATGTGTACGTAAATCAAGAAATTATTAGGATGACGTACCCATCAATGCGACACAAAAATTGAAGCGTGCACATAAATCGAGATGGTATAGGGTCACAAAGTAGGTATAAAGGTCGGGACACAGAAATCGAGACAACGCACAAACTGAGATAACACGTTTCCTAAGGCAACACGGACCTCGAGGCATCCCGCTGTTCGAGGCAACACGTGAATTGAGGTGGCACGGGGACCGAGATAACACACACGCCAAGGTGCATTTAAATCGAGACGACAGCCAATTCAAGGGGCACAAAGAACGAGGTGGCACGTACACTAGGGTACATATACAATGAGGCACGTTGCCCGAGGAATACGCATGCCGAAGGGGCTTACTGTTCGAGCAGCGCGAGGCCAAAGGGCTTCCTGCCGCTTGAGGCTGGCGCCGTCCTCGAGCACGGCAGCCAGAGGAAAGAAGGAAAAGAAAGAGGCTGAGGAGTCGGAGGAGCTGTCGGGGAGGTTCGACCAGGCAGGGTCGGGCTCCGGCGGAGGGAGGATGGCATCGGTGGTGTTGTATTCGACAGAGGAAGCAGGAGAAGGAGGAGGCAGGGAAGATCATTGTCGGCACGACCAAGTCGTATGGAGACGACGGCGATGACAACTAGATGGGCGGAGGCTCGCCGTGGCTGTCCACGCCACACCGAGAGGAAGGAGGAGAAGGGGCGGAGGAGATGATGGTGTGGAGGCCATAGGGCTGGAGAAGCTGACGGTGGTGTTGTGGCGGTGGTGGAAGATGGTGGTGGCGGCCATGGTGAAGGTGGTGGCTGCGGTGGTGATGGGGGCTATCGCGGCCGGGAGGAAGGTAGTCGAGTGAGAGATGGAGTGAGGGAGAGAGTGAGATGAGAGATGAGAGAGAGGGGGTCTGGTCTCCAGAGTGGGAAAGGAGGAGGTGAGCGGGAGAGAGGGTGAGGAGAAAAGTGAGTTGGGGGGACGGCTGAGTGAGGTTGAGTGGGAGAGAGTTAGGGTTAGGTTTAGAGAAAAATAGGGTAGGGTTATATATAGAGATTTTAATTAAATTAAAAGAAATAATAATAATGGTAACAATAGTAATAATAGGAATGATGACCTAAAGTTTTACACCAAAAATAAATATAAGATAATCCCAATAATAGCAACTGCAATAACCAAGAATCTGGCCTCACAACCAAATCGAGACCAAGAAATTAATAACAATAAATTTAAATAAATCCAAAATTTAAAATCACCAAAATATGAAATAGAGTCATATAGCAATTTTCAAAAATAGGGAGATGACATATACGGATTCACATTGCATAGCATATAGGAGACTCGGTTATGATTCATTGGATATCTACTCGATGATGGATTTTCTACGTACATACTGACTGGACTTCTTGACTTATCATCTTTTAGAGTCGGACTGGTCATATCGTGGATGCAAAATGCATAATATCATTGGGTGGGGAGGACCATCACTAGACGGAGGAGCTCACTGTAGCTTAGTTAGTGATGTTGCTGCAGCCGGTGACTCGTGCCACTGCACATGTACCCCTTAGAGATAGCATCTCTGTCGAACGTTGTCCTCAAGTGGATCTCACACAGACTAGATAGTCAGTATAGTAGTAGTGTTACTGATCACCTGACTATTTTTCTATTATCCAATCCTAGTTCATATGTTTAATCCCTTCTCATGTTATTTACTCGTACTTCATTTTGGCAAGTATATTATGTATCTTGCTACGTCCCACTGAGGACCTGACATAGGATATTGAGGGTTTACTTCTTCAGATTACTCTTCCAGGTATCGTTAGTTGATGCCTTCTCATCGTCTTTCTATAGTATTTTATATCTAGATTTCTTAGTAGTTTTAGTAGAATTTGTGGATGTATACTATGGATACTTGGACACTTGACAGCTTATACGCATTTGAGTTGGACTGGAGTCTGCTTGAATACGTAGCTGGCCATTGCCACGTGACTTGGTCTTGCATATTTTGGGACTGGGGCGTAACAAGTAACATTTTCATAGTCTTATTACATTAAGAAGATGCACATACGCTATGGGTATCAGGATCTTCCAGGGATAAATATGTCGTATAGGTATGACAAGAAGCTGAAGCAAAATCCGAAAAAGAGAGTCAGACAGTTGAAGTATTCAAGTGTCATCGGGAGTTTGATGTATGTGACTACTGCCACAAGGCCTGACATAACTTTTGTCGTGGGGATACTGATTCGGATCACGAGCAATCCAGGTGTGGAGCACTGGAAAGATGTGAAGAGGATTCTGAGATACCTCAAAAGGACTCAGAAGTATGCACTTCACTACTGCAGAGATCCAATAGTAATAGAAGGCTTCAGTGATGCAAGCTGGTGCTCAGAAGTAGAGAGTAAAAGGTCCACAGGAGGATACATATTCTCAATGGGTGGAGCTGCTATATCGTGGAAGTCGAATAAGCATTCTATGCTCTCACACTCGTCTATGGAATCTGATTTTATGTACTAGCATCTGCAATAGATGAAGCAGAATGACTTCGGGAGCTCATGTATGATCTTTCTATGATTGGTGCACAAATTTGGCATTGCCAATTTATTACGACAACCTAGCGACGACAGCGGTGGCATCAAATGAACTCTTCAATGGCAAGAAGATGATTGTACGATTAAGGTACATGTCGATGAATAATCTTATTAAAAAAGGAGACTTATTGTGATGGATGTTCGAAGCCAGAAGAATCTAACGGATCCATTCACCAAAGGTCTCAAGCGCCAGCTGGTTAAAGACACATTATGTAAAATAGGTTTGAAGACACCCGAATATTGTATCTTTGTAACTCTATAAATTTTTATGCTATTAGTTCAAAGGAAAATCAACTAGGCATATAGCTTTTAGTTCAAAGAAGGATCATTGACAGAAAGAATATCAGGAACAAGAGGTAAATCTTTAGGAATTACGGGGTCACGGACCAAGAACCACTGTTAATAGTGGTAATTGTCACGACCCGCACCCACTTTTCGGATACGAGACGTGTCCAAGCCAGCCTACGCCGCAGAGTCGGCGGTAGAACGCTGTCAAGCCTGCAAGAAATATATGCTCAAATATCACATTTGCTGCTCATTCACATTTCTAAATTTATTACAACAGTTACACCATTTAAAATTAAAGAAAATACAAGATTTTATAATTAATGAAAATGGTACAACTATTTTCTATTTCTAGGTTGACCTCAGCATACCCAAGCCTTCCCAGTGCTAAGAGTGATCGCGGCTAAACCTGAAAAATGTTGGTTTCCAGTCAGGAATAGAACAAGTACACAAACTGACGGCAATGTAAAACACAATAGAATTAACAAGACATGAAAATAGCATATGAGAAATAAAAACTGGAAGATAACTGATGACATAGCACGATAGAGAAGTAAACAAGGAAAAACTAATAAAGACATCTATCTAGGTGGTGTGAAATATCCTTTTCGACATGTGAACGGCTAGGAGGTAAATCTGGCACACTGCACGCGTTGTGTGCAGCGGCTATTATTCAAGAATAGACTTATGGGATATTTTTGGGTAGTTCACATGTTTACTAAGATATTTCTCCTCCCGACTACTCCGTGTGACGAGCGTGTCAACAAGCAGCAAGATATATGTATAGACATGAAATGAGAAGACTACTATGAATCGGAAAACAATCAGAAAGTGCACTTGCCTGAGGTCCTTAGCTGGAGAAACCAATAACACTATACCACTCAATGAGCCACAATCAGTCAACACATGTAGAAGTCTCCGGATGCTGAAATAAATATTACCAACGTTCTCAGAATAGTCAAATTAGCTAGGATTGCCTGTCCTTAAGTCCAATTCTGGACACAGGGGCAAAACGGTAATTTCGGACAAAAACGATGTCCACCGTTGGACCCGCTTTGCACCGAAAAGCGTGCCAGAGTCAATGGTCTCTAAAGTCGTCAAACTATATGTCTACGGATCCGGTTTTCCGATACGAACCCAACCGTATGTCCAAAGTTGGATTTCGGCGGGCCGTGCATAAAATCGTCCGTTGAGTGGGACCGTGGGGCCCGCAAAACGGTGATTTTATCAACGGTCTCAGAATTGGACCAAACTTGGCATACAGGACCAAAAAACGATACGGTTCTGTTGGCATAAGTTTCGTCTCGATCTGACGAGCGTGCACGAAGTAATTGGAGAATTTGCAAAGTGCACGATACGGTGAATTTCGACGGATACGCATCAAATTCGTCGTGCACACGCGACCAATTTGAATTCCGCCAAAGCCCACACGACCAAGAAGCCGTTACGCAGCTTCCGATGCTTTCGGTTTGAGACCACGTCGCCCGGTTTGGTGGGACGCAAGTCGTGTGGAACAATTTTCTAGTTTTTAAAACAGGTTTTCGGTCAACTTCGGAATCGAATAACTCCCTATCTGTTTAATGAAATTAGAATCTACAAGAGGGGTTACGATGTCCTATAGGTTGTCTAGGACTGTCATTAATTGGATTCTCAAAAAGGTTACTGGATCGATCGAAATCGATCCTCGAACATGGTGTATGGGCTGCCTTATATGTCCTGTTTTGGGGTGGTTTTTCTCCGACTTTGCGTCGATTTTGAGGGCGATCTAGGACGTACTAATTTAAACTAGATGAACAGGCTTGTAGGCCTACAGGTTGTGAGCATACCTGAGAAGACAGCTCCGAAGTTGATTGACCACGCGTCGAGATATCCCGTCGCGAAGTCCCCTACAACGCTACTGTTGCTGCGCTCTGTTTGAGTTGTACGCGCGCGCGCCGACCATTCCGGCCGGCGGCGGCCGCCCCCGGTGGCGCGCGTGGTCAGGATGGTGCGCCAGGTCGGGGCTGGGGTGGCGTCGGGTCGGGGCGCTGGGATTTTTAGGGTTTCGATAGGTTTTAATCTATCTTCCCTCGGTCATCTCTATTATATAGGTATGCACACCCGGCTGTGTACACAGGGGTCGGCCTGTGTATGCTCGGTTCACGGGTGGGGAGGGAAACGTTGAATTGGGCCAGGCCGGCTTGGGCCCTGGGCTTGGGATCTAATGTGTTTACATATATTACATACACCCTTATGTGTATAATATTTATATTTATATAACATGTATGTATGTAAATACATTGATAAATTCTAAAAATACTTATATGCCTTTATAATTAAATATATACATATATTTATTCCTATAGTTTATATCTACTCTCCATATATTACCATGTATATATATTCATTTATAAACATACATACCTACACATATATATATATACACACATTTACATATTAGTATAATATATATTTATATATAATTGCACGTACACACACACACACACACACACACACACACACACACACACACACACATATATATATATATATATATATATATATATATAATCTATATTTTTTTATATACGTACACATTCACATATTTAATATTATATATTTATTTCTACACATATTTCTTTTGATAAATAATAAAGTGATAATAACTACTAATAATAAATAATTTATATTTAATAACCACAATAATATTAATACTGTATCACCTCAATAAAATAATAATAGCAATAATATCGAAATTCAATAAACCAATAATGGCGTATATACCATCATGCACAGCCTAATAATCCCAAAATGTACAATAAACTATTCTATACAACTATCATTGAATATAAACTAATAATAATATTTATAATATTTAAATAAGAATACTTAGAATTATTCACTATATCACTAAAATAAAATACGACACAATCATACCAAAATATATCAACACAAATGTCATTGGACGTGCTGCATGACTACATGGGCTTCAGTTCGGGTCCAGTCTGGACTAGCTTGGTTCAACCGGGTCCCCTATGTCAAATAATATAATAAAATAGTTAACTATTTATACTGGTCATGTCATAACTTGGCCTGGTTTTCCTAGTTAGGACGTCCCTACGGCTAGGTTTCCCGGGCATGGCTAGTATACTAGTCAAAGCACGCTACTGCACTATCCGTGCCATGATTCCTAACCGTCTTGTATTTTAAAACTTAACTATGGCTAAAGTCTTCTACCGTAATAACTAAATAATTATTTATAAAATTCTAAAATCACTATTTAAATCAAATAAATAATAATAAAAATATTTTAAAAAAAATTCCAGGAAGGGAGGCTACAAATCTACCCACCTTAAAAATAATTTCGTCCTCGAAATTCTAATTCATAGCTATTCTTTAAAAAGAAAGTCTACCCTAATTTTAATCTCCTCAATTTAATTCCTCAAAATATTTTATAACCTCGAAAACTTGAGGACTACTACCCACCTTTGGTCATACTACCCTCAAAGGTATGTCACTAAAACTTATAACCTTCCTTCAAGTCGCTAGAGTCATTATTCTTAGATATCTAAGACATATGGCTTCTATAATCCCCACATATCTATCAGACAACCAAATATTCAATAGTCAAGCAATATCATACTATAAATTAAGAATTTCTGATAGATCCTAGATAGCACGATCATTCGTCGCCTCGAAATAAAAAGGACGAGAATCAATGGCACAGGAAGCAAGGAAGTATAATCGGGAGCAAATATGGAGTTTTCAAGGACGTAGAGAATTTCTAGGAGAATTTTCAAGACAGAGTGGATTGAGATTTCTAAGGGTTTAGTCAGTTGCGCAGGCTCGTACCGGTACAGTTACGTAACCGATACGATATGCTCTGACCTGCATGGGCCACCACAAAAACTTGTCACGACCCGCACCCGCTTTTCGGATACGAGACGTGTCCAAGCCAGCCTACGCCGCAGAGTCGGCAGTAGAACGCTGTCAAGCCCGCAAGAAATATATGCTCAAATATCACATTTGCTGCTCATTCACATTTCTAAATTTATTATAACAGTTACACCATTTAAAATTAAAGAAAATACAAGATTTTATAATTAATGAAAATGGTACAACTATTTTCTATTTCTAGGTTGACCTCAGCATACCCAAGCCTTCCCAGTGCTAAGAGTGATCGCGACTAAACCTAAAAATGTTGGTTTCCAGTCAGAAATGGAACAAGTACACAAACCGACGGCAATGCAAAACACAATAGAATTAACAAGACAAAAATAGCATATGAGAAATAAAAACTGGAAGATAACTGATGACATAGCACGATAGAGAAGTAAACAAGGAAAAACTAATAAAAGACATCTATCTAGGTGGTGTGAAATATCCTTTTCGACATGTGAACGGCTAGGGGGTAAATCCGGCACACTGCACGTGTTGTGCGCAGCGGCTATTATTCAAGAATAGACTCATGGGATATTTTTGGGTAGTTCACATGTTTACTAAGATTTTCTCCTCCCGACTACTCTGTGTGACGAGCGTGTCAATAAGCAGCAAGATATGTATAGACATGAAATGAGAAGACTACTATGAATCGGAAAACAATCAGAAAGTGCACTTGCCTGAGGTCCTTAGCTGGAGAAACCAATAACACTATACCACTCAATGAGCCACAATCAGTCAACACATGTAGAAGTCTCCGGATGCTGAAATAAACATTACCAACGTTCTCAGAATAGTCAAATTAGCTGGGATTGTCTGTCCTTAAGTCCAATTCTGGACACACGGGCAAAACGGTAATTTCGGACAAAAACGATGTCCACCGTTGG
This sequence comes from Iris pallida, assembly GCA_029216955.1. NCBI lineage: Eukaryota > Viridiplantae > Streptophyta > Magnoliopsida > Asparagales > Iridaceae > Iris > Iris pallida. The sequence goes on from JANAVB010001485.1 coordinate 10,661, forward strand.
ACCCGCTTTGCACCGAAAAGCGTGCCAGAGTCAATGGTCTCTAAAATCGTCAAACTACATGTCTACGGATCCGGTTTTCCAATACGAACCCAACCGTATGTCCAAAGTTGGATTTCGGTGGGCCGTGCACAAAATCGCCCGTTGAGTGGGACAGGCCCGCAAAACGGTGATTTTATCAACGGTCTCAGAATCGGACCAAACTTGGCATACAGGACCAAAAAAATGATACGGTTCTGTTGGCGCAAGTTTCGTCTCGATCTGACGAGCGTGCACGAAGTAATTGGAGAAGTTGCAAAGTGCACGATACGGTGAATTTTGACGGATACGCAACAAATTCGTCGTGCACACGCGACCAATTTGAATTCCGCCAAAGCCCACACGACCACGAAGCCGTTACGCATCTTCCGATGCTTTCGGTTTGCGACCACGTCGCCCGGTTTGGTGGGACGCAAGTCGTGTGGAACAATTTTCTAGTTTTTAAAACAGGTTTTTGGTCAACTTCGGAATCGAATAACTCCCTATCTGTTTAATGAAATTAGAATCTACAAGAAGGGTTATGATGTCCTATAGGTTGTCTAGGACTGTCATAATTGGATTCTCAAAAAGGTTACTGGATCGATCGAAATCGATCCTCGAACATGGTGTGTGGGCTGCCTTATATGTCCTGTTTTGGGGTGGTTTTTCGCCGACTTTGCGTCGATTTTGAGGGCGATCTAGGACGTACTAATTTAAACTAGATGAACAGGCTTGTAGGCCTATAGGTTGTGAGCATACCTGAGAAGACAGCTCCGAAGTTGATTAACCACGCGTCGAGATATCCCGTCGCGAAGTCCCCTACAACGCTACTGCTGCTGCGCTCTGTTTGAGTTGTACGCGCGCGCGCGCCCGACCATTCCGGCCGGCGGCGGCGCCCCCCGGTGGCGCGCGTGGTCAGGATGGTGCGCCAGGTCGGGGCTGGGGTGGCGTCGGGTCGGGGCGCTGGGATTTTTAGGGTTTCGATAGGTTTTAATCTCTCTTCCCTCGGTCATCTCTATTATATAGGTATGCACACCCGGCTGTGTACACAGGGGTCGGCCTGTGTATGCTCGGTTCACGGGTGGGGAGGGAAACGTTGAATTGGGCCAGGCCGGCTTGGGCCCTGGGCTTGGGATCTAATGTGTTTACATATATACATACACCCTTATGTGTATATATATTTATATTATATATAACATGTATGTATGTAAATACATTGATAAATTCTAAAAATACTTATATGCCTTTATAATTAAATATATACATATATTATATTCCTATAGTTTATATCTACTCTCCATATATTACCATGTATATATATTCATTTATAAACATACATACCTACACTATATATATATATACACATTTACATATTAGTTATAATATAATTTATATATAATTGCACGTACACACACACACACACACACACACACACACACACACACACACACACACACACACACACACAATATATATATATGTATTAAAATATATAATATATATATATATAATATATATATATATATATATATATATATATATATATATATAATATATATATATATATATAATCTATATTTTTTATATACGTACACATTCACATATTTAATATTATATATTTATTTCTACACATATTTCTTTTGATAAATAATAAAGTGATAATAACTAATAATAATAAATAATTTATATTTAATAACCACAATAATAATATTAACACTGTATAACCTCAATAAAATAATAATAGCAATAATATCGAAATTCAATAAATCAATAATGGCGTATATACCATCATGCACAGCCTAATAATCCCAAAATGTACAATAAACTATTCTATACAACTATCATTGAATATAAACTAATAATAATATTTATAATATTTAAATAAGAATACTTAGAATTATTCACTATATCACTAAAATAAAATACGACACAATCATACCAAAATATATCAACACAAATGTCACTGGATGTGCTGCATGACTACATGGGCTTGGGCTTAGTTCGGGTCCAGTCTGGACTAGCTTGGTTCAACCGGGTCCCCTATGTCAAATAATAATAATAAATAGTTAACTATTTATACTGGTCATGTCATAACTTGGCCTGGTTTTCCTAGTTAGGACGTCCCTACGGCTAGGTTTCCCCGGGCATGGCTAGTATACTAGTCAAAGCACGCTACTGCACTATCCGTGCCATGATTCCTAACCGTCTTGTATTTCAAAACTTAACTATGGCTAAAGTCTTCTACCGTAATAACTAAATAATTATTTATAAAATTCTAAAATCACTATTTAAATCAAATAAATAATAATAAAAATATTTTAAAAAATTTTTTTGGGAAGGGAGGCTACAGTAATCCTTTAGAAAATATGGGATTACGGACCCAAAACCAACGTTGTCTACTATTTGCTTTTTGTATAGAACAAAGTCTTGTGAATTGATGGCTTGGAAGCCTTAATGAGTTCTCAGGCATTTGGGATGTCCGACGAGCTTTAAAGAAAGCACGGGTAGCACACCACTACAAAGGAGCTTAGTACTTCATGCTACAGTGGGGAGATACCACATGAGGTACCTAGTAAGGGTAAAGCCTCGGCTTCGGGCCTGTAGGAGCCTAAAAATCAATGGACGCCCCTCTCAACAAAGTTCCAGCATCAAGTGGCGCCAGATCACTATGTTGCGCCACTCTCAGGTTGCACCTAAGCCATGGTGCGCGAGCTCCACGTGGCAAGCATCCTCGAGAAGCTGTAACGGCTGCCATCATTACTGACAGCTCGTCAGTCGAAAATCCATTCGAATCCTGCACAATGCGACGCTCGAGAAGATTTTATCAGCATGCAATTAATGCTGACAGTTAGCTTGCACAAGTTATCAAGAAGTGCAAAAATCAATTATCATAACATAAAAGACCCAGTCAAAGGCACCAAACGTAAAGTTGCACGCTCGCGCCACCTAGAGTGTTGGCGCTACTTTATCAACTTTTGTTCAGAAGTAGGATGATGTTGCGTCCATGCTACTAATCTCGAAGAATGTGTCCACTACACTGCCTACGACCACGTGTATCTCACTCAAACGATGCCACGTGTCCCCAGCAGTTCAAGTAACCGTTTGCCCAACTGGATAGAAGGCGCGCAACCTGATGTACGTGCAACTCAGAAAACTGTTATTTCAGAACTCTATAAATAGAGTTTCCAAAACAGTACCAAAGTAGGACCAATGATCATAATCTATTGATAAAGTGCTGTTGTATTCTCCAGAGACTTGTGTCTTGAATATCATCCATCCAGAGATAAAGTGATCGTCTTATGATCATATTCCTACAGTTATACTTTAGAAATCTATTGTACTCTTGTACTCTTTTCTTAGTTTGTAATCAAAATTTTGTTTTTGCAAACAAAATAGAGACACTGCTGGGGACGACTTTCTCCTCCGACGAGAAAGTGACAACTCAATATGATACCGCGTCGATCGGCAAGACGCAGAAGACTTTGGTCGTTCAAGTCGACCAAACCGCCTACGAAGCAATGATCAGTGCTGGGGGTACTAGGCGCACCTCAGTTGCTGTGAAGAGCAAGGCGTGTACTGTATGGACTCCCAAGTCCTCTGTACTTCCGTCACGCCCCAGAACCAGAATACTGGAGAGGGGGGCAGATATAGACAGCTACGTATATTGAAGCGCAACCCACCTCGTTATACGGTCACGGCTGTCTAGATACATGAGGGTTTAACTACAAGCCAACAGGCTCTTAGGGTCATGAACAAGCCTAGTGTCTCAATCACAAGCAAGTAAGTAAATGTTACAAGATATAAGATCACCAAATATACAATAGTAAGGCATCCCAAACATTACATATTCAGCTGATCATGAAGCTAGTCATTACAAAATATGAGGACTAGCAAGAGTTTAGTCATACATGATCAACCCTAGGATCTGTCAATCATGTTACAGCCCGTAGGCAGACAGTAAGTGAATGTAATCGAGCTAAACAGGTGCTCGTCGGCTAAACGCCTCAAAAGAATATTTTTATAATAAAGTGGAAGATCAAAATAAATCCACTCGTTGCCCTGGTTACGCCTGGTAGTCACCATCGGGCTGGAAAATCAGTAGATCCTCTGGAGCTGCTCCAAAATCTGGCCATACAAAACCAGCTGGGTCAGACCCCAGAAAGAGTAGGTGCCACAAAGGAAGCTTCACTTAGGAACTAAAACCAGTAATTAACACAGAATAATAATAAGTAGTAAGAACTGGAAATAAGAGAAATATATCAGGATGATATACGACGAGATAACCATGGAACTATTCAGATAACCAGGTTACAACCCGTAAACCAAACAAGGATCGGGGTTGTAACCCTTTATCTGAACGGAACTTGGCTTTCCACCATTTATCGGCAGTTAACATAAAAAATCGGGACATGTAACAATCTTGTACATGATCAAGACAAGACTAGACTGGTTGTTCCATCCAATCAATCACGGCCAAGCAATGAGTACGGCTTGATACTTTAACTAACTAGGGTTATCACAGGCCTAGTTACTAACAAGATCCAGCAAGATTATTCCACAGCCACAAGCCCTGCAGACCATCCAGTTTATCCAGGTCAAAAATTAAGGGTTGAATTCAGGTGGGTACATCATCCAGGAAACGCATATACCCTTAAGTAGCTTGAAGGGTGCAACACATAACAGTGTGCAGGAAATGTGCCCTACTCGACGGCAGACTACCGATCCCAGGCACGTCCAGGTAACGAGATTGCCTGTAGCTGGGAAATCTCTTCATGACTACTTTGTTATTCTAGTTATTAGCCTTAGTCCATTTCAGTAGGTACTCCTGACCGTGGTACTCAGGAGTCCCATCCTATGCATGATGTAAGACAAGACTGGTTCATTTGTACAAGCACAATCGTCTACGGTGTCTATGTCATTCATACTTGTCATGTCATGTCATGCTAGCCGTCGCAACAGCAATTCGAGATATATTATGTCAGGTTACTTGTCAGGAGTACGCCACGGCGGGCCACTATCATGTCAGGTTACTTGTCAAGAGTGCACCACTACGGGTCACTGCCGTGTTTAGGGTTAGAAGTACAGGGTAGCATAGTTTAAACATTCAATCAAGAGACCCAAGTTATACTGAGTGTTACAAGGCATGAGCATAATAGCAATAATAATAATAAATAACCAGACGAGGCACCGGGGGGGGGGGGGAACCATGCGGCTCAAAGAAATGAGTCCATGCGGCTGAGTCGATGTGGGTTCATGCGGCCCAGAATTTCGAGTTCATACGGCTAAAAAGGGGGCAGAAGCTTATGCGGCTGGAAATGAAGGGCCTTATGCAGCTGGTGGAAGATAGGTTCATACGGCTCAAAGGGAATGGAGCCTATGCGACTAGGAATGGACTAAGTCCCATGCGGCCAGGGGAGAAGGCCTATGCGGCTGGCGGGGATATGGATCCATGCGGCTCGCGGGGAGCGGGTCCATATGCTGCTGGAAGTAAGTAGGGACATATGCGACTGGGGAAATGAATACGCATGCAGATAGAGGGACAGGTGCACATGCGACTGGGAAGAGTCAGCCGCATGCGGCTAAGTTCAGATGAGTCATATGCGGCTGGATAGACTTCATGCGGCCAGGAATGGAACTTGTCGCATAAGGCTATGCGGCTAAGTTCAATTGCTCATGCAGCTAGAAGGAAACTTGCCGCATGAGAAGTCATGCAGCTAAGTTTATACGGCTGAGTACTGTCCTTCTTCTCCATCATTCCGAGAAGAAGAACCATGTCAACCATGGCTTCTAAGCTGCATGAAACCTCCATCCAGAGTCCAAATCCGAACTTCCATTGGTCAAAATAGGGTAGAACGAAATTCTCTACAACATAGAACCATCAAAACTTGGAAGTAACAATGTTAAATAGATCAAAACCCAAAAAATCCAAAAATAAAATAAACTTAGATCTACAAGCAATGAGCCATGGAAATTAGAAATGCCAAGTACTAAAGTGCTTTAGAATGCTGCAAGGAAGAAAATGGAACAATAAATCTTGAGTTCCTCCATAAAGTAAGATGCACTTGCCTAAGCTCTCCCTCTCTCTCACAGGTTGGTGAGGAGTTAATGGTGGGGAACAAGAAGAGTAATAAGGAGAGAGAAAGGAGAGGGGCTAATAAATAAGGATGTTGGTGGTAGGTAGGGGTTCTCCCCTTGGTCCATATTGAACCAAAAGCAACCCCAAATCGAACCAAGCCAACCCAAACCAAGATGAACCGAACAATAAAATACCCACTAAACTAAGCAAGGAGACATGCAATACAAGATAAAATACGTACACATATTCTAAAATACGTACACATATTCTAAAATACGTACACATATTCTAAAATACGTAATACTAACAACATGCATTATAACTCTACCTACTTTAAAAGAATTTCGTCCTCGAAATTTAATTAAGAGACTAGAGGGACAAGAATAAGCTATACTAATCACAATCAAGCTATAACTAGGCAATCAATCATTCATTCAAGTAAGGAACTAAGGGTGTAAGGTATAAGAAGGACATTATACCTTACGAGTCGAACAGGTCGGGATATCGCGATCGGATATCATCCTCATGCTCCCACGTTGACTCACCCAAAGAATGATGACCCCAAGCAACTCGAACTAACTTGATAGTCTTGTTCTTGAGTGTCTTCTCTTTCTGGTCCAATATAGACACGGGCCTCTCCTCATACGAAAGGTTGGTACCAACAACCAATTCCGAATGATCTACGATGTGGCTCGGGTCTGGGATATACCGTCGTAATTGGGATACATGGACCACGTCATGCACCTCTCTTAGCGACGGTAAAAGAGTGAGATGATAGGATACATCACCTACTCATTCCAGAATATCGAACGGCCCTATATACCTAGGACTAAGCTTTCCCCGTACGCCGAAACGAATGACACTACGGTTAGGCAAAATCCTTAGAAATACATGGTCGCCGACAGAAAACTCAAGAGAACGCCGATGAGAATCGGCCCAATGATGCTGGCGATCTTGGGCAACTCGAAGGTGATCCCTGACTCTTCTGACCACTTCAACTGTCTATGCAATCATTTCTGGACCAAGCATCTGCCTTTCTCCATCATCATCCCAAGCTAGCGGGGATCTACACTTCCTACCATACAGTGCCTCGAACGGTGCCATCTGGATACTGGCCTGGAAACTATTGTTGTATGAGAACTCCACCAGGTGCAGGCGATCTTCCTACGAACCACCGAAGTCGAGTGTACAGGACCGCAACATATCTTCAAGAGTCTGGATCGTACGCTCCGACTGGCCATCAGTCTGCGGGTGATAAGCCGAGCTAAACTGGAGGTGAGTTTCTAAACTCTCTTGTAGGCTAGGCTAAAAGTGCGACGTAAATCTGGAATTTCGATCCGAAGTGATATTGACGGGTACTCCATGCATCCTAACTACCTGCCTGAGGTACATATCTGCCAGCTGAGCCGTCGACTGACCAACTCTGAATGGGAGAAAGTGGGCCACCTTCGTGAGCCGATCAACTATAACCCAAATAGCATCTCGACCAGCTGGGGATCTAGGTAATCCAGTCACGAAATCCATAGTTATATGCTTCTACTTCCATTCTGGAATCGGCAAGGGCTGAAGAAGTCCTGCTGGCCTCTGATGTTCAACTTTAACCTGTTGGCAAACTAAACACCGAGAGACAAACCAGGCTATCTCCCTCTTTATGCCATTTTACCAAAAGTGCTGACGAATATCACGGTACATCTTCGTGCCACCGGGATGAATGGAATACTGAGAACTGTGGGCTTCTGCCATAATCTCCTGTCTGATATCTCTACTGGATACGCAAAGACGATTACTATGTCGAAGTGTACCATCTTCATGGATACATAACTCTGGTCTTCGTCCTGTCTCACACTGCTCTGAGTCGCTGAAGCCTGGTATCTGCTGACTGCGCCATCCGGATCCTCTCGACTATAGTGGACTGAACCTGCATACTGGCCATCAATGCCACACTGGAAGGAAGAACAACTTCGATACCCATCTTCTGAAGATCTGCTAACAGCTCTGGTTACGTTGTTAGGAAATAAACTCCGGCTCTCCTGTTCAATGCATCTGCAACAATGTTGGCCTTCCTAGGGTGATACTGCAAGTTAACATCAAATCCATAAGTAGCTCCAGCCACCTCCTCTGACGTATGTTAAGATCCTTCTGGATGAAAACATACTTCAGGCTCTTGTGGTCGGTGAAAATCTCTACCCTATCTCCATACAAGTAGTGCCTCCACAATTTAAGTGCAAACACTACTGCTGCCAGCTCCAAGTCATGGGTTGGGTAATTCCTCTCATGATCATGAAGTTGTCGTAACGCATAAGCTATTACCTTCCCATGCTGTATCAGAACATATCCTAAGCCTCTGCCTGAAGCATCATAATACACTGAAAATCTCCCAGTCCTATCTGGAAGTGTGAGAATAGGAGCCGTCATCAAGCCTCGCTTCAACTTCTCAAAAGAATCCTGGTACTCTGCTATCCAGGCAAACGGCACATCCTTGCAGGTCAACTGGGTTAATGACGCTGAAATTCGAGCAAAGTCTGAAATAAATCGTCGGTAGTAGCCGTCAAATCCAAGAAAACTACGAACTTCTGCAACTGTAATGGGTACTGGCCATGACTCTATAGCTACGATCTTCTGGGGATCCACTTCTACTCCTCCTCTGGTGATGATATGATCCAAGTACGAAATACGATCGAGTCAGAACTCGCATTTACTGAACTTAGCGTATAACTGGTGTTCTCTGAGAATCTGAAGAACCATACGAAGATGCTGCTCATGTTCTGCCTCACTCTTGCGGTAGACCAGGATGTCGTCTAGGAACTGTAGGCCTTAAAAATGAAAGTCACGCTGAGTTGATCAGAACAAAGTCCAAAAGTCACGCTGAGTTGATCAAGACAGAGTCTAAAAAGTCACGCTGAGTTGATCAGGACAATATTTAAAAATCACGCTAGAGACAGCTCATCATTTGTCAGAAGTATCATTATGACTGACAGCACGACAGTCGAAGAATGTCTCCTCGTATGCCACGTATGCACGAAACTCGAGAGATCACAGCCGACTATTGCATGATTTTTGAAATCTTCTTCAGCAAGACTCAGTCTTCACCAAGTTGGCGTACCAAAAGAGCTTATTGTCATTTAATGCGACTGACAAAGCGATCATTGTCAGAGATTTTGTGTCAGTCGAGGCACGTCGAATCAAGACAGCTGGCAGTTCTGCCTCAATCTTGCGTATATTTTGAGCCTTCAGGCTCAAGTCTGCGTATATTTTGAACTTATATGTTCCTTCCACAAGTCTGCGTGTATTTTGAGCTTTCTGTCTCAAGTTTGCGTGGATTCTGAAGCTTTCCGCCCACGTCTGCGTGGATTTTGAAGCTTTCTGCCCCAAGTCTGCGTGGATTCTGAAGCTTTTTGCCCAAGTCTGCGTGGATTCTGAAGCTTCTTGCCCCAAGTTTGCGTAGATTTTGAAGCTTTCTGAACCAAGTCTGCGTGGATTTCGTCTTCAACAAGTCTGCGTGGATTTCATCAAATTGGAGTACGTGGCAACCATGCCACTGATCTCTCACCCGCGTGTCCTGTAACTTGCATACGACTCATGCATGATTGCCATGTGTCCAACAGTTACAGGCCACGTCCACTAACTGCTCATAACCTTGCGTATGTTAAATCCTGCGTAATTTTTAACTAGGCACAGGCTGTGAAGACAGTTATCTTTTCAGTTATTTTTGACTCTATAAATAGAGTTCTTTTTCTCATTTATTGTACAGATACATAGTTATCTAAATTACTATCAAAGTTTTGAGAGCTTTTTCTTCTTCGCATCGTCCAAGTGATAAAGCGATCGTCTTCTAGATCGGATTCCTACAGTTGTAATTTTCCCAGAAATACAATAAATAAAGTGAATTTATTTATGGAAAACAAATTGGCGACTCTGCTGGGGAAATCCATCTCCTCTTCTGAGATGGCAACAACTCAATACGACACTTCGTCAGTCGGCTCGACGAAGAAGGTGATATCGATCCAATTCGATCAACTCGCCTATGAAGAAATGCAGCGGGCTAAGGGTGGCAAGCCCACTTCAGCCTCCATCACTACTGCCAAGTCAAAGGGACGATCTGTCTACGTCCCTAAGAATCTCTTGGCAACCAAGGGTGAAGTTTCTGCCACAGTGTCTACTCCTAACACTGGCAAGGACTCTACTACAAGCACGCACACTCTTATGTGCTCGAAGACGACAGTAGTCAAAAGTCACGCTGGCAGCACTGACTCCTTAGTCAAGCCTGTTCCAGCGTGTAATCTCAATCCCAATAGTCACGCTGGCAGCACTGGCTCCTTAGCCAAATCTGTCCCAGCGTGTCTTTGTAAATTCAAAAGTCACGCTAACAATACTGGCTCCTTAGCCAAAACTGTTCCAGCGTGTATTTCCAAGTCAATTCCTTCTGACTCAGTATGCGTACTAAAATCTGGCTCTTTAGCCAAGACTTTATATACTGACAATACTGGCTCCTTAGCCAAATTGTCACCAGCATACTCAAGAAGAATAGCTCTTTAGCTATCTCTTCTTCTTTGCCAAGTTCTACTAGAACTGGGGGTGGTCTTGCTAGAATTCCTCCACACAAAGTCCATTCGAAAAGATAACTCCTTAGTTGTTTCTTCTGCTCCTGTAGTCTTTACTTCAGGAACAGCTTTGACTGACAATTTTGTTAGTCAAAGAAAAGGAGATGGTCTTTTGACTACTCTTCCTTCTGGACATTCTATGTCTCAAAACTTGAATAGGTCGAAAAAAACATTCCTTAATGTCTTCTTCTGCGACTTCTTCGAATTGGGCATAGAATTTGTCTATAAAGAGGGTCTGTTACCAACTCCTAATCAAGGGGGTGGTTCAACTCTTCCTTCTCTGCAAATATCCAGATCAATGGAAGGAAAACTCCAAGTTTCAAAAACCAATGTGTTACCTCCAACTGATCTAAGAGTAAAACTTAATCAAATCCGTTTGGGAAGTACTTCTGGTGCTAAGAAACCACACCAATCGGATATGAAAATAAAAGATCTAGATGCAGAGTATGCTAGAAATTATTGGCTCATATTAATTACTCTTTATATAATCAAGAGCCATCGAGACCCAAGAACCGGAATATTCCTAAAAATACACAAAGAATGTTCTCTGATGTACCTCAATCTTCACAGACAGATTTACGAGAACACCTTCAACAGAAGAGAAAAAATAATTCTGTGTCAATGGATCATGCTGAATGTGACTTCCAGCCAAGAGTCATCATTCAATACAGATGTCAATCAATGGATCAGGACCATGTTGATCATGACTGTGACTTTCAACCGAGAGTCATAATGCAATGTAGATGTCAAACTAAACGACAATCTGTCTTCAATCGGATTCAGTGTGAACCCATGCCTGATGAAGATGAACCTCTGTTTGCTTCTGTCAACATGACCTCTAGGGATACTGGGGGTAAAACTGATAGTCCAGATGGAGTATACAGAGGCACCAGAGCAAGAGTCCTGGCTTCTAGTCAAAGGACTTTGATTTCTAAGATGATTCTGAATTTCTTGGAGAATCTAACTTCCCACCTCTTCCTACTGGGGGTAGTTCTCCTACAAATGACTTTGATACACAAAGTAATGATTCAGAACATACAACATCCACCAGTTCATCAATAATCCCTCGTACAGTCACAACTTATATGGTCGATGGGAATACTGATGAACCTTCTTCTTCTTGACTCCTCAAGAACAAAGAATTGCTTCTTTGGAACAGCAAATGAAGTCTATGGCTGACACTATGAAGTCGATGTATGAACTCATGGCAACCCAGATGCAAAATCGACAGGCTGTACCAGATGCCATACCAATTGACACTGGTGTAAGTCCAGTACATGTTCTTCCAGCAGTACAATCCAATACTCCTGGGCAAGTTCAACCAAATCCTAGTCTCTCTGGAGCTGGGGGTAGTGCTTATAATGCTGTTCCTCCTCCCAACTATTTCTGCAAGCTACAACTCCACAATCCTCGGAGTTGTGACTGAAGAATTGAGAAATCTCAAAACTCAATTTGAGACATTCAAACAGAAGACGGTTTACAAAGGTTAGGCATCAAGCAAGCTTATCCGATAGAATGGAAGCAAGATCGTATCCTCCTAAATACAAGCCTCATACTATCTCATTCTATGATGAACCACTTCTCCGAGTCAATTTATTAATCACTTTGAAGTGATGACTGACCAACTGCAGCCAAGTGACGCCCTCCTTACTCGGGTGTTTGTCGGATGTCTCAAAGGAACGGCTTATGAATGGTACAATCTCCCGATGGGTGTATTACCTCATTTGCCGGTTTCAAACAAATGTTCCTTGAACGGTTCTATGGGCTCAATGACATGACTATGTCTGCTCTTATTAGAATCAAGCAGAAAAATAATGTAACTACAGAGGATTTCATTGAACGGTTTCGAAGAGAAGCTCTGAAGATGCCTCTGGGAACTCCTGATGCTGTCACCATCGACACATGCAAATCAAATTTGTTACCAATCATCAGCATGTGGACAGGATCTACCCAATTTCAAGATTGCCTTCATTTATGTTAGTGCCAAAGCCGCAGAAATTAGTGCCAAACTTTTAAAGGCTTAGGAGTGCAAATGACTCCCAAAGAAACAGGTCAAGGTACTAACAATAATGCTAAATCCAATAATCGCAAGGGAAAAGAAACCCTTGAAGTTAATCTTCAGAGTAAAGATGCATCGACTGTTCAAACTCCTCCTGTCTCTACAATCAACAACCAAGAGCACCTCGTCCCAAAGAAGAATACTCTTTTGATGACGATGATGTCCTTGGTATCTTTGAATGTCTGCTGAAAGGTAATAAAATACAATTACCTGAGATCAAGAAACCTGATGAAGCTGGTAAGACGGATCATCCTAAATACTGTCCATACCAGAATGTTAGGTCACACAATTCGTACATGTTATGTACTGAAAGGAAAGATCCAAGAAATGATTAAATCAGGAGCTATCTCTCTTACTCCGAAAGAGAAGACCGTCACCTCAAACGTCGTCTCTATGCAATTCGGAGATTTCCCTCCTTAACTCCTTGAAAGCGGAATCGTTCCCATTCCCAAGGCAACTCTTGAGATAGTGAATATTCCTCCTCCACAGTCTGAAGGATTAGTGCCAATCACTATGGAAACAGGAGAAATCATGTGGATTCATCCTGATCTAGTGGCAGATTTTGAATCTCCTCCTCTTCAAAAGACTATTCCTCGAAAGTCTAAGAAGGCTGGAAAGATTAAGTCATGTCATGACTTCTCTTGGATCTACTCCTGACAAGAGCCGAAAGACAAGGAAGAAGCACTTGCTGGTGCTACTCGAACAGGGAAACCTTATCTAAAGGATTATTCCAAGAATCCTGAGGATACTCCTGATATCCTCCTGCTGACAAAGATGTTTAATGTTCTCTTGAAGAAGAATCATCCACTGCACCTATCCCTTCCACTGCACCGGTTGAACCTGCTCCTTCCAAGCCCACAGCTCTTGAGAAAGGCAAACAACAGGCTCGGTTTGATAAACCAATCAAGAAGTCCCCTCCTCTTGGACTTCAGAAGCTTATAACTTCGACATTCTAGCTCAACTTGCTAATACTCCAGCTAGAATGTCCCTCTTTGAACTTCTACGTCTTTCCAAAGAGACTCGGGAGACGTTAAGTGAAGCACTCTTCAGGCTGACTCTTGTCTTGCACAATTAAAGAAGCCAGGTAAGAACCTGCCACTTGCTTACATTGCAACAGTATTGGAGATTATCCCAAATATCACCTTTACACAAGACGACATGCTACTGGAGGATAATCGACATGATCGGCCTCTCTACTACACCGGTTATATTGATACGATGAAGATAGATCGTATCCTCATTGATCCAGGGTCTGCTATAAGCATAATGCCAAAGAGTTTGTTGGATGAATTAAAAATCCCTCTTCACAAGCTTTCCAAGACGGTTACTACTATCCTGGGATTCAATCAAAGCGAAGCGAGCCTTTGGGAAAGATTCATCTCAAACTTCAGATAGGTGATTTCAGATCCAAAGTCACTTTCTATGTGATTGAGATCGTGGGATCTTACAATCTTCTTCTGGGGAGGCCCTTTCTTCATGAAAATAATATGGTGCCTTCTACTCTTCATCAGTGTTTTAAATACATTGACAACAATGAAGAGTTCAAAAGGAAGTTGCTGATATAAATCCCTTCCATGGGGTTGAAGCTTATTTCAATGATTCCGGATGTACAAAGAAGAATATACAAGGGATACAAGCTATGGAGAAAGAGGATTCACAAAGTGAGACTTTAATAATCCCTGTTAAAGGTCGAACTACTCAGCAACAATCTCCCAAACCCTCTGGAGAAGGTTCTTTCATCATTCAGTAAGTGGACGGATCTCTCCATTACCTCAGTCGTCTACTCAAGATACACTGATCATTCCTGTCAGTGGACGTACTACAGTTCCTGTATCTTCACATATAAAAGGATGCTCTGGTAATCCCTGTTGGAGGGCGGATTACTCTTCCATCTCAGACTTCAAGGGAGCTCACCTCTTCTGAGCCATTTGTTATCGATCTTAATCGAAACAAAGCTTCTTCTCGTTCTTCTTCTCCCCCTTTAGTCATTGATTTGGCTAAGATTTCTAAGGCTCAGCCTTCTTCCAATATAAATACTGCTACTTTTAAATTTAATGAAAAGTCTCCATCTTTGCAGTATATTGATGTGTGTAATCATGTTCATAGTTATTTACATTTGTTAGATGACTTAAGAACAATTACCATAGGAGTTGTACAGACTTTCCATACAGATGTATCTCTAGAATCAGTACAAACTTCATACTTTCTAGTTCCCATAGAAAGCCAGGAGAATTCCAATAGTCTTTTACAAAGGGCCCCAAAATCCTTCTAACCCTGAAGATGATGACAAAAACGATGATACTGGAAGATTACAACTACGTCGTTATAGTCAGCAATCTAAAGACATCATTAAAAATATGGGCTATGACTTCAGAACTGGCCTCAATAATGGTAAAGGAAGAAAAATGCCTGTCCGAATTCCTCCTCTGAAATATGGCAGAACAAAATGGATTGGGTTACATTGCTCCTACTCTTTTATCAATATTGTTCATGAAGATCCCGAATCTGACGAAGATAAGAGATCTGATTCTTCTAGTACTACCTCTTGGGATTCTGATACAAGTATCGGTGATTTTACTGCAACATTCTGTCTTCCAACATGGTCTCCATTGACCGTTCTGAAGAAAGTGATGAAGACGAAGACGAGTTTGAAATCTCACCTGAATCAGAACAATGGGCCCAAAGGTTAGATAATCAATGGGAGTTCCATTCGAGCAAAAAGAACCTCCGACTGAAGACAAGCTTGTTCAAATAGATGTTGGCGAAGAGGGATCCCCCAAACCAATATTCATCAGTGAAAGTCTTTCGAAACTGATAAGCAAGACATGATCAAACTTATTCGTGAATACATCGATGTCTTCGCTTGGAGTTATGAAGATATGCCAGGACTTGATCCACAAATTGCAACTCATAAACTCAATATCATGCCGAATGCTAAACCGGTCAAACAACAACAGCGACGATTTCGTCCAGACATCATGGATGCAATTGAAGCTGAAGTCAATAAACTCATGGCCTCTGGGTTTATTAGAGAGGAACAACATCCCGATTGGGTGCTAATATAGTTCCTGTTCTTAAAAAGACTGGCAAGATCAGAGTATGCATAGACTTCCGCGATCTCAATGCGGCATGTCCTAAAGACGAATTCCCTCTACCAATTACTGATGTTATGATCGATAATACCTGTGGGTTTGAACGGATGTCATTCATGGACGGGTATTCTGGGTACAATCAGATTAAAATGTTTCCAGATGACGAGAACACACTTCTTTCAGAACGCCGATCGGTACATACTGTTATACAGTTATGCCATTCGGTCTCAAGAATGCAGGAGCAACTTATCAACGAGCCATGAGCACTATATTCCACGAACATTTGCGAAAAAGTCGAATGCTATGTTGATGATATTGCAGTCAAAAGTCGACAAAAGGAGGATCATATCCAAGATTTGAAGACTATATTTGATCTAATGCGTAAGCATCAATTAAAGATGAACCCTACTAAGTCCTTCTTAGGCATCTCTAGTGGTAAATTTCTCGGCTTCGTCATTACCTCTAAAGGTATACACGTGATCCCGAGAAGATCAAAGCCATCCAAGAGATGCGTCCTCCACGCACCTTAAAAGAGCTACGAGGATTTCAAGGAAGGATCGCTTATATCAGGAGATTCATCTCTAATCTTTCAGGACGCTGCAGACCATTCAATAAACTTATGAAGAAAGGTGTTTCTTTTGTCTGGAATGATGAATGTCAGAAAGCATTCGATGATATAAAAATATCTGATGAGCCCTCCAGTATTGGTACCTCCCGTCTCAGGAATACCGTTCCTCCTATATACCGAGCAATGAGTCATTCATTGGGTGCATTGCTCGCTCAAAAGAATAAAAATGGTCATGAACAAGCCATTTACTATCTCAGTCGTACTATGACCGGAGCTGAACCTCGATATTCACCGGTCGAAAAAGAATGTCTAGCCCTGATGTTCGCTGTCCAAAAGACACGACATTATATCATTGGCCAACTATTCATGTCATTTCCAGGATCAATCCTATACGGGTCATGATGAAAAACCCAGTGTTTTGAATTCTCGATGGCTAACTGGGGAATTTACTTGCTCAATATGATATGCACTATATTCCTCAGAAATCAGTCAAAGGACAAGCTTTAGCTATTTTCTGGCTGCTCATTCAATTCCAGAAAATTCAAAACTCTATGATGAAATCCCAGATGAAGTCCTAGATTCAAACCAAATTGCTGAAGACGATCCTACTGGCGTCTGTTCTTTGATGGAGCTTCAAGAATAGGTCCTAATGGTGACATTGTCGCTGGAGTTGAATTGTTCTTGTGTCGCCAGAGGTCTTGCTATCCAAAGAGCTTATTCTCTCGATCAACCATGTTCAAACAATGTAGCTGAGTACAATGTACTGCTTATTGGTCTTCAACTCGCTAAATATCTGATATTCAACATTTGGAAGCGTATGGAGATTCTAAACTCATTGTCAATCAGATAAGGGGTACTTATGAAGTTCGCCATCAAGACTGGTTCCTTATCAAGATCGGCTATATCTATGGCTTCTTCATTGAACATGTTAGGTGAGCATGTAACACAGAAGCTGATGCTCTTGCTAATCTTGCGGCGGTGTTAGCTATTCCAATTAGACGTCAACAAATGATTGTTGTCTGCAATCGAGAATTATTTATCTCGAAAACAATCTAACTCTAGGACTTCCAGTTGACATTGAAGAATCAACATCTCATGATGTCAATGCAACAAGAGGATTTGGATTAAGTCTAAATCATTATCATCTTCATCTGATTCTAGCATGGAATTCATCTTCAGCAATACAGCTGAGACTCAGAATACGGATAAAGATTGGAGACTTCCTTTCTTAGATTTCGTATTGTATGATATTCTTCCAGATAATCCGAGTGAGGCAGCATCTATCAGACGACGATCACTCAGATTCTATTACAATCATACTAAAAAACCTTATATCGTCGAGCTTATGATGGTTTACTTCTTCGATGTATTGCCGGTGATGAGGCTCAACAAATTATACGCAAGCACATGATGGAATTTGTGGAGCACATCAGCCTGGACCAAAACTTCAACCGTATTCGACGTATGGGTTATTATTGGCCCACTATGGTATCAGATGCCATCGAATATGCAAGAAGTGTAAAGCTTGCCAAATCCATGCATTTTTTCATCAACCCTCTGAATTTCTACATCCGATGGCAGCATCATGGCCCTTCGAAGCTTGGGGCATGGATATTATTGGTCCGATTAATCCGCCATCATCAAAAGGTCATCGGTTTATTCTCGCAATAACCGATTATTTCTCCAAATGGGCCGAAGCCATTCCTTTATCCGAAGTCAAAACTTCCAATGTCATCAATTTTATCAAGCATCATGTCATCTACAGATTTGGTGTTCCTCGACGTTATTCATGATAATGGACCTCAATTCGTCAGCCAGAAATTTACTCGATTCTGTGACGATCATCGGATCAACAATATGGCCTCTACAGCATACAATCCGGCAGCTAACGGATTAGCAGAAGCTTTCAACAAGACCATCATCAAACTCCTAAAGAAGTTTGTCTCTACTAACAAACGTAATTGGAGTGAGAAACTCGGTGAATGTTTGTGGGCTTACCGTACTACGGTTCGTAATGCTACTAAATGTACACCTTTCTCTCTGGTGTATGGATGCGAAGCTGTTCTTCCATTAGAGATTCAAATTCCTTCTTTAAGGATAGCAATCGCTAATGAACTTACTGCGAGAATAATGATCGTCTTCGACTTCAGGAATTAGAAGCTCTAGATGAAAAGCGATTATCTGCTCAACAGAATATCGAATTCTATCAAGCTAGAATTTCAAGAGCTTTTAACAAGAAAGTTAGAGTTTGAGCATATCAAAAAGGAGAACTTGTTCTAACAGTAAGACGTCCTATGACTATGACTCATATGAGCAAAGGCAAATTCGACGCAAAGTGGGAAGGTCCTTATGTTGTGAGCAGAGTTTTCTCAAATGGAGCTTATCAACTCTTAGAACTGGATGGTCGAAAAGTTATGATGCCTATTAATGGCAAATTCGTAAAAAGTATTATGTATAAATGTAAATACTTGTAAATCATTAGACAAGTTCATGTTTATAAATAAAATTTTATTTTATTTAATCATGAATGATAGTACATGATATTAAGGAAGATCACTATCATCCTTCTCTACATTTGGACGCGGACTGCTGTCGTCCTTCTCGAAAACGTGATCAGCAAAAGAGCTTAGAACTTCTTTGCTGGAACCCACGAGAAACTTGCAAGCAGCCATCCTCATGGCTTCCTCTTCTTCAGTCCTTCCTGGATCAAGTAGAAAGTCCAGAATGTCTCGTGGTTGCTTCGGTGCAGACGAACCTTCGCCTGCTGATATTCAGTTAAATGCCAGGACATCTTCCTGGGATAGCTGGCATGCATGAATCTTATGATTGATAAGCCTCTGGAAACCTTCGGCCAGTACATGGGCTGGTTTACATCACCTTCGAAGTAGAAGCACACTTTCTCTCTGATGCCCTTTGGCTGAGATTTCTGTGCTATAGCATCTCCGAACAAAAATGCTGGTTTCTTGTGAGATACCAAATCCAGACTCTGAAAGGGTTGTCCATTCATTAAGCAGAGTAGGGTTGTATGGTCTTGATTGGCCAACATGATAGTCTAGCTTCTGGAAGATCAAATTGAGGAAAGTGTACATGAGATAAATCATGTTTAAATGAGAAACTCAAGTGCCCTTCATAATCTGCTTCTTCGCTTTGGATGTTCACTACAGAAAATGAAAGAAGACAAGGTCAGATATATTTCAGTAAAATCTATGTCTATGCGTGTATTACAATATTTGAAGGAAATATCAAAAAGTCATGCAGACTTCAGACAGATATACTACCAAGACATGCTGAGTGATTTATTCACACAGATGATTAATTCACGCAAAGTCCAGACAGATTAGGATGAAAGTCAGGCATCATTGCCAGAATCACATTTAAGTGAAAATGACAAAAATACGCTGATAGATCAAGACCAATCTATCCAGAGGATGACTCTCAGAAGTTTGTGTGACTATTTCAACATAGATATTTCTGCCAACATGTGAAAAATCACGCAGAGTCATCATGAAAGCTGCGTGAATAATTCAACATTGATATCTCTGCCAACATGTGAAAAATCACGCAAGCTGCGTGACTATTTCAACATGGACATTGCTGCCAACATAAAAAATCACGCAGAGTCATGAGAGCCATGCTCCTTTGCGTGAAACACAGAGCTTCGTAAACACAAAGATGTGAAGTATGGCCGACCCTAAAGAGGGAGCATACTTTATTAATATCCTTTGCCCTAAAAAGAGGGGATATATTTCTAAAGTTTATTATTTGTTTTAAGATCCTAAAATTTCTATGTGGAGTTCATCTTCATCTTCATCAAGTCATCTTCAAAACAGTTCGTATTCCCCCATTACTTACGCTGCAAAGGAGAATGCGTGACTTCACGTCGAGGGAGTCTATCAGTAGTGGCACACGACGAAGTCGCAGGGGCTTTCCCCTTGGCCTGAGCATCGGCTTTCTTGGGAGCCATTGCTGCTGAGAAGGAGAAGAGTCGGGGAAGATGAAGTTCGTCGGGAATTCTCTTCTGTGGATTCTCTCTCTCTAAAAAGCAAGTAAAGAAGGAAAGAAATGACTTATGGCTTATTTATAGGCTCATGAAGAATTCCAAACGGCACATCATTATCTGCCTCGATTTAGGAGCTTGATACGGGATCCTAATTGCACAGAATCCCAACAGTCCAATCATTTAGGAGTAAATATCTCTTTAAAGTCATCTCAGCGTGACTAAATTCATTTTATCATCTTGATTTCAAAGTATTTCAAAATAATTTATCATTTTTCGAAAACTTTGAAGGGGGTTTTGTAGGCCTTAAAAATAAAAGTCACGCTGAGTTGATCAGAACAAAGTCCAAAAGTCACGCTGAGTTGATCAGAACAAAGTTCAAAAGTCACGCTGAGTTGATCAAGACAGAGTCTAAAAAGTCACGCTGAGTTGATCAGGACAATATTTAAAAATTACGCTAGAGACAGCTCATCATTTGTCAGAAGTGTCATTATGACTGACAGCACGACAGTCGAAGAATGTCTCCTCGTATGCCACGTATGCACGAAACTCGAGAGATCACAGCCGACTATTGCGTGATTTTTGAAATCTTCTTCAGCAAGACTCAGTCTTCACCAAGTTGGCATACCAAAAGAGCTTATTGTCATTTAATGCGACTGACAAATCGATCATTGTCAGAGATTTTGTGTCAGTCGAGGCACGTCGAATCAAGACAGCTGGCAGTTCTGCCTCAATCTTACATATATTTTGAGCCTTTAGGCTTAAGTCTGCGTATATTTTGAACGTATATGTTCCTTCCACAAGTCTGCGTGTATTTTGAGCTTTCTGTCTCAAGTTTGCGTGGATTCTGAAGCTTTTCGCCC
Organism: Iris pallida; assembly: GCA_029216955.1. NCBI lineage: Eukaryota > Viridiplantae > Streptophyta > Magnoliopsida > Asparagales > Iridaceae > Iris > Iris pallida. The sequence continues at coordinate 31,932 of JANAVB010001485.1, forward strand.
ACGTCTGTGTGGATTTTGAAGCTTTCTGCCCCAAGTCTGCGTGGATTCTGAAGCTTTTTGCCCCAAGTATGTGTGGATTCTGAAGCTTCTTGCCCCAAGTTCGCATAGATTTTGAAGCTTTCTGAACCAAGTCTGTGTGGATTTCGTCTTCAACAAGTCTGCGTGGATTTTATCAAATTGGAGTACGTGGCAGCCATGCCACTGATCTCTCACCCGCGTGTCCTGTAACTTGCATACGACTCATGCATGATTGCCATGTGTCCAACAGTTACAGGCCACGTCCAGTAACTGCTCATAACCTTGCGTATGTTAAATCCTGCGTGATTTTTAACTAGGCACAGGCTGTGAAGACAGTTATCTTTTCAGTTATTTTTGACTCTATAAATAGAGTTCTTTTTCTCATTCATTGTACAGATAGATAGTTATCTAAATTACTGTCAAAGTTTTGAGAGCTTTTCTTCTTCGCATCGTCCAAGGGATAAAGCGATCGTCTTCTAGATCGGATTCCTACAGTTGTAATTTTCCCAGAAACACAATAAATAAAGTGAATTTATTTATAGAAAATAGGAACACAATCACGAACTGATCCAAATAAGGCATAAAGATGCGATTCATGAGGTCCATGAATATAGCCGACGCATTGGTTGCTCCAAATGGCATAACAAGGAACTCCCAATGCCCATACCTCGATCTAAAAGCTGTCTTCGGGATGTCCTGCTCTCTGACTCTGATCTGATGGTATCCGGAGTGCAAGTCGATCTTCGAAAACGCTGCTGCCCCCTTGATTTGATCAAACAAGTTATCTATCCTCGTGAGAGGGTATCTGTTCTTGATTGTCACTAAGTTTAAGGTACGATAATCAACACATAATCTTAACGTACCATCCTTCTTTTTCACAAGAAGCATCGGGGTTCTCCAAGGTGATCCACTAGCACGAATGAATCCCTTGGTTATAAGTTCTTCAATCATCTTGTACAATATCTCCAACTCTGATGGTGCCATCCTGTAGACTCTCTCTGATACTAGGGCTGTCCCGGGAATCAAGTCAATGGTGAACTCGATCTCCCGTTCTGGCGGCATCCCTGGAAGCTCCTCTGGGAAAACATCTAGAAATTCTTCAACTATCCGAGGTAACTGTACTGCTGCGACTGCCATCCGCAATACTGGAGGAGAAGGTTCAACTTTGCCTCAGGAAAAGGAAAACTCTGGCTCGCCTGGAATGCTAAAAACAACCCTGCCAATATGGCAGTCTATTCTAGCATACTGGTTCCTCAACCAATCCATCCCTAAGACCACATCATAATCGGCCATCGGGAACTCTATCAATCTAGCGGAGAATTCTCTACCCCTAACTATGATTTGATACGAGGAAAATACTCTATCTACTCCCATAAGTCCGTTACCAGTAAGTATATTGAGCTTTACTGATAATGACTCGGGCTCCAATCCTATCCGTGTCGCGAGTCGTACAGACATGAATGAATGTGATGCACCAGAATCAAACAAAGCTGAAGCTGGAAAGGAGTTAACGAGAATAGTACCTGCCACTACCTCTTCTGGTGCCAATCCTTCCTCTACGGTCATCACCATAGCCTGACCATGCCCTCGGAGTACGGTTCCCCGCTGCTGAAATCCTTGCTGCCTGTTCTAACTCAGGCTTAGGCTTGTGCATATTGCTGGGGGTGTTGTTGCTGGAATGCTTGGGATTGAGGCGGCAAGGTCCTCTGAGGTTGATACTGCTGCTGCTGGACTGGAGCTGGTCCTCTCACCGAAGAACTAGAAAGGTTGAACGATGATGAACCACCCCTATTCGGGCAGGATCCAACCTTAGGATCTGCTGCTCCACAAGCCAGGCACAATCCCTGCACCCTGCGACATTCTGCTACCACATGTCCTGGCTTCCCGCAATGAGAACATCCCACTGCGAAAGACTGCTTCTGCTTCTGCTGAGGGTACGTCGGGGCTGAATGCTGAACCGACGTCACTAAGGCCGCCCGCCTCGGAGCTCCAATGGTCAAAGCCCTGGCTGCCGGGGCTGGTGCTGATGACTGATTCATCTGGCCGTAAGATCTCTTCCGACCTCCGGCCCTATCCACGATCCTCTGGGAGGTATACTCATGCCTCCTAGCTGCTCTCAAGACTACATTAAAAGTCTGATGCTCGAACTGCTCAACCGCTAATAAAATCTTCAGGTGAAGTCCCTGCTGGAATCGCTGGGCTCTATCAAACTCGGTTGCCACCAAGGTGGGAGCAAACTGACTGAGTCTGAAAAACTCGACCGCATATCCGTCGACCGTCCTGCCATCTACTTCAGATTGGTGAACCTCGTCTGTAGATCGTATAGAGCTAGCATCGAAGTACTTGGTCTGGAATCTCTCTCTGAATACTGCCCAAGCAATGGGTGCCACTAATCCAACGGCCTGTGCCGTCCACCAACTACGGGCTAAATCCATTAACTGCAGGTGCACCACGGCCGCTTTCTCGACTTCTGGGATCCTGGCTGCTTCTAGAATCACCCTCTGGTCTTGAAGCCAAGCATCTGCGATGATCGCATCTTCGCTACCTTCAAAGAATGGAGGGTTCAAGCGCTGAAGCTGTTGGCCGTGCTGTTACCCTAATGACCTCCTCTGGTCAAAGCGTCTGTTACTCTGCCTGGTACAAGGCATCTCCGCGATGAGCTTGGGAAGCTATCAAGGTCCTGATGAGACCCACCAAAGTGCCATCATCAGGTTCTGCAAATTGGACGGGCTAAACTGGTGGTTCTCCTCCATTAGGCATAAATCTGGAGGCTGCTCCAGAATGTTGGGCTTGATCTCCAGGTTGCTGCTGGTCCACAGGAGGTGCTCCGCCTTGCAGATTGGCAGGGCCAGGTACAATATCGCTAAAAAAGACGACATAGGGAACAATAAGGAAGGACCAGGACAGATCAACGATACAAGCATTTGATCAGGACAAGAATTTCAGGGATTTAAAGGATACGAACAGAGATCAAGGGCATGTGCTGATTGAGACATCGATTCGATAAACCCTCACATATCTTGATTTACAAGACCTGCATGGGCCACCACTTAAACCATATCATGCCCCAGAACCAGAATACTGGAGAGCGGGGGCAGACATAGTCAGCTACGTATATTGAAGTGTAACCCACCTCGCTATATGGTCACGGCTGTCTAGATACATGAGTGTTTAACTATAAGCTAACAGTCTCTTAGGGTCATGAACAAGCCTAGTGTCTCAATCACAAGCAAGTAAGTAAATATTACAAGATGTAAGATCACCAAATATACAATAGTAAGACGTCCCAAACATTATATATTTAGCTGATCATGAAGCTAGTCATTACAAAATGTGAGGACTAGCAAGAGTTTAGTCATACATGATCAACACTAGGATCTGTCAATCATGTTACAGCCCGTAGGCAGACAGTAAGTGAATGTAATCGAGCTAAACAGGTGCTCGTTGGCTAAATGCCTTAAAAGAATATTTTTACAATAAAGTGGGAGATCAAAATAAACCCACTCATTGTCCTGGTTACGCCTGGTGGTCACCATCGGGCTGGAAAGTCGGTAGATCCTCTGGAGCTGCTCCGAAATTTGGCCATACAAAACCAGCTGGGTCAGACCCCAGAAAGAGCAAGTGCCACAAAGGAAGCTTCACTTAGGAACTAAAACCAGTAATTAACACAGATAATAATAAGTAGTAAGAACTGGAAATAAGAGAAAACATATCAGGATGATATACGACGAGATAACCATGAAACTATTCAGATAACCAGATTACAACCCGTAAACCAAACAAGGACCGGGGTTGTAACCCTTCATCTGAACGGAACTTGGCTTCCCACCATTTATCGGCACTTAACATAAGAAATCGGGACATGTAACAATCTTGTACATGATCAAGACAAGACTAGACTGGTTGTTCCATCCAATCAATCACGGCCAAGCAATGAGTACGGCTTGATACTTTAACTAACTAGGGTTATCACAGGCCTAGTTACTAACAAGATGCAGCGAGATTATTCCACAGCCACAAACCCTGCAGACCATCCAGGTTACCTAGGTCAAAAATTAAGGGTTGAATTCAGGTGGGTACATCGTCCAAGAAACGTATGTACCCTTAAGTAGCTTGAAGGGTGCAACACATAACAGTATGCTGGAAATGTGCCCTACTCGACGGCAGGCTACAGATTCCAGGTGCGCCCAGGTAACGGGATTGCCTATAGCTAGAAAATCTCTTCATGACTACTGTGTTATTCTAGTTATTAGCCTTAGTCCATTTCAGTAGGTACTCCTGACCGTGGTACTCAGGAGTTCCATCCTAAGCATGATGCAAGACAAGACTGGTTCATTTGTACAAGCATAATCGCCCACGGTGTCCATGTCATTCGTACTTGTTATGTCATGTCATGCTAGCCGTCGCAACAGCAATTCGAGATATATCATGTCAGGTTACTTGTCAGGAGTGCGCCACGGTGGGCCACTAGCATGTCAGGTTACTTGTCAAGAGTGCACCACTTGGGTTAGAAGTACAGGGTTGCATAGTTCAAGCATTCAATCAAGAGACCCAAGTTATACTGAGTGTTATAAGGCATGAGCATAATAGCAATAATAATAATAATAATAATAATAAATAACCAGGCGAGGCATGGGAGGGGGGGGGAAAACCATGCGGCTCAAAGAAATAAGTCCATGTGGCTGAGTTGATGTGGGTTCATGCGGCCCAGAATTTCAAGTTCATGTGGCTAAAAAGGGGACAGGAGCTTATGCGGCTGGGAATGAAGGGCCTTATGCGGCTGGCGGAAGATAGGTTCATGCGGCTCAAAGGGAATAGAGCCTATGCGACTGGGAACGGACTAAGTCCCATGAGGCCAGGGAAAAAGGCCTATACAGCTGGCGGGAATGTGGATCCATGCGACTCGCGGGGAGCGGGTCCATATGCGGCTGGAAGTAAGTAGGGGCATATGCGGCTGGAGAAATAAATGCAAATGCGGCTAGAGGGACAGGTGCACATGCGGCTGGGAAGAGTCAGCCGCATGCGACTAAGTTCAGACGAGTCATATGCGGCTGGATAGACTTCATGCGGCCAGGAATGGAACTTGCCGCATAAGGCTATGCGGCTAAGTTCAATTGCTCATGCTGCTAGAAGGAAACTTGCCGCATAAGAAGTCATGCGGCTAAGTTTATACGGCTGAGTACTGTCCTTCTTCTCCATCATTTCGAGAAGAAGAACCATGTCAGCCATGGCTTCTAAGCTGCATAAAACCTCCATCCAGAGTCCAAATCCGAACTTTCATAGGTCAAAATAGGGTAGAACGAAATTCTCTACAACATGGAACCATCAAAACTTAGAAATAACAATGTTAAATAGATTAAAACCCAAGAAATCCAAAAATGAAATAAACTTAGATCTAGAAGCAATGAACCATGGAAATTAGAAATGCCAAGTACTAAAGTGCTTTAGAATGCTGCAAGGAAGAAAATGGAACAATAAATCTTGAGTTCCTCCATGAAGCAAGATGCACTTGCCTAAGCTCTCCCTCTCTCACAGGTTGGTGAGGAGTTAATGGTGGGAAAGAAGAAGAGTAATGAGGAAAGAGAAAAGAGAGGGCTAATAAATGAGGATGTTGGTGGTAGGTAGGGGTTCTCCCTTTGGTCCATATTGAACCAAAAGCAACCCCAAACCGAACCAAGCCAACCCAAACCAAGATGAACCGAACAATAAAATACCCACTAAACCAAGCAAGGAGACATGCAATATAAGATAAAAATACGTACACGTATTCCAAAATATATAACGAACAACATGCATTACAACTTCCAACCACTGCTTCTGTGCAACCTGTGCCTATTGTCTCATTGCCATCCACTACTTCTGCGCAACCTGCGCCTATTGTCTCTCTGCCAACCACTGCCTCTGCGCAACCTGCGTATATTGCCTCTTTGGCTCTGAACAAAGGAAAATGCCTTTTGGCTACTTTCTCCTCTTCTCCAGTTCTGAATTTTGTGAAGAACTTATCTAGCGGGAATGCTAAACAGAACAAAGAAAAGTGCCCTTTGGCCTTTCTTCAAACTACGCCACCTGCGCCTGAGGGAAACGCTCTTTAGCTACTCCCTCTCTTTCCCTAAATATGAACTTGGCAAAGAATACATCTATTCCAACATTGTCACAGAACAAAGGAAAGCGCCCTTTGGCCTTTCCTTATTTTTCTCTGATTCTTGACTCGGCAGAAAACAACTCTGGTTGCGCCCTTGCGCCAATCAGTGCAAAAGCTCTTTTGAGCAGAAACCTTACTCTTCTTGACAGAAATAATCAAATATCTGCTAAGAAAGTGAGTTCTGTCCAAACTGAACTTTCTGTCACACAGTTGTGCCAGGCCAAGCATACAGAAACAGGTTAGGCAACACAAAAAGGGACTTTGCCTACTCACAAAGATGCAATTTAGGATCTTCCAAACCTGCGCATCTCAAGATCTAAGCAAGAAAAACTGCTAGTATTCCAGACAGATATACAAGTGCCACACCTTTCTGACTTGTGCACCTCTCTCAACAGGCGCCAGCCAGTATCAACTTCAGCAAGACCTAAGCAGCATGCGCCAGTGGCTATCTTACGCCAAAGATAGACTTCTAAAGTCAAGAACCCTCTTACATATGCTAATCAACTTAGCACTTCTTGTACACTCAGGGAACTGGACATCTCAAGAATCAGAATCATGTTCCTAACATTGTTAAACCCTATGTTTCTCCGACTTCTTCTCATCCTATTGTTGTAACCGATCTCCGTAAACTTCTTGAACAAAAGCAGAAGATCACAAATCTGTCTCATCCATCTGTAATGCAGCCATAAGAACATCACTGTAATCATCATGAGGTAGTTATCAAATGCTGTTATCAATCAGCTAAACGGTATGTCTTCGACTGTCTGAACTACTCTCAGGTTTTATAACCAATGATTGTATGAATTGTTGTACGTCTCTGTCAACATGATGTCTCGAAGCACTGGGAGTGGAAAGCGTCCGAGACGTAATACATCCCACAATCCCAGTCAACAGCACTTAGATCGAATTCGTGAGTCCGACGAAGGAGTATACCAATATACCAGATCAAGAAGCCGAGACACAGTCGGTCAAAGAAATCTTTTTTCTGACCAAGAAATAATCGGTCAAAAAAATCTTCCTTCCGACCAAGATACAATCGGTCAAAGGAATCTTCCTGCTTCCAACCAAGATGCCTTCAGTCAAAGGGATCTCCCCATCACTTATCCTGGGGGTATTTCCTTATATGACTGATACCGATAGTAAAAGTTCTGAATGGACCATCTTTTTGTTGGCACATTTTATTTTGAGTAATTAACAGCATCTTCGTAGTTTAGTCTTCTGTTCTTCAGATTCAAATATTCTCAGAAGATGTACTATATGGAGTTCTTCACTTCAAGAGCTTCCTCCTTCTTCCTAGAAGACTGTAGCAGTTACCGGCGTTCCCTGCTTAGAGTCTTCGTGTCTGTACTAATCTAGGTATATCTGTAAACACTAAAGGATGGATGATAACTAAAAGCACAAATCGAAAAACATGTCATTCAGAGCGGCATACCGGCGGTATGCTTCGGCATACCGGCGGTATACCGTTTTCGTGTCCAGAAAAGGTTCTGTGACAAAAAGCGGCATACCGACGGTATGCTTCGGCATACCGGCGGTATACCATTTTTGGACTCTAGAAAGTTGCTGTCTCGAAATGTCGGCATACCGACGGCATGCTGCGGCATACCGGCGGCATGCCATTTTTAGCAACACAAAAGTTGCTGTGATCAACTGTCGGCATACCGACGGTATGCTGCGGCATACCGACGGCATGCCATTTCTAGCAGCTGTAAACTTTCTGTGACATTCTATCGGCATACCGACGGTATGCTCCGGCATACCGGCGGTATACCGAATTTCGAATACTTAGTTTTTGATTTGGTCTGACACGCATTAATGGCCGCATTTAATGCTCTTGAACGGTCATAATTATGACCGTTACTATTTGGCCGGCATACCGGCGGTATGCCGCGGCATACCGACGGCATGCCGGTCTGCCTGTATTTCAGAGCATTAAATGCCACCTACTCTTGGTTTTTCTTATAAAAGGAAGCTCTCTCTCTCTTGAGCTTTCTCACCAACTCTTCCATAAATTTTCCAACAACCAAGAGCTCCACCATTAATACTCTTCAAAGCTTTTCATTGTCATCCTCTCCCAAAGTGCTAGAGTATTAAAGAGTTGTACATTTCGATCTTCACGTGTTAGAAGATCAACAAGTTCTCATTCTCTTTTGTTTGAAGTTGGCGAGCCTTCGTAAGAAAACTCGTGTGTAGAAGTTGGCGAGTCTTCGGATCCAAACTCGTATTGAAGTTGGTGAGTTCTTCGGATCCAAACTCGTGTGTACTATTTGGATAATAGTGGATTAAAGCCGGAGAGAGTTCCGGGACTGGATTGCCTCAAAAGAGGATACCAGGATACATCCTTGCATTTGCGTTTGATCTTTCTACTCTTTACTTTAAATTGTCTTTATTGTATCAATTGTTGTAGTTTATATTTTATTTTCCTATTCACCCCCCTCTAGGGTTCTACAATTGGTATCAGAGCCTCGTTCTCTTGATTTGGATTTACACCCTTGAGTGATCCATGGCCTCTAATCCTAGCATCAACACGTTTCACAATGAGGGACACTCCACAAATAGGCCTCCCCTATTTGATGGTACCAACTATAACTACAAGAAGATTAGGATGGACATTTATCTCAAGTCCATAGATTTCGATTTATGGGATAACGTGATAAATGGCCTTCCTACTCCTTCCAAAGCTATTGAGGATATTGCTTCTGACACCCTTCGGGAAACACTTGCCGAAAATATTAAGAAGCTTGCTTGTCGAGATGCCAAGGCAATGAATGCTCTTTACTGTGCCCTCGACAGTAGTGAATTCAACCAGATCTCTACTTGCAAGACTTCCAATAAGATTTGGAAGTTACTTGAAGTCACACACGAGGGAACTTCACAAGTGAAGGAATCCAAGATCAGTAGACTCACGCAAGAATATGAGTCTTTTAAAATGAAGCATGATGAATCTATTGCTAGCATGTTTACTCGTTTTGGTGACATTATTAACCCTCTCTCTTCTCTTGGAAAGGAATATCCCGCTCATGAAAAGATAAGGAAAATTCTTAGAGGATTGACGAAAGCTTGGAGTCCTAAAGCTACCGCAATCATTGAGGGGAACGATCTAACCGTCATGAACCTAGAGACCCTCATGGGTAAGCTAATGACTCACGAGCTCGACATGAAGGATCAAAAGGAATCCTCCATTCAAGAGAAGAAGGAGAAGACCAAAGAAAAAGAGAAGACTCTCGCTCTCAAAGCTTCAAGGTCCTACTCCAAGGATAGCTCCGACGACAATGAGTCGGATGACGATGAAGAAATAGCTCTCACAGCTAAGCACTTCCGAAAGTTCTTAAAGTTCAACAAGGCCAACCGCTCTAGACGGGACAATGAAGAAGACCCGGCGTGCTATCAATGCAGAAGACCCGGACACATCAAGAGGGATTGTCCGATGATACGAAAAGACTCAAGCAAGTACGAGAAACCTAGCAAGGGAAGCTCATCCACTAGAAAGTTTGCCAACACTAGCATTTGGTGTGAAAGCGACGCGAGCGACTCCGACAACGACAAGGAGTGCAAACACAATGCCAACGTCTGTCTCATGGCAACCGATGAGGTACTTGATTTTTTTTTAAACACTCTTACCTATGATGATTTGGAGAAAGCCATTCTTGAGTTACATGAAGAACACAAAGGTGTTCGGAATAAATACAAGAAATCTCTCAAGGAGGTTGAGGCTCTTCAACTTGAAGTAGAGAGGCTCTCAAGCATCATCATTGATGTGAAGGGAAAATCTCCTATTTCCGACACGGATGAAATAGAGTCTTTGCGACTCAAATTTCAAGAATCTCTTGACACCATCAAGAAAAAGGATGATGAGATTCAATCCATGAGAAGCTCTTATGAATTTGCCATGCGCAAATGTCAAGCTAATAGAAGAGAATATTCCACCTCTATTAAGTATAATGATCTTCTTACACGAAGTAAGAATTTAGGTAATAAGAATACCACTCACATGCATGCTCCAAGACACCCTCACACTCATCACAATGCTAGGCATAATCATTACATAAACACTACACACAACTCCTTTTCTAACACAAAAAAGGACCCTTTGTCAAGAAGAACACCTCTCATCATGCTTTTTACTATCATCATAACACTCATGGTAGAACTTCTCATACTAGAAACTCACACATGCACAACACTCACACTTCTTCTTCTAAATCTTCCTTGATGTGCAATTATTGTGGTTTGGTGGGTCACACTTCTAACTTTTGTTATACAAGAAAACAAGTTGACATGAGAGTTCTTAAGTGGGTTCCTAAGACTAACACTCATGGACCCATAAGATCATGGGTACCAAAATGTTCATCTTCAACTTAAGTTGTAGGTGACGAATCCTTCTCATGCTAGAAGCAAATAGATTCTCGATAGCGGTTGTTCACGGCACATGACCGATGATGCTTCACTTTTTACAATGCTATCGATGAAGAAAAAGGACACGTCTCCTTCGGTAACAATCTTAAAGGTTATATTATTGGAAATAGTAATATCGGTTCTCCTCCTTATCCTTGTATTAATATGTATGTCTTGTTACTAATCTCAAGCATAATCTCTTAAGTATTAGCCATCTTACCGATAATGGTTATGATATCAAGTTTGTTAAACTCAAATGCCACATTACCGATAGCTCCAATGGAACTATTGTGTATGAAGGCATTAGAGAAAACAATATTTATGTTCTTTATCTTGTTGAAGGTACTAACAATGACAGGTGCCTAGTTACAAAGAACGATGAGAGTTGGCTTTGGCACATGAGGCTTGGACACGCCAACATGGATACCATCTCTCGCCTCGCCTCCAAGAAGCTTGTACGAGGACTTCCTAGCATCCCTTTCAAAAAGGATATGGTATGTGAAGAATGCGAAAAAAGTAAGTTGACCATCATCCTTCAAACCATCAACTCTGTGAGTACCACTAGACCCTCCAACTTATTCATATGGATCTCTTTGGGCCTAGTAGAGTAGCTAGCCTTGGTGGCAAACTTTATGCTTTTGTTTTAGTTGATGATTTTTCGAGATTTACTTGGGTTATTTTTCTTGCTTGCAAAAGTGATACCTTTCGTGAATTTGTTGCTTTTTGTAAACGTGTTCAAAATGAGAAAGGTTTTTCTATTAACAAAATTAGGAGTGATCATGGAGGTGAATTTGATAATGTTGATTTCAAAAGATTTTGTGAAAAGAATGGTTTTGGACATGATTTTGCTTGTCCCCGTACTCCTCAACAAAATGGTGTTGTGGAGAAAAGAATAGAACCCTTGGCGATATGCCCGGGTCATGTTAAACCAATATAAGCTCCCCCAATATTTTTGGGCGGAAGCCGTTAATACGGCGTGTCATGTTATTAATAGAGTCTTAATTAGACCTATTACTAAGAAGACTCCTTATGAGCTTTGGTTTAACAAAATTCCTTCTATTGAATATTTCAAGGTTTTTGGTTGCAATTGTTTTATTTTGAATACCAAGGATAACCTAGGCAAGTTTGAAGAAAAAGCCTATGAAGGGATATTCCTTGGATACTCTACTCATAGCAAAGGTTTTCGTATTTTTAATAAAAGAAGTCTTGTTGTCGAAGAGTCAATCAATGTCTCTTTTAACGAACTCAACTCTTCTACATTCTCCTCCTCCGAGGATATTGATGACATCTCATTTGGGTTGGAGAACTCCTCTATTGAGGATCGTCCTTCTTCATCTAACAATGAAGTTGTGACCCCATCAAAAGAGTCTCCTCCTCTCGAGCCTCCTCCAAAGGATCTCCCAAGAGAATGGAGATTTGTCACCAATCATCCTAAGGAGCTTATCATTGGGGATCCTTCTCAAGTGTTAGTACAAGATCCGCACTCGTGATCTTTGTGCCAATGTGGCTTTTCTCTCAAATAGAGCCTAAAAATGTTCATGATGCTTTTCTTGATAATTTTGGATGATAGCTATGCAAGAGGAGCTCAATCAATTTGAGCGAAGCAAGGTTTGGGAACTTGTCCCAAAACCTAGCAATCATCCATTATTGAACTAAATGGATGTTTTGCAACAAGCTAAATGAAGATGGGTTAGTGACTCGTAACAAAGCCCGATTGGTTGCTCAAGGCTATAACCAAGAGGAAGGCATTGACGATGAAACCTATGCTCCGGTTGCACGTCTTGAATCCATTCGTATGCTTTGTGCCTTTGCTTGTTTTAATGACTTTAAGCTATTCAAATGGATGTTAAGAGTGCTTTTCTTAATGGTATTATTAAGGAGGAAGTTTATGTTAAACAACCTCCCGGTTTTGAAGATTTTCAATTTCCTAACCACGTTTTCAAACTCCATAAAGCCCTTTATGGCCTCAAACAAGCTCCACGTGCTTGGTATGAGCGTCTTATCTCTTTTCTTGTCTCTCACAATTTTTCAAAGGGAAAAGTTGACACCACACTTTTTATCAAATCACATGATGGACTCTCTTATTGGTTCAAATTTATGTTGATGATATTATTTTTGGTTCTACTAACAACACACTTTGTGTAGAATTTGCCAAAGTTATGCAGGAAGAGTTTGAAATGAGTATGATGGGTGAACTCTCTTTTATCTTGGGGTTACAAATCAAACAAGGGCCTAAAGGAACCTTCATCAATCAAGCAAAATATACAAAGGACTCCTCAAGCGTTTCGACCTTGACTCATCCAAATCAATGAGGACCCCTATGGCTACAACGACCAAGCTTGACAATGATGAAGATGGCACATCGGTCGACATTCGTAAGTATAGAGGTATGATCGGTAGCTTACTTTATTTAACGGCTAGCCGTCCGGATATCATGTTTAGTGTTTGCTTGTGTGCACGATATCAAGCTAATCCAAAGGAATCACATTTGAGTGCCGTTAAGCGCATTTTTCGTTATCTCAAAGGCACCATTAACATGGGTCTTTGGTATCCGAAATCCTCATCCTTTGAGCTTCACGGCTTTTCGAATGCGATTTTGCCGGATGCAAGATTGACCGAAAAAGCACTAGTGGCACATGTTAATTCCTCGGGAAGTCCTTGGTATCGTAGTTTAGCAAGAAACAAAACTCTGTTGCTCTTTCCACCACTGAGGCAGAATATTTACGGCTGGTTATTGTTGTGCACAAATTCTTTGGATGTCACAAACACTTTTAGATTATGGCATTTTCATCTTCTATTCTTGCACCCTATTAAATATGATAACACTAGCTCTATCAATCTCACGAAAAACCCGATTTGTCACTCACGCAGAAGCATCACATTGAAATTAGACACCATTTTCTCGTGACCATCAGCAAAAAGGAGATATCCATCTTGAATTTATTGATACTACCTATCAATTAGCCGATATTTTTACTAAGCCTCTCCCGAAAGATCGCTTCTCTTTTCTTTGCCGTGAACTAGGCATTTTATCTTTTGATCCTTAGTCCCAGTCGACCGGCACAGACGGTATACTACGGTTTATACCGGCGGCATGCCATTTTTCAAGGCAGAATTAAGTGCTGTTGCGAACGACGGCATACCAGCGGTACACGTCGGCATACCGAGGTAGAGCCGGACAGCGGCGGACAGGCTTCATTTTGGATTCGGGCCCACATTCTTTCACTCCTTCATTTATTCCTTTTTACCCTCTTCTATTCTCTCATCCATCCCATCAATCTTCAACTCCCATCCCATCACCTCCCTTCTCATTTACTATCCTCTATCTCTTCACATTAACTATCCATCACTTCCCCATTTTTCTCTCCTCTTTTTACTCCACCATCATACTTCCCTCCACCTTTTCAACTCCTTCTCTTTCAAACTTCCTCTACAACCGTTCCTACCTATTTTCAAAATCATCTCTTCATCTTCCTCCTCTCTTTAAAAACCCTCCTTCCTCCCTCTCCTCTCTACTCTTTCTTCCTCCACACCATAGCACCAATCCCTCTCCATGGCCAACCCTAAGCGCCCCCGATCCTCCTATTCCTCCGGTTCAACCCCTTCGTCCCGTGTGCGCTACCTACCGCTGACCAACGCTTCTCCAACTCTCTGGCCGCCGAGCTTTGGTTCCAGCACTTCGCCAATCACAACGATTCAAAGGACGGGCGATCAACTGGAACCTCTTCCCCGTCACGTCCCTTTGTTTGACGATGCCGGTCTCTCCTCTCTTCTAAGGCGCCAAATCCCTGTCTACCCTGCTGCTGTCCGCCTTTTCTATTGCAACATGAAGGGGATGACGACGACCCTTCCGCCATCCAATCTATGGTCAATGACCGCCACTTCCGTCTCACATCTCGGAAGTGGGGCCATCTTAGGCATCCCAGACAAAGGGGATGCGTTACCTCTTTTGGGTGCTCTCAACTCCTCGCGGCGTCCCCTTTCGACGAATTCTGCCGAATCATCTGCAAGGGTCCCAACCCTCCGCCATCCCGGCCCTCTCTGTCCAGCTGGAGCCATTTTATTACGAGCTCCATCGGATCGTGTGCCACACTCTCTTTCCGAAGGGCGGGAACTATGACGCAATCACTGGTGATGCCCTCGTCTGCATGTACCATCTCTATGCCCGGAAGCGATTCTCCTTCCCAAAGACTCTTCTTCTGCAATTCCGCGTACCATGCCTTCGGGGAAGCAGAATCTCTACTATGGCTCTTTCATCACTCTGCTTATGGAGCCAAGCAGGTTGACCTGTCTCTCTGCACCACGGATGGCGTCCCCTCATATCTTGCTATCTCCGTACCCTTGCTGCGCCTCTACTTCCCGTGCCTCATCTTCCCAAGAGCAACCGGCATCCACGCCTGCTGCTCCCACATCTACCCCTCCTCCTTCGGCCGTTATATGCCGCTCACTCACAGCATTTTGATATGGCCCAGCGGAGGAGCCGATGCGGGCCCACACTCGTGGACTTGGCGCCCTGATCCAGACTCGTTTCCACGATCAGGGTACTTCATTCAGCGCACTCTTCAAGACCGTGATACTTTTCTGGATCTTAATCTTCAGGATCCCATGTACACGGGCCCGCGCTTCTCTGACCCCAATGCCTATGGGTTTATGTACCCTGACGGCATTGATCCTTTTGGCGCCTTCCAGCAGGCTCAGGGTGATGATGATGATGAGCCCTGAGGATTAGGGATGGTCTTCCTTTTGATGGTGTTTCGGTTCTTGTGTGGTTCTAGTTTTTATGTGTTTTTCTGTTTGTTGTCTTTTGGTCCTTCGGACCGATTTATGGTTGTTTTAGTCTTTGCTGTCCTTCGGGACATTATCTAGTTGTCTTTGTGTCTGGCTCTCGTTGTGGAGAGTCTTTTATCTTACTATGAATGTATGGGTCCAGCATGTATTCCTTCTCTCTAATATATTCATGCATGCTTTTTCTTTATAACTCATGTCTTTTCTCTTATGCAATGTTTCTATTGATTATCCCCATCTTGACTAAGTGACAAAGGGGAGAATCGTATTGAGGGGAGCTGTCTACCTACGGGGGAGCTACTCCCTGAAGATGCTATCTCTCTCTATTTTGTCAATTATCAAATGGGGTTTTGTTGGCACATTTTATTTTGAGTAATTACAGCATCTTCGTAGTTTAGTCTTCTGTTCTTCAGATTCAAATATTCTCAGAAGATGTACTACATGGAGTTCTTCACTTCAAGAGCTTCCTCCTTCTTCCTTGAAGACTGTAGCAGTTACCGGCGTTCCCTGCTTAGAGTCTTCGTGTCTGTACTGATCTAGGTATATCTGTAAACACTGAAGGATGGATGATAACTAAAAGCACAAATGAAAAAACATGTCATTCAAAGCGGCATATTGGCGGTATGCTTCGGCATACCGGCGGTATACCGTTTTTGGACTCTAGAAAGTTGCTGTCTCGAAATATTGGTATACCGACGGCATGCTGCGGCATACCGCGCTGCATGCCATTTTAGCAACACAAAAGTTGCTGTGATCAACTGTCGGCATACCGACGGTATGCTGCGGCATACCGACGGCATGCCGTTTCTAGCAGCTCTAAACTTTCTGTGACATTCTATCGGCATACCGACGGTATGCTCCGGCATACCGGCGGTATACCGAATTTCGAATACTTAGTTTTCGATTTGGTCTGACACGCATTAATGGCCGCATTTAATGCTCTTGAACGGTCATAATTATGACCGTTACTATTTGGCCGGCATACCGGTGGTATGCCACGGCATACCGGCGGTATGCCGCGGCATACCGACGGCATGCCGGTCTGCCTGCATTTCAGAGCATTAAATGCCACCTACTCTTGGTTTTTCTTATAAAAGGAAGCTCTCCTCTCTTGAGCTTTCTCACCAACTCTTCCATAAATTTTCCAACAACCAAGAGCTCCACCATTAATACTCTTCAAAGCTTTTCAATGTCATCCTCTCCCAAAGTGCTAGAGTATTAAAGAGTTGTACATTTCGATCTTCACGTGTTAGAAGATCAACAAGTTCTCATTCTCTTTTGTTTGAAGTTGGCGAGCCTTCGTAAGAAAACTCGTGTGTAGAAGTTGGCGAGTCTTCGGATCCAAACTCGTGTTGAAGTTGGCGAGTTCTTCGGATCCAAACTCGTGTGTACTATTTGGATAATAGTGGATTAAAGCCGGAGAGAGTTCCGGGACTGGATTGCCTCAAAAGAGGATACCAGGATACATCCTTGCGTTTGCGTTTGATCTTTCTACTCTTTACTTTAAATTGTCTTTATTGCATCAATTGTTGTAGTTTATATTTTATTTCCCTATTTACCCCCCCTCTAGGGTTCTACACTTTTCTACTAGCTCGTCTTCAATAGCTAAAAAAATGACTGCTTATGTCGTCACAAAAGATCAAGATGCTTCCAGTTCTAACAGTCAAGAGCAGAGAATAGCTGCTTCGGAGGGTAGTTTGAAGAACATGGTTGAGATGATGACAGGCATGCATGCTGTGATTATTACACAACATACGGTTCCACCGGTTGTGAATCTGATTCTAACCCAAGAACCCGTAATGACATCAGCTTCCGTCAACATTGGTCTAGGGGTACAGTCTCCTCACACGCTTCTATACCAGTACAAGCTATTCCAAGTCAATCTGGTACAGGGGATGGTACTTATCATGCAGTACCTCCTCCCAACATATTAAATCAGTCTACTGCTCTTTAATCATCGGGAGATACTAATGAGGTCGTAAAACTTCTACGTACTCAATTTGAAGCCTTCATGCAGAAAGACGGCTTACAGAAGCTTGGGATCAAGCAGCCTTATCCTATAGAGTGGAAGGAAGTTAAATTTCCTCCCAATATAAACCCCTACTATTATGTTGTTCGATGGCAGCACATCTCCAAGTCAGTTCCTCAATCACTGAGAGGTAATGACTGGTCAACTACAACCAAATGATGCTCTACTCGCTAGGGTATTCGTCGGATGTTTAGCAGTACAGCTTACGACTGGTGCCACAGTTTGCCAGATGGTTGTATAACCTCTTCCTTCGAATTTAAACAATGTTCCTAGAACAATTTTATGAGGGAACAAATGACATGACTATGTCTCTCTTATCAAAATTAAACAGCGATATAATGAAACAACCGAACGGTTCATTGAACTATTTCGCCGTGAAGCACTCAAATATCTCTCGGAACTCCAGATGCTTTGACTATAGACACGTGCAAATCAAACCTGTTGCCTATAATTAGCATATGGACTAGATCGATGCAGTTCCTGGATTGGCATTCATTCATAGTGAATGCTAAAGCAGCAGAAGAAAGTGCTGATAAATTCAAACAATTAGGTATTCAGATGCCTAATCTTGACAGAAATAAACATGCTACATCAAATAGCGGTGGCCGTTAGAACAACCGCAAGGGTAAGGAGACTTTGGCTATCAATGTCAAAGATAAAAAATGCTAGCCGTCAATATATGTCAATCAATACCTACTCCAACGGTACCACAACAGAGAGCACCACGTCTGAAAGAAGAATACTCCTTTGATGAAGATAATATTATGAGCATCTTTGATTGCCTGATCAAGGGCAATAAACTTCAGCTGCCGGATGCAAACGACCAAAAAGTAGGTAAAACTGACCACCCTAAATATTGTGTTTACCACAGCTTTATCGGATATCCGACTCGAGCATGCTACGTGCTTAAAGACAAGATCCATGAGGTGGTCAATTCTGGTACAATCACTCTCCAACAACGAAAAGACTGTAACGGCTAACGTCGTCTCTCTAAAGTTTGGCAATTTTCCTGCTCAACTTGTGTAGGACGACGTCGTTCCCATCCCGAGAAATACTTTGGAGATTGTTAATCTCCCACCTGTAAGAACTAATGGTCTTATTCCTCTGTCTACTGATAAAGGGAAGATTATGTGGATCTATTCTAATTTGGTGGCTGACTTTGAAGCACCTTCTTTATCCACAAAGTCCAAGAAAATAGCCAAATACAAGTCTTGTCACATAACTTCATTGGGTGAACACTATCTTTCACCTTTAACTGCTACCTTCACCTTAGAGGCATATTCTTCTTTTGAGACAATGCTGCCAAAGCTAGATGCCAATTACCAACCAATCTTCCATCTATATAGTGAACAATCCCGCAAACTCATGACGAAGATAGGATATGATCTACAAAAGGCTTCTGGTCTGAATCATGGAAAAGAATCTCATGTACCTCTTTCTCTATACCTTTCACACAACCAATCTCATGTTAGTTTGGGTTTCTGGACAGACTCTTCATCTTGCCAAAAGAAGCCTTCCAAAAGCAAGATCTGGACAAAGAGTTGTAATATGGTGTCCTTCGAACCTGTATCCGAAGAAAAGCCTTAACTGGTACCAAGTCTGGGAGACTTTACCTGAGAGACTATTCAGAAGGTCAAGAGAGCCATGCTCGAGCTCCGGAGGCTCCTCCAGCATCATCTTTTCTTGTTGTCAATGTTCCATCGGCTTTATCGCCTCCAGTGGAACCAACTCCTCCTAAACTGACGGCGGCCGACAAAGAAAAACAGTTTGTCTGCTTCGATAAAGTATTAAAGAAGACTCCAACTCTGGGACTCGAGAAGCCGTATAACTTTGATATACTGTCTCAGCTGGCTAATACCCTGGCAAGGTTATCAATCTTTGAGCTAATGCGTCTCTCGAAGGAAACTCGAGAAACATTGAGTGAAGCTTTGATGCAACTCGACACTTGTCTGAAACTACTCAAAAAGCCAGAGGAGGAGCCTGTAATCTGCTTTTATTGTCATAGTGTGATGGAGCTGATGCCCAACATCACCTTTACACAAGATGATATGCTGCTAGAAGATAATCGTCATGACCGACCCCTCTACTTTACGGGATATGTCGATACCATGAAAGTTGATCGTATCTTGATCGACCCTGGGTCTGGACTCAGCATCATGCCAAAGACTTTACTGGATGCATTAAAGATTCATGTACATAATTTTTTCACAACAATCTTGACATTTAATTCTGGAAGAAGTGAACCCCTAGGGAAGATTCGTCTGAAAGTTTAAATCGGTAATCTTCGTACAAAGGTTACCTTCTACGTGATCGATAATCATTGCTCCTATAATGCTTTGCTGGGAAGACCATTTCTGCATGAGCATAACATTGTACAATCCACTCCCCACCAATGGTTCAAATATGTGGATGTCAATGGATAAGTCCAGAAGGAAGTAGCTAATCTAAATCCTTTCAGGGCATCGAAGCATATTGTACTGATTCTCGAATGTACAAAGAAGAGTAAATGAAGGTTGTACTGGCGATGGATAGTGAGAAAGATCAAATAGATACCTCAGATGATGTTCTCATAATCCCAGTCAAAGGACGTACTACTCGTCCATCTTCTTCTCAGACATTAACTATCCATTTTTCTCTCATAACAAGCAGCCTCCTGCTAGAAAGATGGAACAGAGGAAGCTCACCTCTTTTGAGCCTCTTGTTATCGACCTTCATCGTAACAAGCCTCCTCCTTCTCCTTCTTCTCCTCTGGTTATCAACTTTACTAAGCTTTCTGCTAAGGCCAAGAACCATATTATAAATGATGATGTACAAATCAATAAAGTAGCATCTCCTTTACAGTATATTGATGTCCTTTATTATACTCGGTGTTACTTAGAAATGCTAGATAACTTTGAACCACTTACAATAGGAGCAGTTCAACCTCTTCAAGACAAAGTATTGCTCGAACCAGTGCAAGACTCCTTCTTCGTAGTTCTTTCCAGGAAGAAAGATGAATTTTCTATACTTTTTAGTAAAAGAACAGAGAAGAAGACCACGCCCGATAGCGAAAAAGAAATGACGATAACGTGAGACTTCACCTACGTCGTTATAGTCAACAATCAAAAGATATCATTCAAAAGATGGATTACAATTTTAAAGCCGGTCTCAATGGCGGTAAGGGAAGGCAAACTCCTATTCGTATTCATGCCTCAAAAGGAAAGTCACAACAATATTACAGCAAAATGAAGCATGGATTGGGTTATACCTCGTCGATTCCGATCCCAGAAGCCTCCGAATCCGGTAAAGAAGAGCGATCTAACTCTTCTAATTCTATTTCATGGGATTCTGATACTAGTGTAGGCCACGTCCATTGGGTGACACTATCTTCCAATATGGTGTCTACTGAATTCTCAAAAGACGATGATGACTTTACTGAAGCTATTGAAGTAGATCCTTGGGTACAAAGGATGGACACTCAATGGGAACTTCGCTTTGAGCAACGAGAACCCCTACTGAAGATCAATTAATTCAGATTAATTTGGAGAAGAAGGCTCGCTAAAACCTATCTTCATCAGCAAGAGTCTCCCAGAAGCGGATAAACAAGAATTCATTAAGCTTATTCGGGAATACATTGACGTCTTCGCCTAGAGTTATGAGAATATGCCGGGACTGGATCCTCAGATTTCTACCCACAAGCTCACCATCTTGCCCAATGTAAGGCCAGTCAAACAACAATAGTGTCAATTTCGACCTGACATGATGGATGCTATAGAAAATGAAGTTAAGAAGCTTATCTCTTGTGGTTTTGTCAGAGAACAACAACATCCAAACTGGGTTGCCAATGTTGTCCCATTTATGAAGAAAACGGAGAAGGTCAGAGTCTGCATTGACTTTAGAGATCTCAATGATGCTTGTCCCAAGGATGAGTTTCCTCTTTCGATTACTGATGTCATAATCGATAATACTTGCGGATTCGAACGAATGTCTTCTATGGATGTATTCTCAGGATATAATCAAATCAAGATGCATCCAGAAGATAACAAACATACATATTTTTGTACTCCTCTCGGAGTCTACTGTTACACTATCAGGCCGTTTGGTCTTAAGAACGTCGGAGCCACCTATCAGAGAGCTATGAGTACCATCTTCCATGATCATTTACGGAAGACAGTTGAATGTATGTAGATCATATTACTGTCAAAAGTCGTCTAAAGGAAGACCACATCCAAGACTTAAGAACTATCTTCGATCTAATACGCCAACATCAACTCAAGATGAATCCTACCAAGTCATTCCTGGGAGTCTCTAGTAGAAAATTTCTTGGATTCGTTATTACCTCTAAAGGTATACACGTTGACCTTGAGAACATCAAAGCCATTCAAGTGATGCATCCTCCACATAACCTAAAAGAGCTACGAAGATTCTAGGGACGGCTTGCGCACATCAGGAGATTCATCTCAAATCTCTCTGGATGCTGTAGACCGTTCACTCAACTCATGAAAAAAGGCATGTCTTTTATTTAGACTGAAGAATACCAGCAAGCATTTGAAGACATAAAGCGATACTTGATGAACCCTCCAGTTCTAGTGCCTCCAGTCTCAGAAATACCCTTCCTGATGTATGTTCGAGCAATGGATCATTCATTAAGTGCCTTACTAGCTCAAAAGAACAAAGAAGGTCATGAGCAGCTATCTATTATCTCAGTCGTACAATGATCGGGGTTGAACATTGATATAGCCCAGTAGAAAAAGAGTGTCTAGCTTTGATGTTTGATGTTCAAAAACTAGACATTATATCACAGGCTAGACTATTCATGTTATCTCCAGAGTTAACCCTCTTCGGGTCTTGATGAAGAAGCCCAGTACACTCAATTCTAGACTTGCTACATGGGCCATATTGTTAGCACAATATGATATGGTCTATGTCCCACAAAAGTCTGTTAAGGGTCAAGCCTTAGCTGACTTCCTTGCGGCTCATCCAATTCCGTAGACGTCTAAACTCTATGACGACATTCCGGACGAAACTTTGGAATACAACATGATTTCAGAAAAAATTCTTGCCTGGCGTTTATTCTTTGACGGTACATCCAGAATAGGACCAAAGGTACCATTGTCTCTAGAGTTGGAATCGTCCTCGTATCACCTTAAGGATTAGCTATTCAGAGATCTTATTTTTTAGATGAGTCATGTTACAATAACGTGGCTGAATACAATGCTCTGCTCATTGGTCTTCAATTGGCTAAACAATTGGATATTGAATATCTTGAAGTATATGGAGACTCTAAATTGATCGTCAATCAGGTTAGAGGCACGTATGAAGTTCGGCACTAGGATCTTATCCCATATCATGAAGCGACAGTTAGGCTGGCTACATCGTTCAAGGGCTTCTTCATTGAACATGTACGTCGGGCATACAATACAGAGGCTAATGCATTAGCTAATCTGGCAGCCATATTAGTAATCCCAGTAAAAAGGTAACATATGATTGTCATCACTAACAGAGAGTTATTTTGTATCGAGAATAACTTAAATATTGAGTTCAGCAATTCAACTGAAATTAATGTCATTATTGAAGACTGGATAGCTCCTTTCATTGACTTCGTGGTACATGACATTTTACCTGAAGATTCTAAGGAAGCTACAATAATCCATAGGCGATCACTCTGGTTTTATTATAATCACACTTCTAAGACCCTCTATTGGCAAACATTTGATGGTCTACTCTTACGCTGTCTTGCAGGAGATGAAGCAAAACAAATACGTGAAGCTCACGATGGTGTATGTGGTACACATCAACCTGGTCCTAAGTTACAGGATCACATCCGATGTATGGGCTACTACTGGCCCACTATGGTATCAAATACCATTGAATATGCAAGAAAATGTCGAGCCTGTCAAATCCATGCAGACTTCATCTATCAACCATCAGAGTTCCTTCACCCGACTGTCGCATCATGGCCCTTTGAAGCTTGGGGCATAGATGTCATTGGTCCTATTAATCCACCATCGTCTAGAGGACATCGGTTTATACTGATTACTTTTCGAAATGGGCAGAAGCCACACCTTTATTTGAAGTCAAGACCAGCAGCATCATCAACTTCATCAAACATCATGTGATATACAGATTCGACATCCTCGACGAATCATTCATGATAATGGACCACAATTCATCAGTCAAAGTTTACTCGATTTTGTGATGACAACAGAATCAATAATGTTGCTTCCACGGCCTACAATCTTACAGCTAACGGTCTAGCTGAAGCATTCAATAAAAGTATCATCAAGCTTCTCAAGAAATTCATTTCTACCAATAAGAGAAACTGGAGTGAAAAGCTTAGAGAATGTCCATGGACTTATCGTACTACTATACGCACTCCAACTAATTGTACACCTTTCTTCTTAGTGCATGGACGCAAAGCTGTTCTATCATTGGAAATTCAAATCCCCTCCTTAAGGATTGCAATTGTCAATGAGCTCATAACAGAAATAATGATCGTCTTCGACTTCAGGAGCTTGAATCGCTTGACGAAAAGCGGCTATTAGCTCAACAACATATTAAGTTATATCAAGCCCGTGTCTCAAAAACTTTCAACCATAAAGTCAAAGTAAGACCATTCCAAAAGGAGAATTAGTCCTTACTGTCAGACATCCTATGACTATGACACACATGAGCAAGGGCAAATTCGAAGCAAAATGGAAAGGTCCCTATGTTGTAAGCAAGATTTTCTCAAATGGAGCTTATCAACTGACTGGGATGGATGGCCGAGTTGCTATGATGCCTATCAACAGCAAATTCTTAAAAAAAGTACTATGTCTGAAGGAAATATAAGATATTCTTTGAATGTTGTACATACTCAAAAATATTGAGTTATTGTTTTTTATTCACTCTTCTGATAAAACTCTTAAAATTGCCAGCAGAGTATATCCACATCATATCACCTGATCATAAAGCCAATCTTTTGGAACCCAGTCGTTTTAAAAGATATCTTATTTTTTGAATACTAGCTGATTCGAAGATAATCAATGGATACATGAATTTACGTCCATATTGCCTCTGAATTTTATTATCTACATCAGCGACCTATTACGTCCACATTACCTCTGATAAAGTCGTCTTTTGAAATAACAATATTCTGAGAATTATATTCTGTCACGTCCACATTACCTCTGAACAGATATAATTAGTATTGTTATTTTCTTTAAGGATATATCATATCCGGTACCTCTGAACATATTTTCTTATTCTTATTTATTACTTATATCTACTATAGATATATAATAAGTAATGGAACCACAAAAAGGGCATTTAATTTTATTTCAATTATGTTCAAAATGTCAAAAAAATACATCATGTGAAAGACAAAAAGACAAAAGCTTCAATAGATTGCTTCACTGGGGAGGCTGAGTACTGAGATCAACGATCAGTCTCTTTAAATTCTCAGCTCTTTCTACTCTGGATTCGAGCACCCTCTGCCTAGAAAGAGCTCTCCCAGACTCTGGATCAAAAGGTTGCATTGAATCAGCTCGGCGTTCCAGTTCTGCACCTTCGGTTTGGATAAGTGCATCACGTTGCCTTCTCAAGTCATCTAATTGGCTCGCAGCAATTTGATGCATTTCCAATACCTCCTCTTCACGTCATCGAGGTACTTTGGCTGCTTCTTGGAGCCAAGCCATTTCCATTTCTAAATCCCGGAGGCGAGCTTGATATTCAGTAGCTTCTTTCTCTTTCTCTGCAGCTTCAGTCTTATAGCGCTTAACAGAAAAAGTTGTCTCGATAATGTGAGATTCTAACTCTGTAGAGCACTGTAAGAAAGCTACCACAGAAGCTTCGAAATCTGCTTTTCGTCTTGCAGCCTCGCGAGCCATCACCTCGTATTCAGCATCTATGAGTTTCTGGATGTTTCTCTTGTTAGATCTTTATAGACTTGATGGATTCTTCAAGCTCATTCAAAATATCTAAATAGTTGACTCTATCTAGATCATCGATCTTGCAGATGGCTCCAATGATGAAGGAGGAAGGGCCCCTTACTGACTCATAAGGTTGGTCCTTTTCTATGACTATTTGAATTAGAGGCTTCAGAGAAGTGAAGAAAGCATTAGTATAAGCTTCGACGACAGCTTTGTTCATTGTTGAGATACCCGGAGTAGCCACTTCTGTTTGAATTCTTATTTCTGCAGTAGTTGGAGGAATTATATATTGTACACCAGGAGACCTGAGTACTGGCATCATAGAAGAACTTTTCTCTCCAGTTTGGATCCCCATATCCAGGGGAGTCATGGTCGAGCTAAAACTGAATATGGTCGACGCAGCTGTTGCAAGCGTCCCCACATGACCCACTGTAATCAAGACACACACTTATTACACATCATTAGGGTAAATAAAAGTCAAAAGTTTACCTGATCTTGGCAATACGTATGGGGTCTCACGGGGCATATCCAGATCAGAGCGAATCCTGGCCATGGTAGTTTCAGACACGGCTGCCTGACTACTTCCAGCTTCAGAGCTGCCTGATAGAAAACGACTACTTCCGACCCCTGATTTTTCTTGTTCAGTTGGGGCAATCACTTCTGCATCTTTGACCTCAAAAGCTTGGTTGGTAGGGGTTTGATTCTCGGCAGTATCAATGTTAGGATTTTTATTGATCCCAGCATCTTCAGGAGACATGGTCTGATTTTCATGATCATCAGAATTGTCATTGTTTTTAGGCTCATCAGTTCTTGGACTTGAAAGCCCCTTTTCAACAACAGGGTGCTCCTCACCCTCAGTATTGTGGCCTTCTTCGATTGGTAATTCTTGATTCAGCGGGACTTCTACTGAAGCTTGGTCTCCTTCAACGGTGCTTGTAGAATCATCTTCAAATGCATCGCCATAGTCACAACCTTCGAGAGCCGCTATCATTTTGCGATCCTCTTGAGAATGAATAGAGTTTGGGCTACAGAAAGAACAGTGACATCAGGATTAGATTCTGTAAAAGGCAACTCCTTCTCAGGAAGTGTAGTCTTTGGGACTCCTGGAGTTGGAGATGACATCATAATTCCTACGACAGCTAGCATAGTTACGGGAATAGTCATTTTTGTGATTATGGGCCCCAAAATCCCTTCTGTAATGATCGGAGCCGGAACGGTAACCTCTGCAGATGAAAAAGAACAATGTTAATATGTTATTCAATCAAGATCACATTAAAAGAGTATTAAAATTTACCTTGTGGAGGTGGCACATCTTGTGAAGGCAACGTATCTTGACGGTCTTTTGGAGTCACCATTAATCTCCTTTTGGCCTTGTGCACAAGAGGTGTCTCAGGTTCTTCTTTAACCTCATCAAGGTCACCTTGCACATTGGGTTCTCTAGTAACCTCTTCTTGGGCAACTTGTCTGCTTCATGGAACTGAAGAAGGAGTTGCCTCTCCTCCTCCATAGGATGCTCCAGTCTGTATTTGTTTTGTCTGGGACCGCGTGTGTAACACCCAATTTTCTAAATGAGGGTAATTTTATAATTTTAATCTTTTAATAATATTATTTAAATCATGATATAATTTTTGGTGATTTTTAATTATTTTAAACTATTTTATTGGTAATTTGTGATTTTGGAGTTTTGCCAGTAAAACCCTAGAGACTACTTGACCTAGAGCCTAACCATGTGATTAGGATGATTTATTTATCATTTTTGTCCTAGGGGTATCTTGGTCATTTTGGTTTCTTGGAATTAATTATTAAGTATTTGATTGATGGTTGTTATTTTTGACTTACTTGGAGACTAACCTAGATATTGACTTTGACTATGGTGACTTGATTAGCATGATGGGACCCTAGTCTAACTTAAGTCAACCCATGTTAAGTCATTTAGAATCAAGTTTCATATAGGAGAATAAATGATTAGGTTCATGGACTTTTGACTCAAGGAGTGATTTCCTTTACCATTGAAACTTGGCCCAAGCCCATTAGTCATAACCCTAACCCTAATTTTATCCATACTTGGTCGGCCACATAGGGATCCCCACCCTATATAATCTCTCTTCCTATTCTTCTTTTCTCTTTTGCATCAAATCAACTTTTGGAAAAGAAAGGTATTGGTCATTCTTCTCCAATCCATAACTATTTCATTTTAATTCTTTTTGACTCTAGTTTCTTGATTTAGAGTCTAATCCCACTCTATTTTCTGTTCATGGAGAGAAATCTCAGTTTTCGTACAATTTGGAGCTATTGGCTTGCAAGAAGAATCATCCTATTTGGGGCTTTTTTGTCATTGACACTCTATAGGTAAACACTCTAAACTATGTTTTAATCCTGATTTCTTTGCATAATAGTCTAGATCTAGGAGTCCTCTAGCTGTAGAGTTGATCTCGTGTAATTTTGTGTCGTTTTGGTATCCGTATCGGACACGTATCATAAATTGTGTATAGGTATTTGTGTAAATGCCACAATAGGATTTATTTTGCTAATTTTGAAATGTGTTTGAATGAACTTGTAGCCATCCATGTGTAGATCACGATCCCCCTTGACTGAGTTGACCTCTGTGTTATTTTGTATCGAAATCTGACACGGACACGCAGCACGAGCAGTGTGCTCGATGCCCTGCTGTTCGGGGTGTCATACACACTGTACACGACACTATTGGACAAGAAATTTCTTGGACACACGGGGCATATGTCTGATACGACACCCAAGAAATTTTATGCAACATGGTTCCGTATCGAGGGAGAAATCGCGTGTGCACGTGTTTTATAGTGCACTGTGCACGCGTGTCTCGTCCTGCTGATACGGGCTTCGTGTCCCTCGTGGACACGTCGTGGTGACGTGTCAGGGATACGAACGTGTTGCCCTATGTTGGACGAACATCGGGACACGAGCACGTATCATGATTCGACTCGTGTCGTGTGCACGAACACATGGCACGCGGTACCACGCTGTCAGTACACTGTTTCAGTGCTCGTATGTGGAACTGTTTTGGACACATTTGTGTCTAGTTTTCGGACACTAGGACACTTGCATGACACATTCACATATGACACTTCATTTACCAACCAATGAATTTGATTATTAGTTGTATTTTTATTTCGAATTTATGATTTCCCCAATTATTCTGATACTAGGGCTGTTACTCAATTTTTTGAGATTTGATTTGTGTTTAACTGATTTCGAATGATTAAATTGCAATGTTGGTTGACCATTATATATCTGAGATTAATCTATAATGTTGGGTTTTCATATTGGCTAGGTGTTTAGGTTTTTTGGGTTTTCGAATTTCATCTGGACTGTCAACCTGTAAACTGCTTTTGTGTACAGTGATTTCTCATGTATCACACACATGTTTACACTTGCAAGCCTGTCACTGACCTGAGAACCTATATTGTGACCTACACACACACTACTGATATCTATACACACACACTCAACTGCTCACTGAAAACCTACTTCATGTTATACTGAAAATTGGAAAACTGAGAACACATTGTCACACACCCTTACACTAAACTGAGAATAGGAGTTTAGTTTTGATATAAATTTGAGTTAAACATTTGAAACCAATATGTATGTTGCTAACTGAGTTTAGGGTTCATTTTGAAAAAGAGGAGAAATCTGAGATGAGTTTTGACATATAAACTGAGAATTGGGTTTTTGATTTTGTTGATACTTTGGTTTTTGGTTGATTTGGTAAACCGAGTTTACAATCAAAAAGAGTGACCTGAGATTTGATGAAACTAATTTGTAGGATTAAGTATTTGGGTTTCATTCTTGATAACTGAAATATAGGTTCACTGATTCTTAACTTGAAACTGAATTGAGTTTGAAGCCTATGCATTACCTGAGTTAGCTTGAAATGTATGAACCCGAGAAACTGAAACATGGATGTTAAACCTGAGTTGCACTTGCTATGGATACCTGAGATGTCAACCCATGTCCCCTCTTTACCTCTTTACTGAGCACACCCTCTTCACACTCTCACATCTACACAATCACACTCACCTATGATATAATTTCCCTTTTCCTTCACATGCCACAGCCCACACCCACATACATATACTTGGTAGTTTAATTGTTATGTCATGATCCACTATCAATCACTCTCATACACACACATATACACAGGGCCTGAGAACACCCTAACTACAGTACACTCACTCACACATATGTACACACACATGACACACACACACATATATATAACACTGTCACCCTATCTCTCTCTCTCTCTATTTATGTATTATAATATCTTTAACTTTGCTAGATAAATATGTAATATATATATATATATATATATATATATATATATATATATATATATATGGATGTGGTAAATAAATATGAGTGTATGCCAATGTAGATTGGTACATAGGCATATAGCCTATATGGTTTCGTATATGTAAGCCTATGTGTATATGGCATGTATATACATGGGATTGTGTGTTGATAGGCTTTTATAGCATTGTGATGGCATGTGAATGCTAGATAGGTATGGTTAGGCTTAGTGAGACTTGTTTGGTTAGGATTTGACCTAGTTGACCTAGTTTGACTAGTGTAGTTGACTAGAGTTGACCAAAGGTTGACTTTAGCCTAGATTGACCCAAACATCATTAGAATGCATTTTAATACTCTATTTTACAATTTGGATATGTTGTGACTTGTGCGGTTCTAAATAGGAGCCAGACACCACTCCTCAGACAGTATTTCACTTCAGATACTCAGGATATCAGGCGAGTACATTCTCTGACCGTTTCATACTTGATAGGATTAACATTTATGCTCTAGATTACTTTACTTGATGTAAGCCGCCTCATTTTTGGATCTTATTTTTAATTATTTTATATAGATATTTTAATTTATTAAAGTCAATAATGACTATGTTAGTAGTTTACTGTAGCTTTGATTTTGGAAGCACAACAAATATTGTTTTCTCAAATCCAGTTCCATATTTGAATTCTAGACTCGTCCATCTTGAGTTTGATATATCATGTCTCGTCCAATTTTGCTTTTCAACATTCTTTTGACTTTGCACAATTTCGGGCCAACTTAGGCCAATTTGAGCCATTGATGTAATTTTAAGCCAACTTCCAATTTGCTTTTGGGACTTGACATAGATCGAAACCGTATGACCCAATATATGGTTTTGACCCATGTTGATTATATAATTCATATGCCTAGGGTGCACCATCCAATCGAGTTTTCATGTGCTACTTATTTGCAAATGGCACATGAGACTCATTAAATTATTTTTCGGGTCCAATTTGACTAGTAATGCTACTCGGACCCTAACCTAGTCAACCCTACTAGTTAGAGCCTAACTAGGAGTACCAAAACCAACTATGCATATATTTAAGAGAATTTTAGAGATTTAATTGCAGCCATATGTAATATTCTCTTATATATTTGGCTTGGTCAAACATCTAACCAAAATAGGAAACCTATTAATAATAGTATGATTTAGAGAACCAAATCCTATCCAAATAGATCAAACCAAAGACCATGCACCAAATATATCTATATACCTATCAAATCCTAACCATCCCCTTCTCTCATAA
Source organism: Iris pallida (assembly GCA_029216955.1). Taxonomy (NCBI): domain Eukaryota; kingdom Viridiplantae; phylum Streptophyta; class Magnoliopsida; order Asparagales; family Iridaceae; genus Iris; species Iris pallida. The sequence continues at coordinate 62,799 of JANAVB010001485.1, forward strand.
CCATCCACTACTCCACAAATTCCCCCAAACCTAGCGGCCACCACTCCAAACCCGAAACCCTAGCCGACCCCCCTTTCTTCACAAAATATAATTTTTTCTCGATTTTTATGCCAACCACCACCACATGGACATCTCTCTCAACATCCTCTTCCACCGAAACTATAGGAGCAACCTTGCGGCCGTTAGAGAGGTGCACGACGCGCTACTTGGGCCGAAACTCCGTCGAATCAAAGTCTGAAATGTCACAGCAGGTTAGTCGAATTGTAGATGATGTTTCATCCACTTTTCTCTCATATTTTTCTCCTCAAAACAAATTTGAAAGTTACCTTTGTGTCTAGTCCAACCTCTGATCGCCGAATCCCTTAGCTCCAAGCGGTTTGCCCGTGGCGTTGATTCTACGACAGGGTATCCAGAACTGACAAATTCTGTTGTAGGCCACTTTTCGCCTATTTATGTTTAGTTTATAACCTTTTAATATTTTTATTCAGAATCTAGATGTCGATACCTTTCTGATAAATATCTGAAAGTTAGGTTTTCCATCCGTTTGCTATTTTTAAAAATTCATGACATTTATAATGTCACCGAACTCCAAAAAATTCTGTTTTCCTTGTGTCCAAAAGTGTCAAAACTCCATGAATCCATATTAAACTTTATGTTGTGCAAGGTTTAACATTACAAATACTATTTTAACTAATTTCTATAATTTCTACTGAATTTATTATTTTTATTTTATTATTGTTTTGGAACTTAATTAATGGGTCGATTTGAGGAAGTCATATGTGGCATTGACATAAGACCTCTTGTGAAAGGGTTTTCCTTTTAAAAATATAATTATAGCAACATATAAGTATTTATAGATAAATTTCAGAATTTAAATATATTATTTTATTATAATTGTAAAGTATTGACGAGAGAATTTGGTACCTATATGTGCTTATATAATAGATGTAGTATCGTAGCAACGTTATGACAACTAGGAGGCATATATACTCATATAATTTATATATAGTGTATTGATATAAAATATTAAATATAGTATATTATTATAGGTGAGCTTGAGAGGATCGACAAGGACACCGGAGTTGGACAGGCTTACCAGACAGCAGTTACAGGCAAGCGTGTCTTGCCATCGTTACAGATCTTTCTTTTCTGTCTTGTTGTTTTTATTGCCATTGTATGGCATAGGACGTCAATACTTAGTGTCCGTTTATAGACGGGTGCCGATGTCATAATAGCGATATCGAGTATTGATATTAGACATTACGTACAAACTGACGTGTCCATTGACACAATTGACCACAGGACACCGACACATTCATGATGCGAGGTTTACATAACTATTCGTGGTATTGACCTCGTGTTAGCATTCTAGATTTCTTTATCAATATTGCTATTACTTTCGAGATGACTGTACCGACTTGATATTGCTAGATTCTAGACATGGGGATTGGGGAGAACTTGACTACAATATCAGACCTATTGTCGTGTGGCCCGTTGTTTAGTGACCTTTATCTCTCTAACAGAGTAAGGGATTATCATTGTCGAGAATTGATTATCCTTGGTGCCACGACACATGTACTGGGGATAATACCCTGCTGAGGTGCTAGTGAGCCTTAGTGGAAGGGGTCTGGTATTCTAGAAAAGTATCTCACTTGCATAGCACATAGACAGATACAATAGATTACCTTAGTTCATATTTTTATTTCTGTACCTTGACATGTATATTATGCACCTTGCTAGTCCTCTGAGAACCTGGCTATTTCCCAGGCTTAGACGAAGCTGAAGACTACCCAGAGGTTTACGGTTCAGGAGCTGAGACCGGAGGCGTACCGGCACAGGAGGACGAGATAGTGCCAAAGGATTTTTCGTGATCATCTTATAATCATATTTAGTCTTGCTACATTATTTCTTTTTCTTTTCATCAGACTTGTAGTTGATTTGTACTTTCTTTTTATTTTTGTGATTTTGGGATGTTTTATCCGTACAGACTTCATTACTTTTATTGCTGGATATTTGAGATATTTTCTTATTTATTCTTGATCTATTTGTGGACTCTTTGGATGTGATTAGATGTATATACCTGTGGACTGTGTTGTATTTCTTGGTGTTATCATGATTTACAGCTTAAGTATTTTGCTAATGGGCTTGTTGTATAGCTTGGCCCATTGGTGAAGTGCTGCTGGCATGTATTCGTATAACTGGTCCCACGTATTTTGGGATTGGGACGTTACACTTGATGCTGTCATGTTGTTAACATGAATTGGTACTATATGGATCCCTTTATGAGATGTTATCCCCCTCGGGAGCATCGGATACATCATGTCATGTGCGTTTCACTTTTATCATGTATTTCTGTGCTTTTACCATTCATGTGCACTTTCGTGATTCATGTACTCTCATGATCACGGAGCCCCCATGTTTACATTCATGTGCACCCATTTATGGTCCCCCATGTGATATCATGTACGATAACATAACCTGTCTGGATCCTTGTGTATTGATTGGGGTACGGGAGAGTATAAATGGTCATGTGAACAATTCTAAAGTAGTGTAGTCATGTGCAAACTTTTATGTTTATTATCAAGCCGTTCACATGTCTATCTTATACTCTACATCACTAGTCACTGTTAGCTCTTTACTTATAGATATTTCTTTACAGCCATCTTCTTTACTTCATATATTTCCTAGCGTTTCATGTATCTTACTCTATAGCATATTTACATATCTTGTCATATTATGAACTGCGTGAGATGTATTGTGTTCGCTCCCGTCCTGACTAGACCTGTTGAAAATATTAGAGATGACATTGAGGAGTTCCGTCCTACGTACTATGGAGCAGGCCTAGATGACACATGTGAGCTGGACTCCCAGGAGGACCCAGCACTTGCAGAGGACATTACCCCAGTAGTCTAGGCTAGTTAGCTAGACCCGTATCTCACTTATTATCTTGTCTTGTTTTGGATGCACTTGTACTTATTGAGGATTTTGTTATTCTGGATATTGTGGATTTGTTATCTTAGACACTTAGTCTCTCTCTTTTTTGTATTTCATTGTGGATTCAGATCTTATCGTACATCTTCCTTAGCTGTGATTGAGTTTGTACTTTATATTATTCTTCCATTCGGAGAGTATAACTGTACAGGTACCTTATAACTGTTAGATATATGTGACCTAGGACCGCGTTCTACCGTCGACACTGTGGCGTAGGCTGGACGTACCCACTTCTCGTACCCTTACACTGGGTGCGGGTCGTGACAGCGTGGTCCTGGTGGTAGGCTGCTCTGTAATGACCAATGTGGTCTTTTTTTCTTCCCTGCAGCCTTAGGAGAAGAAGGGAGATCACTATAGAAGAATGAAAATTCAGGCGCATCTATAGGCCAGAATTCCTATGCGCTTAACACTATGCGACTAGACTCAAACATGCACCAGGAAGTTCAAATAAAGTACTTGGCACAGCAAAGGACAACAAAAATTATAGACATCAAAAGAAGGCTTTTATTTTATATGAAAGTCTATTACATGTCTAAAGAAAGGCTTTACAGAGGAGAACTTCTACAAAAAAGATCCTAAAGCTACATCCAGGCGCAGCACCTGCCATGCGTCCCATGCCAGGCGCATCATCCGTCAGGCGCATCACTCTGATGTCTCATCCAGGTGCATCGTCTCGTCATTATGGCACCGGCGCCTCAGAACCAATCAGCCCTTGTGTAGCAGGAGGAGGTGCTCTCCTAGATCGACAAAGATAGCGGCACGATGCCCCGATCTTCGGAAGCAACATGCATACTCGGCGACATGCAGCTCTTCCAGAATAATAAAAATTAGAGCACGACCGCCTCGATCTTTTGATGCAACAGGCACCTTCAGCCTGTGTTGGGACACGATGATCCCAATATTTGGATACAACTGGCACTTTCACAGGGCCGATGGTGAACTCGGCACATCTTCGTCTTCGGAAGGAGTCTATTGTTAACTCGCCAAGACAGGAGACCGATCGAATTCGTCTCCATGAAGGAAAGAAAAGTGAAACGAGAAATAAAACTTCTCTTCACGCTGCTACTTATAGGCCAGGGTAAATCAAACCTATGCGCCAAGTGGCAACTTCCCCGAAGTCAGTGTAATGAACTTGTATTTATGGTGATGAATCTGCCCTTCGAATTCAACCAAATCAAAACATCCATTAACGCCTCGAAGAACTCAACAGAAGGGCCAAAAAGGATGCGACACCTGGCTGATGTACCGTCAGTACCATGCGCTCCGTACTGATGCGCCCAGTAGGACATTGACCCATGCGCCCAGATCGAAATTAACCGATGTGCCCCTTTCAAACTTGTCATCATCAAGCATTTAATACAGAAGACTTAAGCTCTGCATGTGCCCAAGACTGCGTGCACCTCAGTAGACATACGCCCCCTCAGAACACTTCTGATCTCAAGCAACAGAAGACTTAAGCTCTGCATGTGCATCAAAAGCCATGAGCCTGGACTTGATTATGACTCCTAAAAGTCATAAAACTAAGTCGCCTCACCTGCGCCTGATCCTAGGCGCACCCTGATGCGAAGCTCTGCATGCACCTCAAAAGCCATGCGACCAGACTTGTCTATGATGACTAAAACTCATAGGACTAAGTCGCCTCCATGCGCCCGATCCCAGGCACACCCTGACAGATCACTCTCCTCCAAAACCGAGATCTTTGAGCAACAGGCATACGCCACGCGCCCTTTGACTCAGTTTTATCCAAGGAATGGGTGCTAACCACCCAAGATCTCGGCAACAACCAAATCTCAGCAACTACCACGTGTTAACTCTTCTGCAGCCCAACGAAGCAGTTCGAGCAGATTTTACTACAACTCGGGGCGCATCGTCCATGCACCCCCGCCAGCATCAGCCACGTTACGTCCCCACGTCCAGGCGCATCCAACATATGCGCGCATGAGCAGTCAGTCTGCTATCTATAAATAGAAGGATCATTCCTTCATGACAGACAGACACACATAGACAGAGAGAGATATATACAGACAGACTGTTATATCCACATACGGAGGCCAGAAGAGACACTTAACTTCCACTTCTCCTCGCAATGCTCCGACATCCAGGGCAACCCAGACTTTCAGAGAGTTTGAGATCGTCGTCAGATCATCAACGGAGTCAACGTATTACCATTCACTCCATCGGCACCGTACCCAGATAAAAACAAAAGTGTATTCCTAGGACTATGTCTAAGTCCTACATTGTACTTTATTCTATTTGTAATTAAAAATATCAATCCTAAAGAGTTTTAATGGCAAATATGCTGGCGGCTCTGCTGGGGACCTCTTTCTCCTCCAACGAGAAAGCTGTATCGCAATCTGACGACATCAAACTCGGTTCCTCCCATAAAATACTTATGGTGCGCCTCAATCAACAGGCGTACGAAGAGTTCATCTCTAAAGGCAGCACGAGTCCTTCGAAGCGGCTACCAAAGCCGAAGAAGACCCGCCAAGTCTGGGTGCGCAAGGTCGATGCGCCAGGCACCATCACTAAAGGGGATACGCCACCGCAGCTGGCCCTTCCTGCTGACGTTCTCAGCAACAAGGATGCACCCACTGGTTTCGCGTATCTGTCTGGGAAACACAATTTGACTGCATTCCCTAACCGTCTTCTTCCCAGCCGAAGAAGATGTACCAACGGAGCAGAGGTACAACCAATCTCCAGCGCATGAGCTCTGGTGCGCAGGAGAAACGTCTTTCTTCAACAGACTCACTCGCTGTCATGGCGAGGCAAAATTGGATTCTGTATACTATGCGCCTTCGCGGTCTAGTATAAAGAAGTCCAAGACAGCACAGGCCATGCGCCACGAATATGCTATGCCAACAGCAAACCAGAAGCATGCGTTCAAAATCATACGCGCTGCAGATGGTAAGCTGTACAGAGTCGACTCGTGCGCATATGTGCCAGAAACGGGATGACTCCTAAAGTCCCTGTCCCGCTTGGGTCCATCTACTGCATTTCGAACCAAGTCTCGCTGGACAACTGCGATGTTGAGTCCATGCGCCCACTTGGGTGATGCGCATAAAGTGGACTCAAGTTGCCATAAATGTTGTTCCTCTACCAATGATCTGGGCGTATCTCATGCACATGAACCAGATTAGGGGGTACAATATTCACATGACCACCCCGGTGCTTGGCCTTGCCATGCGCCTGATGGGGGTGTTAAAGTGAAACTCTCCCATCACGATTTGTGTAATGTGATCAGTCATAAACGAAGATCATGAGAGATGACCAATAATCATAATATGCCCCTCGCAGGGCACAGCTGTGCTATGGTCACCATCAACTGTTGTTTTGCAAAATAGTGGCTCCACCATAGAAGCAGTTCGTGTTTCAGCGACTACAATCTACGGCACCTATCCGATGTCGCCTCGAAAAGAAAGTGCCAATTGAAGACGAAGCGGAGCCTAAGGTTGCTTCCTGTCATGTTGTCTCCAATTCCGACTCATCCATGAGAAAGACAACCACCAGCACCTCAGCCTCTGCATCCAAGACTCAGCTGAGGAAGAAAAAAATAGTGGTCCCGTCCCCAGGGGTATACGAACGCACCCGAGCAAGGAGCATGGCCCTGGCAGAAGCAACAGCCGGGGGTAGTCAAGCCTCTGACAACCCTCCTCTCGAAGACGAATAAGTACTTCGATAAATCGACCCTAACGTAGCTGGGGGTAGCCAACACGAGGCTTCAGAAGAAGAAGCCCCTCTACAGGAAAGCGAGGACGAAAGTGAAGCCTCGACCAATCCATCTACTTCCACCCATGTCATGACAGCCTACATGACGGGGTGGCAACGAAGGAGAATCAGACGCTCCAGCACTAGACGTCGTGCAGCGCATAGATACTCATGAGGAGAGACTCAAGACCCTCTCTGCCTCCATGCAGATCCTGACCCAGGCAGTGTTCGACATTCGGACCACTCTAGCAAGGTCACCTGTCTCCGCCAATCGCGATCCAGGGGCCAACGGAGAATCAAGTATACCCCCTCAACAGGTATCTTCATGGGCGGAGCATCACACCGTACCATGAGCATCAGCTTCTTCCAATATACAGCTTCAGGCCGTACCACCTTCACCTGCTTCCAGTTCGATAGAAGACTTGGCCGAGATGATCAGAGACCTGCGTGAATGCTTTGAGGCCCGAAACAGGCAGGAAGAACGTCAGAAGTTGGGGCTTCCTCAACCCTACCCTCTTGAGTAGCACAAGGTGGTTTATCCTCCCAAGTATAAACCACATACACTGACGCCATACGACGGGAAGGATTCTCCTCGTCGGTACTTGACCTACTTCCAGTCTCAGACGGGACATCTCCTAAAGGAAGATGCCCTACTCACGAGACTGTTTGTCGGGGCTCTAAAGGGAGTCACCTATGAGTGGTACTGCAGTCTCCCTGATAACTCCATATCATCCTTCGATGATTTGACATGCCTCTTCCTCGATCGGTTCTACGAAGGAGGGAAAGACATGACCATGTCGTCTCTAATAGAAGTATGGCAGACTGAGAATGAGACTATTGAGAATTCATCGAGCATTTTCGACAAGCATGCCTAAGGTTGCCTCCAGGCATGCCGGAACATGCACGCATCTACTCTTGCAGCATGAACATGATCCCCACAATCAAGCTCTGGCTCAACTCCACTCCTCCGCCTGATTGGAGTTTGTTGATCATTGAAGCCGAAGCTGCTGAGAAGAAGGCACGTAACGCTCGCCTTATGGGGGTTAACTTTCTTACCTTTGACGACAAAGGGAAACGGCCTGTGACCAGCAGTAGCAGCTGCATCAAGCGAAAGGGAAGCATGCATTGACTGTCAATATGTCTAACAGCACGCAAGGTCCTGCTCAGAGGCCTCCTACTGCACCAAGGTCGAAGATGGTCTACTCCTTCAATGATGAAGATACCTTACAACTCTTCGAGATGTTGAAGCAGGGCGACAAAATCAAGTTACCTGATCCCAAGCGTCCTGATGAAGTGGACAGAGTCGGCGACCCAAAGTATTGTCACTACCATCGGTTCGTTAGGCATCCAACTAATGACTTCTACAATCTCAAAGACTACATAAAATGCATGATCAATACGAACGTCATCTCAGTCGATTACAAAGAGAAGACAGTCTCGGCCAACATGGTGTCGCTCCAGTTCGATACCTTACCGCCTACCACAGCTCAAGATGGCGTCGTCTCCATTCCAAAGGCGATAATGGAGGTAGTCAACCTTCCACCAACCCGCGACAACATGCGTGGGCTGACACCACTCACAACATCCAAGGGAGAGATCATGTGGGTTCACCCGGATCTCGTTCCAGAGCTGACTCAACCGGGGGTACCCTCTACCTCCAAAACAAGGCAAGAAGGCCAAGTCTTGCCAAATGGTGACTTTCTCCCTTTAGGAAGAACTGCCCATACACACGCGTTCACAGCAGAACGCCCAGCCTGATGAGGCCCCATCCGAAGTGACGCCTCCTATCATCACCACAGCTGTCCAAGAAGAAGGTCCATCCCAACCTCTTGCAGCTGATAAACAAAAGCAGAAGGAGGCCCGTTTCGACAGGCCTCTTCAAAAAGACAACACTCTGGGGATAGTCAAGCCCCACAACTTCGACATACCGGCACAACTCGCCAGTACTCCGGTACGGCTTTTCCTGTTCGAGCTCCTCCGCCTATCCAAAGATACTCGGGAGGCTCTCTGCGAAGCCCTGAAGGACGCCAAATCTTTCATCAGTCGGGTCAAGCAGCCTGACGACGATCCTACAACACATCCGTACTGCCATAATATAGGGGAGATCATCCCCACATCACATTTACTCAACATGATACGTTGTTCAAGAATACCAGGCACAACAGACCCCTTGTATTATACAGGGTATGTCGGTGCCATAAAGGTGGATCAAATACAAATTGACCCTGGGTCTTATTTCAGCATCATCCCCCGAACTCTACTTCAGACATTGGGGATCCTAATGTATTGCCTGACAGCATCTTACACTACCATCAATGGCTTCAACGCCAGTAAGATGAGCCGCTGGGGAAGATCCGCTTGAAGTGTCACATCGATAATCTTCAGACAGAGGTGACTTGCTATGTTGTGGATGTAGACGTCAACTACAACATCCTGTTGGGACGGTTGTGGATACATGAATACATGGTGGGGCCATCCACTCTTCATCAATGTATGAAATACGTGTCCACCAGCGACATCATCCGAATAGAGTTTGCTGATGTCGATCCCTTCAGAGGGAGTGAAGCCTTCTTCACCGACGCTGACCTGTATAAATCAATTCATCTCGAAGATGAAGCCAATGACGCTGATGACGAGGCAGAAACTGAGGTCAAAGCTGACTCAGAGGAGGACATGATAATCAACGCTCCCCTAAAAGTGTGACTCAAAGGGAGGCCGCCTCAAACATCGGCCCCTATGGTAGTCAAACTCCGCGAAAAGGCGCCAGCTTCTCCGGACAGGATATCCAATGAAGCTCCGTTGAAGATACGCCTCAAAGGCAAGCCCCCTCAAGTGGCGGCTACCCGCGTAGCCAAGCTACGGGGAAAGGCTCCAACTCCCGGCACACCAACTGAGGCTCCCCTCAAGGTGTGGCTCAAAGGAAGGCCTCCTCAGTTGTCGGCACCTGTCAGGCCACAAGAGAAGACCTCGGCGATCTTCTCAGCACAATCCCAGGATCCAACACGGGGCAAGCTCCCGAAAAACTCTCCTGAACCTTCCAAGGCTGCTCCAGTTCTCACCGATAAAGAACTTGGTGAGTACATATCGGCTAATGTCGATGCGCCATCCCTCAATGATGTAATCCCTTGGGACAAGATCCCGTATTTTATCAATAAGAGAGTGTCTTTCAATTATTCTAGTCTTCTACATTGGAATACCATGTACACTCTAGATAATGTCCTGCAGTCGTTGTAAACACGAATAACGACTAAGAGTCATATAAATCGAGTCGTTCTGTACCAAGGAGTCTGTTACATAGTTCTGCCTCGGAACAATGACGACAAGCTCATTATCTTTGGCAAAGTCGAGCGTCACCAAGACCTCCCACCGACAGAGCCAGAACCCGACATCGGTAGAATGCAAACCAACCGATACAAAGATCGAGCCAAGTATCTCATCCAAAAGATGGGTACAACTTGAAGAGCGGCCAAGGTCTAAACTACGGCAAATGTCGACGCCTTCCCTTACGACTTTCAGTGCCAAAAGAGAAGCCGCAAGACTACTATCACCATACCCGACAGGGGGTAGGCTACATCATGCCTCCAATGACTCCAGAAGAATCAGAAGCAGAGGATATCATACATTCTCACTCATATAAAACTTTAACTTGGGACTCCGACACCAGCATTGACTCAGTCTTCAGGAAGGTGCTGTCAGCCAACATGACGTCCGTACATTCTTCAGAAGATAAAGACGACAATCAAAGAAGAGAGTTCTTCGAAGAAGAACCTTGGGCTCAACGCCTAGGCGTATAATGGGAGTCTCGCTTTGAATTGCGAGAACCCCCTATCGAAGACGAAGTCGAGCAGATCGACCTTAGGGATGGAACTTCATCCAAATCCATCTTCATCAGCAAGAGCTTGGTAGGGGAAGATCGAGAATTCGTGATTCACCTAGTCAAAGAATATATCGATGTCTTCGCCTGGAGCTACGAAGACATGCCGGGACTTTACCCACAGGTCGCAATGCATAAGCTTAACATCTTAACTGAATCTAAACCCGTTAAGCAGCAATAGCGGCGCTTCCGTCCTAACATCGTGGACGTCATTGACAAAGAGGTCGACAAGCTCTTGGACAGCGGGTTCATTCGTGAAGAACAACACTCTGACTGGGTAGCCAATATCGTTTCCGTCACCAAGAAGAACGGGAAGATCCGAGTCTGCATTGATTTTTGGGACCTCAACTCTGCATGCCCATAGGATGAGTTCCCACTTCCGATCACCGACGTAATGATCAACAACACATGTGGCTTCGAGCGTATGTCTTTCATGGACGGCTACGCAGGCTACAATCAGATTAAGTTGTTTCCAGACGATGAGCAGTACACGTCGTTCAGAACTCCAAAGGGGGTTTACTACTACACAGTAATGCCCTTTGGCTTGAAGAATGCAGGTGCCATATACCAACCAGCTATGAGCACCATCTTCCGCCAACACCTTCGCAAGACTGTCGAGTGCTATGTTGACGATATCGCTGTCAAGAGCCGTCTTAGGGGCGATCACCTACGAGACCTGAAGACAGTCTTTGACCTCATGCGGGTGCATCAGCTTAAAATGAACCCCACTAAATCCTTTCTTAGGTTTCTAGTGGAAATTTCTTGGGCTTCATCATCACTGCGAAAGGCATTCATGTCGACCCCGAGAAGACTAAAGCCATCCTTGACATGGACCTCCGATGAACCTCAGAGACCTTTGAGGCCTACAAGGACGACATCCAAAGGTTTATCGCGAACCTTTCTGGAAAATGTCAACCCTTCACCAAGCTTATGAAGAAGGGAGTTTCTTACGTCTGGATGGAAGATTGTCAGAAAGCTTTCGACGATATCAAAGCTTTCTGACAAGTCCCCTAGCCCTGGTAGCACCCGTCGCAGGCAAACCATTCGTGCTTTAGGTCCGTGCAATGGACCATTCCCTTGACGCTTTGTTGGCCCAGTGTAAAATCCCTAAATTTCTACTAATTTTTTAAATAAATTTGGTACGAATTTTTTTTAATTTGTAGTTATACGTCGCGTAGTTGCATTGTACGTCGCGCGCAAAATTTTGTTTTCGTAATTGTTCGACGAGTGCGAATATGTACGAGCGTACATATTTTTAGAAAAATATTTTTCTATTTTTTTCAAAATAATATATACAATAATTATTCTTGCCATCATACCAAAATTTTCTAAGTTTGCTATTTTCATTATGAAAAGCCTTTCATTTATACAGTTATAATAATAATAATATTCTTATAAAATGGTATACTAGAAAAGTATATTTATGTAAATATTATTTGTGCATACATATATTTCGTAATTATTTACTAGTTTATTTTAAATAATAAAGTAATTTTTAAAATTATTATTATTAGTATTTTTGGAAAAATATATTTTGAAATTAGTGACAATTTAAATTTTGATTTGATTTTAGGGATTAATTTAAATAGTTTAATTAACTTCTATATTTGAAATTTGATTTATCTTATTTGATTTTAAACTAAAGGATGGAATTAGTTTAGATTTAATTTGGATTTGGGTTTGGATTTGATTGATTTTAAATTTATTGAAATTGGTAGCAAATTATCTATTTAGGTTTTAAAAAATCTCAATTCTTATCCAACTGAAAATTTCCACATCCTATAAATAGGCAGGTACTCCTCCATAAATTTCTTTACTCCACAAATATCCTCCATCCAAAAATATGTGCATTGTGTCTGTGTCCCGATCCCCCTCCCATCCACTATATTTTGTTGTACAAATACATGGTTTCTCCGTGTCCGACAGTCCCGGACACCATCTCCTTCAATTCCTCGTGTCTCGCAGGACACATCCCAATACAAAAGTTCTACCCTAACCCTATTCTAATCATAACCATCGTCGTCCCGATAGGAACCCGCCTTCACCGACCATGTTTTCCTGCCTCCTGATAAACACCCCGACCCAGCCATGACCACCCCTGGACCTCGGCCACCTCCAGAATCGCCAACCAATCTCTCCAAGTCCGGCAACCGACTACCACAATCGATCACCACCACCATCTATGACTACCATTCGCCTTCCACAGGCAACCCCCGACTTGGCACCAAAATGCCACCAACAGTGTCGCCATCACCATAGGCCACCACCAGACCACCGTCCGACACCCAAACCATCACGACACAGAAAACAACCAAAAATCTCCTTACCTCCACCTCCCCGACGAAGTCCGCCTAGCCGCCTCCTTCTCCGGCCCGGCCATCAACGTCCGTCGCCGCCCGCGTCGTGGCAAGGCTGTGCGCCACCGTGAGCATCTCTCAGTCCGCTGAGCCCCCGCGCGCACACACTTCCCGCGGGCCGACCCAACCACCGGCAACGCCGACCGCCCCTCCGCCAGATCTGCCCTCTCCTTCCCAAG
>JANAVB010001486.1:0-28424 GCA_029216955.1 Iris pallida
CGGGGTCAGGTTGGCTCTTCTTCCCGCTATGGTGTGCAGCATACACCATGGTCTCCACGCCTTCTTGTCACGCCCCGCTCCTGTAGGAGTGATCGTCCTCGCTAAGGCGTGATGCCGCACGAGCCTAGATTGCGCTCGTGCAAGGCAATTCCATAACGGCCGATTACATCGGCGGCGACGGGGTCGTCGTACAGAAGTCCCAAGCAGAAACATTGAATACATTGCAGCAGAATTTAAAGAAGAACACATGAACACAAGTCATTCAAAAGAAGCTCTTTATTGATATTGAATACAAGATTACATTTGTGGGCGCAAGGCCAAATTACAATGTCTCTCGTGCTCACTTTTCTCTCATTTACAAGTCACTCTGCTCTCTCTCATCTCTCGATTATAATGCTTGAGCCGGCGGAAGCTTCGGAAGGTGATGTCTTCAAACGGCCGTTGCAAGGCCAAGTCCGAACGCTGTTGGCGTTTCGATTCCTCCGATTGACTGAGCGGGACGGGGCACTACAACATACACCACTCAGAACAAGTCTCGTCCTCGAGACTTACTGAGTACTTACTTATTGACTTATCACTTTACTCAACATTCAAGAACTCTCGCATACGCTACGCCTATGCGTTTCCTCAATCCGAGCCACGCTCGCGCTACCCTCAATCTTTTCTTCGAATCTCTATTTCAAAATCCTCAACACTTTTCCATTCCTCAAGTCTCACTTGATTCAACGTATCACTTGGTTGGATCGTGCACATATTCCAGGCGTCCCCAAAATACATGCATTTCAGCCAAGCCTTGTGATAGCGAATCCGACATCACCACTCGAGTCGGATCGTACACGTATTCAAGCATCCTTGATATACATGCATATCAACCGAGCTCGCGAGTGGTGCCACCACAACTCCTATCGCTTTGCGCCGGGACGTCTACCTAATCGCTAGGCTATGTCTTTTGGCTAAAGTCATTCGTCAGTATTGGAATCATAGTTCCCAAACAACAATATCAACACTGACCCCATCCTATGGTCAAACCAAGTTGATAGTACGGGGTTTTCTACCCAAGCTCGCATCACTCCGATTTCTAAACATCGAGCATCGATTTCCTACGCACATCCCAACGTTTTGTCGTACGGGGTCCGAGTCATTCAGTAAATAACTCACAATCAACAAATTTCCCCGATGTACCAATGTCGCTCGTTCAACAAACCATCTTACATAGTCTATCTCTTTGAATACGTTCGACGAAATCTGCCTATCAAATCCTTCCAAGTCAAGCACGCTACTACGTAATTCATCGCTAAACCATAATCCACATTTCACATTTCCGAAGTCGTCTATTCCAATTCACGAAACCGATCACAAGGTCGTCTAGCTTAACAACGTGTTGCGCCCCGATCTCACGCGAGTCAGATTATCCGCGGTGGGCATGAATCACCATGCACGCTCCCGCGAGATAGTCATTCTCCTCGGAACGTAACTCTTGTTTGTGTCTAGACTAATTCATTCTTGATACGCGGATTGGACCTACTCAATCCTCAAGTTTATTTCAATTATCGATCACAAGTCTAAACATCCTCGAATCTTCCTTCGCATCAAACCAACAAGTCGAGACAATCAAAGTTGCCGCGTCCTGATCTTCCGAGTTCGATTGTTCCCGCGACATGAATCACCATGTCAGCGCTCACGCAGAACGATCGCCTCAAATTCGACGTAACGCATGTGCGAGGCTAGAGTTGCGCTCGCACAAGACAAGAATGTCGACGTTGTGGTTATCAACGTAACTATCAAGACACTTTCGTTCCCATCTGGCATTCATTTCAATCAAAATCCTATGTATAGCATCCAACCGAACAATAACACTTGCACGATCGTCGTTTGGTGAGTCAAAGTACCCCCGAGTTATCGCATATCGATCTCTGATACGCCTTAATACCATCGACGATATGCGTAACCTGACGATCTTCCTTTGCAACCAAATTCTGAGTCGTGCGAATGGTGCTATCGTCTGACTGGATAATCTTCTATTCATTCAAATTCAAGTTCGATTATTATCCCTAGAATCATTCGCAACATCGATTTTCCTCAAACCAAAATTCACGTATCGTTCATCCGTTTATCTTAAGTCATCGACCAACGTATTTCCTCAATTCGTATCATTCCTTTATCAATCGATCGACATACCTGAGGCTATCGCATACACCACTCAGGGATGAAGTCATTCAACAAATCCTCAACTTATCATTCGAATCAAAATCCACTTCTTCAAATTTTTCGTTCGAACCATTCCTCGAATTCCAAGCATGCTCATCTATATCGCATCGACGTTATTGTCGCTCGCTAGTACCCCTATCGATAGTCATCACACTTTACTCAATCGAGTTCAACTCATTCTCATCCGACACAATTCAATTCCCGTACTCGACTTTCCTAAGGTCGACGCAACTTTGGTGTATATGCCCAGCCCGACTTAGCCAACCGATCTTACGTGAACCATCTTTTTGTTTTATCAAAAACTGTTCTCCTATGTTTTACGAAATAGATAGACTTATTGTATGGACATCCCATGGGATAATTGAGAGAGAGCGCACCAACGATTTCAACTTTGCGGAAGCAACGATTCAAAGTTTGCGGAAACAACGGAGTTAAAGAATTCAATCGATGGTCCAAGGACGTAAAGCCGTGCTCTGATACCATTATGTCACGCCCCACTCCCGTAGGAGCGATCGTCCTCGCTAAGGCGTGATGCCGCACGAGCCTAGATTGCGCTCGTGCAAGGCAATTCCATAACGGCCGATTACATCTGCGGCGACGGGGTCGTCGCTGTAGAAGCATAGAATTTCACAATCAGAAAGCCCATGCGCCAGACACTACATGCGCCAAAACTCAGACAGCAAAATCAAATAAGCCATAGACATTCGAAGAAGGACTTTTTATTTATATATATAAAAGTCTATTACATGTCTAGAAAAGGTTGTACAAAGGATAATTTCTACAAAGGAAAGATCCTAGATCTACAGCCAGCGGCCACCATGCGCCTCCAGATAGGCGCAGCAGCCACCATGCACCTTCCGATAGGCGCAGTAGCCACCATGCGCCTTTCGATAGGCGCAGCAGCCACCATGCGCCTCCAGATAGGCGCAGCAGTCATCATGCGCCCCCAGTTAGGCGTAGCAGACACCATGCGCCTCCAGCCAGGCGCATCCCATCATCTTTTCAGCAGCTCAGTTATGTGCATCCCTTCAGCAGCCCAGTTATGTGCAAATTCTTCCAACCAGGCTCGCCTGGCCGAGCAAAGCCCAGCTATGTGCCGCCCTTCCAGCCAGGGTCATCGGATAAATGCTTCCACAAAGCATTTAACCCTCTGGCTGGAACCAAGGAGGAGCACGGCAAAGCTGTGGCCAGGGGAGGCTTCGAAAGAGCCTCCAAAGCCCAAGGAAGACCGTGATCGAAATTATGGCACAAGGGAGCTCTCAGCACAACCAGAGTGGGCGACACCCACTTTGAAGGAAGAGAAAGCCTAGCACCGCCATTCCGATCTACGGCTCTTCCCGAACAACGGAGACGAGGCCCGAACATCCCTATCTTTGGATGCAACAGGCACATTCTGCCTGCCTCAGAAGCCCTCGACTCCGTCTTTTGGATGTAACAGTCACCTTCAAGTGCATTGAAGACAACACGACGTCTTATCTTCACCCTCGGGAGCACTTCATCGACAGAATGCACCCGTATATTCAAGTTCATGTTGGAAGTACGTGAGGGAACGAGGAGCAAACCTTCTCTCCATGCCACTTTTTATAGGCCGGGCAGATCAAACCCATGTGCCAAGTGGATGGCTCTCCGAACTCTGTGCAATGAATTTGCATTAAATGGATGAACCGGACGCCTCGAATTCAGCCAAACGGCTATTTATAGCACTCGAGGAGCGAGATAGCCGCAGCATTAAAAGACATGTCGGATGCGCCAGCCAAACAGCGCATCACATGGACGCGCCCTCCAGCATCAGGCGCATCGCACAGATGCGCCCTGCGATATCCGGCGCATCACAGAGGATGCGCCCCCCCCTCACATCCCCATACCGAGTGGAACACCAACCAACGTGCCCACTCAGCTGTCAATCGAATGTCACAAACATTAAATGCTGAACTGACACCAGAGTTGGTAGCACGCTTCCCAATGTCTGAGCAGTTGACAGCTTTTTCAGAGAACGAAGCGTCGGCAACGTCAGCATCATCATGACTCTATTCCGACGGCTACTGCCACGTGGCCCCCCTTTTTTACCATCCGCATGCGCCTCTACGACCATGCGTCCAGACCAGCATGCGCCTCAAAAGCCGTGTGCCTCAGACCCTTCACTGATCCCTAAAGACAGAAGAAGAGTCCCAATTGAAGCCCCGCATGCGCCTCCGCGGCCATGCGCTCAAATCTGCATGCGCCTCAAAAGCCATGCGCCCTAGACTGCTCTCTGATCCCTAAAGACAGAAGAAGAGTCTCCAGTTGAAGCTTTGCATGCGCCTCAAAAACCGTGCGCCCCAGACTGATCTCTGATCCCGAAAGACAGAAGGAAAGTCGCCTGCATGCGCCTCAAAAGCCATGCGCCCTAAATGGTTTGTAACTCCTAAAGGTTACGAGCCGCAGCCTCCTCCTGCGCCCAATCTAAGGCGCAGCTCACCAGATCATTACCCCCCCAAATCCGAGATCTTCGAGCCACGAGTCGACGACACTTGTCCTTTGACTCAACTCGTCCAAGATTTTAGTAACAGAAAGATCTTCTCCTCTGCTACGTGCCGGCTCACAACAGCAGTATGAAGAGTTCAACCTCCCAATCAGGGCGCATCAACCATGCGCCCCCATCAGCAACCTCCACGTGGCGTCCCCACGTACCGGCACATCCTACATATGCGCGCATGAGCAGTCAACCTGCCCAGATATAAATAGAGGGATCATTTCCTTCTTCCACAGACAGATACATATACGGACAACACACAGAAATATCACCAGAGAGGCAGATACAGACACTCAACGTCTTCCTCCTCTCAGCAAGCTCCAGCACCCAGAGCAATCTACACCTTCAGAGAACCGATAACCGTCGTCAGCCCGTCAACGGAGTCAACGCATTACCACTCGCTCCATTGGCACTTAGGACCCAGATTAAACAAAAGTGTACTCCTAGGACTACATCTAAGTCCTATATTGTAACACTGTTCTGTTTGTATTAAGATTTGCAATCAAACGATTTTAATGGCAAACAAGCTGGCGACTCTGCTGGGGACTTCTTTCTCTTCTTCCGAAAAAGTCGTGTCACAGGCCGACGATGTGAAGGTGGGCTCCTCCCACAAGATGCTGGTCGTGCGCCTCAATCAACAGGCATACGAGGAGTTCATTTCTGAAGGAAGTGCGAGTCCTTCGAAGCGGCTGCCAAAGTCGAAGAAGATCCGCACAGCCTGGGTACGCAAGGTCGACGCCTCGGGCACCACCACTGAAGGGGATGCAGCAATCCAACCTTCCCTTTCTGCTGACGTTCTCAGCAACCAAGGTGCGCCCGCTGATGCAGCGCATCTCTTGGGGAAGCGTGCAGCCGACCACGTTCTCCAGCTATCTCCCTCTCAGGCGAGGAAGATGCGTCGACGGAGCAGGGGCGCAGCCAATGCCCCGCGCATCACCTCTGATGCGCCACAAAAGGCTTCTGTCTTTGACAGACTCACTCGCTGTAATGGCGAGGAGAAGTTGGATGCTGAGTACTATGCGCCCCAGCGGGCTAGTATGAAGAAATCCAAGGCAGCACGGGCCATGCGCCATAAAAGTGCTATGCCAGCAGCAGGCCAGAGGCACGAGCTTACAATCACGCGTGCTGCCAATGGCAAGCTGTACAAGGGTGACTCAGGTGCCTCGGTACCAACAACGAGTCAACCTTCAAAGTCCTCATCTCGCTTGGGCGCATCCACTGCGTGCATAACCAAGTCCAGTGAGGCAAACTCAGTGGTCTTGAACTCCCGCGCCTCCTCTGGTTGTGCGTTTGAGGTTCGTTCAAGTCACTTCAGATGCTGTGGCTCCCCCGCTACTGATCGTGGTGCCTGCTTGGTACTAGATCAGGGGGCGCAGCACTCACCTAGCCACCCCGGCGTTTGGCCTTGCCATTCGTCTGAAAGGGGTGTGAAGGCACTACTCTCCTCCAACGACCTGCGCCATGTGATCACTCACAAGCGCCGGTCAGGAGAGTCGACCAACGAGCACAATGCGCCTCTCACGGGGCATACTTGTGCGGTGGTCACCATCAACTGTTGTGGCAAGGAGGCAGTACCACCAAGGCAATCAGTCTTCCAACGGCTGCAGTCATCGACACCTCTCCGTCGTCGCCTTAGGACGAAGGTGTCAGTAGAAGAGGAGCCAAAGGTTGCTTCATGCAATGTGATCTCCAACTCCTCGTCACTACGAAAGACGACTGCCAATTCCTCGTCTTCATCCAAAAGCCAGCCGAGGAAAGCCAAGGCAGCTGTCTCGACCTCGGGAGTGTTTGAAGGCACTCGGTCGAGGAAGAAGTCTGTGGAGGAAGCTGGGGGTAGCCAGATCCTTGTTGAGCCTCCTTCCGAAGACGAAGATGTCCAAAGCATAGCTGCGGCGGATCTTTATCATCAAGATGAGGCTAGTCTCTCTGAAGCCCCTCAAAAGGAGGATGTCCTCCAGGACACCGCCGGGGGTAGTTCTGGAAACGAAGAGGTCCTTAAAGACGGAGCTGAGGGCAATCATACCCTTGCAGATGTGCCTATTGAAGATAAACTCCAGAATGTGGCTGGGGGTGGTCAAACACAGGAGAAGTGACTCCACCACACGAGAGTGAGGCCGAAAGTGAAGCCTCAACCAACCCATCCACTCCTGGCCGTGTCAGGACAGTATACATGGCCGGGGATGAAGTCGAATCTGATGCGCCATCACAAGACATAGTCCAGCGTATAGACTCACTGGAGGGAGGACTCAAAACTCTCTCTGCCTCCATGCAAGCACTGACTCAAGCAGTGTTTGAGATGCGGTCAGCATTGATAAGGACACCTTCAACTGGTCCTGACCCAAGAGCTAATGGGGAGTCCAGTGTGCCCCTCCAACGGGCGCCCTCAGATACAGAAGCACCTCGAACCTCGGAGCCCTCAAACGCTCCAATCCAGATGGTACCTCCTTCCCCGACTCCTAGCTCTACGGAGGATGTGGTCGAAATGATCAAAGACCTGCGGGAGCGCTTCGAATCCAAGAACAGACAAGAGGAACGCCAGAAGATGGGCATTCCCCAGCCTTATCCCCTTGAGTGGAACAAGGTGGTTTATCCCCCAAAGTATAAACCACAAACACTCACCCCATACGACGGGAAGGACTCTCCACGACGGTACCTGACGTACTTCCAGTCGCAGACAGGGCATCTTCCAAAGGAGGACGCGCTCCTCACCAGTATCTTTGTCGGGGCCCTGAAAGGGGTGGCATATGACTGGTACTGCAGTCTCCCCGACAATTCCATATCATCCTTCGATGATCTGACGCGCCTCTTCCTCGACCGCTTCTACGACGGTGGGAAGGACATGACGATGGCGTCTCTCATAGAGGTGCGCCAGAAGGATAAGGAAACGGTTCGGGTGTTCATCGAACGCTTCCGACAGGCCTGCTTCAGGCTACCTCCAGGCATGCCAGAACATGCGCTCCTCTCCGCTTGCAGCATGAACATGCTGCCTGCAGTAAAACTCTGGCTCAACTCTACTCCCCCTCCTGACTGGAGCTCCCTGATTATCGAAGCTGAAGCTGCAGAAAAGAAGGCGGCCAATGTACGTCTTCTGGGTGTCAGCTTCCCCGCCTTTGACGATAAGGGAAAAAAGTCTGCAGCTAACAGCTCCGGACGAGAAGCAAAGGGGAAACAGGCATTGACTGTTAATGCCTCGAAAGGCACATCTGCGCCTACTCAGAAGCCTCCACTGGCACCAAGACCCAAGGAGGTTTATTCCTTCAATGATGACGACACCCTGCAACTTTTCGAGATACTGAAGCAGGGTGACAAGATCAAGCTACCGGACCCAAAGCGGCCCGATGAAGTCGGGAAAGTGGACAACCCGAGGTACTGTCACTACCACCGGTTTGTCGGACACCCGACCAAGGACTGCTACGTCCTCAAGAATTACATCCAGCGCATGATCAATGTGAATGTAATCTCCGTCGACTATGAAGAGAAGACGGTGTCAGCCAATGTGGTTTCATTACAGTTCGGCACCTTGCCACCAACTACCACACAAGATAGCGTCGTCCCCATCCCTAAGGCGACAATAGAGGTGGTAAACTTACCACCTACCCGTGACAATGTGAGTGGACTCACCCCGCTCACCACATCTCGAGGAGAGGTCCTCTGGGTTCACCCCGACCTCGTCTCTGAGATGACTCAATCGGAGGTACGTCCTACCTCCAAATCAAAAGGCAGGAAGATCAAGTTTTGCCGTACGGTCTCTTCTTCAACAGAGGAGGCACTTCCAGTGCAGACGCGTGCACAACAGAACTCCCAGTCCGGCGAAGCTACCGCCGAGGTGGTGCCTCCTGGTACCATCCTTGAGGAGGGTCCATCTAAGCCCTCAGCAGCTAATAAGCAGAAGCAGGTGGAGGCCCGTTTTGACAGACCTCTACGGAAGGAGCACGCTTCGGGGATGTCCAAGCCTCACAACTTCGACATTCTGGCACAACTAGCCAGTACACCTGCGCGCCTATCTTTGTTCGAGCTCCTGCGTCTTTCTAAAGACTCCCGAAAAGCTCTCTGCGAAGCTCTGAAGGACGCTAAATCCTTTCTCAGTCAGGTCAAGCAGCCTGAAGACCTCCCAACCACTTGTGCGCACTGTCATTGTTCGGATAAAGTTATCCCAAACATAACTTTCACCCAACAAGACATGCTGCTCAAGCATCACCGACATAACCGACCATTGTATTATACCGGATACATTGGCTCGGTCAAGGTGAGCCGGATTCAGATCGATCCTGGGTCTTCCCTAAGCATCATCCCGAAGGCGCTGCTATCCAAGCTGGGGATCCCGATGTACCGGCTGGCGCCCTCCAATACAACCATCAGTGGCTTCAACGCTAGCAAGAGCGAGCCACTAGGAAAGATCCGACTGAAGTGTCATATTGGCAGCCTCAAAACTGAGGTAACTTGTTATGTGGTAGATGCCGAGGTCAACTACAACATCCTGCTCGGTCGACCATGGCTACATGAGTACATGGTGGTGCCCTCCACGCTCCACCAGTGCATGAAGTATGTATCCACTAATGGCGTCATCCGGACGGAGTTTGTAGACATCGATCCTTTCAAAGGGATTGAGGCCTACTTCACCGATTCCGACTTGTACAAGCCAATTGACGAGGAGGAAGCCAACGACGCTGATGATGAGGCAGAGACGGCAACAGAGCCGGACATGGAGCCTGAGACAAATCCCGATGCCCCCTTGAAAATTCGACTGAAGGGGAAACCACCCCAGAAGGCGCCTCCAATGAGCATCAAGCTATCAGGAAAAGCGCCGGCTCGCGAAGCACCCCTGAAGATACGCCTCAAGGGAAAGCCGCCTCAAACATTGGCTCCCCTGGTGGCAAAATTATAAGGGAAGGCACCACTCACCGGAGGCGCAACTGAGGCGCCTCTCAAGGTGCGTCTCAAGGGCAAGCCACCGCAGTCATCCAAGGTGTCAGAGAAGGCTCACATAACCCTCTCAGACCCCAGCATCAAAGCTGTGGTGGACTCTCCTAGTTCGCCCCCAGTTCTTACAGACGAGGAACTTGGTGAATATATCTCAGCTGACGTAGAGGCACCCTCCTTTGACAATGTAATCCCACGGGATAAGATCTCGTATTTTATCAATAATAGAGTGTCTTTTAATTATTCTTGTCTTCCACACTGGAATGCCATGTATACATTAGATAACGCTCTACGGTCGTTGCAAACACAAATAACGACCGTACATTATAATCGAGTAGTCCCGTCGCAAGGAGTCTTCATAGTCCCTCCACGAAGCCGAGACGAAGGCACCATCATCTCGGGCAAAATCGAGCGTCATCGAGACCTCCCGTCAATCGAGCCCGAACCTGATTTCGGCAGAGTACAAGTCTATCGGTACACAGATACGGCGAAGCACATCATCCAAAAGATGGGCTACGACCTGAAAAGCAACAAAGGCTTAAACTACGGCAAGGGTCGGCATCTCCTTGTCCGGCTTTCGATGCCCAATGGAAAGCCACAGGACTATTATCATCGGACTCGATGGGGGTTAGGCTATGTCACGCCGCCATCAACCCCAGAGAGTTCAGCTAACATAACGTCAGCGCAACCTCAAAAGGATGAAGGCAAGGACCAAGCACCGGAACCCTTCGAAGAAGAACCCTGGGCCCAACGCCTAGGAGAACAATGGAAAATGCGTTTTGAGCTACGTGAACCTCCCACTGAAGACGAAGTCGAGTAGATCGACCTCGGAGATGGGTCTTCTTCCAAACCCATCTTCATCAGTAAAAGCCTGCATGGAGAAGATCGAGAGTCTTTAATCCAACTGGCTAAAGAGTATATCGATGTCTTCGTCTGGAGCTATGAAGACATGTCGGGACTCGATCCACAGATCACAATGCATAGGTTGAACATCTTACCTGATGCCAAACCTATCAAACAACAACAGCGACGCTTCCGTCCGGACATCATGAATGCCATCGATCAGGAGGTAGACAAACTCTTGACCAGCGGCTTCATCCGTGAGGAACAGCACCCGGATTGGGTAGCCAACGTTGTTCCTATCACCAAGAAGAACGGGAAGATACGAGTCTGTATCGACTTCAGGGACCTCAACTCTGCTTGCCCGAAGGACGAATTCCCACTTCCAATCACTGATGTGATGATCGACAACACATGTGGCTTTGAGCGCATGTCCTTCATGGACGGGTATTCAGGCTATAATCAAATCAAGATGTTCCCCGATGACGCGAAACACACGTCATTCAGGACTCCAAAGGGTGTTTTCTGCTACACAGTAATGCCCTTCGGCTTGAAGAACGCCGGTGCGACATACCAGCGAGCCATGAGCACCATCTTTCGTCAACATCTTCGCAAGACAGTCGAATGTTATGTTGACAACATCGCAGTCAAGAGCCGCCTCAAAGGAGATCACCTACAGGACCTGAAGACGGTCTTCGATCTCATGCGGGCACATCAACTCAAAATGAACCCCGCTAAATCCTTTCTGGGGGTTTCCAGCAGCAAATTCTTGGGCTTTGTCATCACAGCGAAAGGCATTCATGTTGATCCTGAGAAGACCAAAGCCATCCTCAACATGGACCCTCCGAAGAACCTTCGAGAACTTCAAGGCCTACAGGGACGTCTGGCATATATCCGGAGGTTCATAGCAAATCTCTCCGGTAGATGTCAACCCTTTACTCAGCTCATGAAGAAGGGAGTCTCTTACGTCTGGACAGAGGAGTGCCAAAAGGCTTTCGACGACATCAAGGCTTACTTAACAAGCCCACCAGTCCTGGTAGCGCCCGTCGCCGGCAAACCATTTCTCCTCTACGTTCGTGCCATGGATCATTCTCTTGGCGCTTTGTTAGCTCAAAATAGCGACACAGGCTACGAGCAAGCAATCTACTACCTCAGTCGAACACTCATTGGGGCCGAACACCGGTACAACCCCGTTGAAAAGGAGTGCTTGGCTTTGGTGTTTGCCATCCAGAAGACTCGTCATTATGTCTCGGGTCAGACAATTCATGTCATCTCCTGAGTCAATCCGCTCAGAGTCCTTATGACGAAGCCAGGATCATTGAACTCCCGGCTGGCTACATGGGCGATCCTGCTAACACCGTACAATATGGTATTTGTTCCGCAAAAGGCTGTCAAGGGTCAAGCCCTGGCTGACTTTTTTGCTGTACACCCCATCCCAGAATCCTCAAAACTCTATGAAGATATCCCGGATGAGGTCCAAGAATCCAACGTCATTGAAGGAAGCGCCGTTTGACGGATGTTCTTCGACGGTGCTTCGAGAACAGGCCCCAAAGGCCAAATCATCGCAGGAGTGGGGGTAGTCTTAGTCTCCCCCGATCAGCTGGTCATCCAACGTGCGTACTCTCTTTCGAAGCCATGCTCCAACAACGTGGCCGAGTACAACGCGCTCGTCATGGGACTCCAGCTCACACAACAGCTGGGGGTTGACCACCTGGAAGCCTACGGCGACTCAAAACTCGTCGTAAACCAAATTAGGGGACAATACAAGGTTCGCCATGAAGATTTAATCCCTTATCATGAGGCCGCATTGAACATCATTTCAGCCTTCACCGGGTTCTTCATCGAACATGTCCCCCGTTTACAAAACTTGGAGGCCGATGCTCTGGCTGGCCTCGCGGCCTCATTGGCAGCGCCCCTTGGGACTCAACACTATGTCACGGTGACTGGCCGAGACCTGATTTGTCCCAGAAACAACCTATGCTTGCAGGTGGCTCATACCATATCGGCAAATGCTGGTGTCAATGTCCGAGACTGGAGGTTCCCGTTTATTGACTTCGCTGTCTACGGAATCCTTCCCGAGGATCCGAAGGAGGCTGTCTCAGTCAGGAGACGCTCCCTCCGTTTTTACTATGATACAGCTACCAAAATGCTGTACCGACGCTCCTTCGATGGGCTCCTCCTACGATGCCTGTCCAACGAAGAAGCAGCCGAAACTCTTCAAGAAGCTCATGATGGAACTTGTGGAGCTCATCAACCCGGTCCTAAGTTGCAAGATCGACTGCGACGTATGGGCTACTACTGGCCAACTATGGCCGCCGACGCTGTTGAATATGCTAAGAAGTGCCATGCGTGCCAACTTCATACAGACTTCATACATACGCCATCGGAACCGCTACATCCTACAGTCGTCTCCTGGCCCTTCGAAGCCTGGGGTATGGACATTGTGGGACCGATCACCCCTCCTTCATCAAGAGGACACCATTTCATCCTGGCCATCACCGACTACTTCTCCAAATGGGCGGAAGCAGTCCCACTGGCAGAAGTAAAAAGCTCCAGGGTGGTCAGCTTTATCAAATACCATGTCATTTATCGTTTCGGAGTACCCCGGCGGATTATCCATGACAATGGCCCTCAATTTATCAGCCACATTTTCAGCAGGTTCTGTGACAAGAATCGCATTCAGAACGTGGCCTCAACCGCCTACAATCCGGCAGCAAACGGACTGGCAGAGGCATTCAACAAAACTATCGTTAGGCTGCTCAAAAAGGTCGTGTCATCCAATAAACGCGACTAGGACGAAAAGCTTGGCGAATGCCTTTGGGCCTACCACACAATGGTACGGACCCCAACAGGCAACACTCCATTCTCCCTAGTCTACGGAAGCGAAGCGGTACTGCCTCTCGAGATACAGATACCCTCACTCTGCGTAGCAATCACAAACAAACTCACAGAAAAGGACAATCAACGTCATCGTCTGCGGGAACTGGAGGCACTTGACGAAAAGCGTCTCCTAGCTCAACAACGCATTGAACTCTACCAAGCCCGTATATCACAGGCTTTCAACAAGAAGGTCAAACAGAGGACTTTCCAAGTTGGCGACCTGGTTCTAGCAGTCAGAAGACCAATGGTGTTGACCCATAAGACACCAAAAAAGTTCGAGCCCAAGTGGGAAGGACCTTTCATCATTGAGACGGTATACTCAAACGGAGCTTACCGTCTTGCCAAACCCAATGGAGACTTGTTCATGATGCCCATCAACGGCAAGTTCCTAAAGAAGTACTATTCTTGACATCCTCTAGACATGTACTTCCCCAAAACAACCTCTTTCCACCAACTCATACGCTTCCAGAACCCAGCTGTTCCGTGGCATCCTCCAGTAGAAAGATAACCACGTCCATATTACCTCTGAGTTGTCCCTCTACGCCCTACAAAGCGGAATCTTACACTTCGTAAGCCTACGCTACCCTTAATGTTTACCACGTCCACATTACCTCTGAGTAAACATCTCGTACAAACAACCCCTGCGTTATTGTACATTGATCGCCGAACTTCCATGTCCACATCACCTCTGAGTTGTTCAGCGTATCCCCCAAAGATCATTCCTACCACGTCTATAATACCTCTGAGTAGGAAGATTCTATCATTTCGAACCTAATGATTGCCATGTCCACATTACCTCTGAGCAAATATAATGGTTCCTTCAAACTTATTATCTGTACCTAAAAACCAAGGTGCGCAAAAGATAATAGGTCCACACAAATCATCAAGTTCATGACAAAAAAAATGAACACATCACAAAAGTTGCGTACTTCTTTATTCAAAAAGAGAGAGAGTACAAGACTACACTATCCCTCAACGAGGGTTGCAAAAGAAGGAGAGAAGCTACAATCCCTAAATCTCTCCAGGATGGGTCGAGAGCTCTCTGACTCGTTGTCTCAGGTCAGCAGTACGAGTCCGTACAGTTGCCAGAACTCGACGCTCGGCCTCTTGACGCATCAATTCGACAGCCTCAGCGGAAGTTTCGCCCTCGTACTTCTCATCAAGCTGTCGACGTTGCTGAGCCAAAGCAAGAGTCCGCTGAGTAAAAGTTGCTTCCTCCTGCTTGAAAGTTGCATGTTCAGCCCGAACACGTTCAGCTTCTAATTGGAGTCGGGTCCGCTGATCCTCAAGGCGGCGCATCTGGACGTCGATCTCCGTGATGTTGGCATCCAACGCAGCCCACGCCTCCGTCGTCTTCTTCATAGACTGGGACAACTGCTCTACCACGGCCTCAGTCTCAGCCACCTCGTGCTCCCAATCGCTCACAGTGGCCTGATGGGAAGACTGGATTTCAGCAATCAACTTCCCCTTCTCTGCCTCTATTAAGAAGGAGAGGTCGTTTCGCTGGATGCGCTGAAGTTCTGCGAGCCGCTCGTCCAGCTCAATCACCGAAGCCTCCAGAATTTCGGCCATATGGTCGTGGCCTTGGTGAATACGAATCAGCTCGATGCAGGGCATTGCCAGAGTTCTTGCCGTCGTAAAACTCCCGGTGGCATCCATCACAGCGGATACGCCCTTCTGCAGCATTTTGTACACCCCCTCGATGAGGAACTTCACATACTCGTCTGCATCCGCCAGGACCTACGGCGTCATAGCAGGAGTTGGAGGAGCTACTACAGCTTGCGGACCGGAAGAAGATCCGCCCACCTCAACCAACGAGGCTTGAACCTCGGCATCAACGGGCTATTCATCAACAGGGGCTGGACTGCTAGCCCGAGGAGCCGAAGCAACAGAAGGAACCGGCACAGGTGTCGAGATGGTTCCCCAAGTAGAAGGAGCTACAGAGGGTTCTGCACCCTTACCCTTCTCAAGCCCGGAGGAGCTACCGGCATCAGCGACTACCTCTGTTGATGCCAACGTCCTATCAACAGTTGGTATCTCCCTTAGCAGAATAGGGAGATTATCACTTGTCTCTTGACCCGTCTCAGCGGTCGTGACCAGCGGACGGGTCTCATCATCAAGTCCCTCAATCGGGACAGAATCTGTCGCTACCTCCTGAGCGATAGCCGCCTCAACTTCCACTGTTGAAGCCGGGGTAGGACTCGGCAATGATATAGCCGACCTCCCCTCATCATGATAAGGAGGGGAATCAACCCTCTCCTCTATCTCGACCATACCAGCTGTCCCCGCAGCAGATTCTTGCAAAACCGGAGGGACGTCATCAGAAGGTGACGAACTCCAGTCTACCTCATCATCAGGATGCCTCGAGTCTGCGAGACCCTCAGCATCCAAGGCCTCCTTGGCAGATGGTGCTCTCCCAGAAGTTGTTGCAACCTCGAAGTTAGGAGATATTAAGATCTCCGCAGGAACATCTTCGGGACCTTCCTCCATGGGAGACAATAGCGTCGGTGGAATACGCTCATCAGAAGAGCCTTTTGAAATACGGGACTTCTGCTTCAACGATCCCTACAAGAAGAAAGACATAAGTCGCCACAATGACAAAAAACACTGGAATTACGAAACATTCCTTACCTCAACAGGAACTGATCCCGTTGGCGTTATAAGTGGCACGTCCGTAATCTTTGGGGTCGGCGTCTTTCTCGACCTTTTCGGTACAGAAGAACCAACTTCTGTGTCAGACCGCCTTTTCCCGACGGACGGGTCTCTCACTGATACTGCAGCAGCAGCCCGATACCCCGCCAACTCCGGTGGACGATACGAGCGGGCTGCCATCAACATATTCGATGTCGCCTCCAGTTGAGTTCCGACAATGAAACTAGTCTCCCTGTCATAACCAGGGGACATAGCAGTCATAGTGTAATACAGCTTCGCGGGCGGATATAGGATCGACGGCCGAGGATTACGAACTGGCATGGTGAACTTGACGTTGGTACATCCGACGTTATAATATTGCCAGCCCCGGGATCCATCCAGCAAACTCCCGACGTAGCCTAAACTACTACTGGGATTCCGCAACATTAGCTGGGTATAGCCAAACTGACGAGCAAACCGGCTTGGCAGATAAGGCTCCAGATAACATCTATTCTGGTTACGGTAGACCAGATGAGAAGGCCGGATACTCTGCAACCAACGAAAGCTCCATTTCGACAAAGTGACCGCATCTTCGCCAGAGTCAATTAAATCTTGTTCGGCCTCGAAATCTTTGAAGATCGGGCCAACCTTGACAATTTCCCACCCCTGAAGGTAGGACAAGACTCTCCTGCAGACGGGGACGCCAGTGTAAGACCACTTCCTCTTATAGAAGCGGCGAATGAAGGCATCTCCTTCGACATGGTCCTCCTCCAGACCAGGGCTCATCACGTTCGGATGATGCAAAATCAGCCACCCCATAAGATAATGGAAAGGCAGCTCAGCCCGGGGAAAGTTATTATTGTTACCCCTCTCATGGATCACATCGTCGGTAAAAGACCTCAAACCGCGCAACAGGTTGCACACCATAGCAGGGAGGAGGGCTAAAGGTCGTCCACAGGCCAACTCCACTGCAGGCAAAATCAGATTCCGATGTACTCTCTCGACGGTACCGGATCCACCGGCAAATACGCAATCCCGGAGCCATATCATCAAGTAGGCCGTCAACACTGCCTTATATGACATCCGGTGCACGCAATGCCAGAAACAGCTGTACGTAGCCTTCCCGCCCTCATCAGAATGTGGGGTCCTCTCGTCCAGCCGGCTTATTTCAGAACTTAACTCCGCGGGCTTCAATCCCTGCGGAGTCGCAAACCGGATCCTCGAAGGATCTACCAGATCCTGCCTGAAGACATAGTCCCTCCAAGCAGTCACATGAGGCTGGGTCTTGCCCTTGTCCCTCCGGTGCATCAGATAATGATGGCTAGCCACTTCTTTGAAGACAGCCATCATCTCCGGATCCTTATTCTCCAGAACCTGGATCTCTTCATTTGATGGAAAGTATTCCTCGTACGGTTCCGAGCCCCAAGGAAGCTTGGACACTTCGTACATTTCATGGAGAGCCAGTCCCAACTCCCCCACCGGAGTAAAGAAGCTGCCAGTCTGGGCATTGAAAAGCTCCAAGAGCGCAAGGAACATCAGCTTATTAAGGTCCACGCCGGCCTGCGTGGCCCGAATGGCGGCTGTCAGCCCGATCTCTTTAAGCTCAACTTTGAACCTTGAAAGCACCCAAGTGGTCAACTCGTCCCACTTCGGGATATAATGGCACCAGCCTTCGACCCTGAAGCTACCTGTCGGATACATCACCTTCGACGTCAGCATCCGATTTGCAAAGATCGGGGCACTGAAGGGAAACAGGTCGTTCGAGACTTCACTGTAGATGCTCCCAGGACGCAAGGCTCGATAACTGAACGAAGAACCGGCTCGGGAAGCAGTTAAAGTATCTCGCTGGTTCGAGGAGGCATCAATTGAGAGGGTACCTCCCAAGGCTTCTCCTTGAGAAGGAGTAAGTTTCCAACCCATCCTTCTCTTCGAAGCTAGACGATAAAAAGCCGTCAGCGGCAGCTGGCGGTCAACCTGCCGCATATATAGAATCATGCCCTTGGCAGAAAAGAACCAGTCTTCTCTGATCCTCAGTATCTTCGCCTCGGAAGAGACTAGTCGGTCGCCAAACAGAAAGGCAGGTTTTAAGAAGGTTACACCCTCAGATTCAGCAGACTTTAGTTTACCACTCTCCATCATACTCTGGAGGAAAAGCGGCAACTGGGCCTGGATTTGCAGCATCCTCTCACGAGGTTGGTCCTGTAAGATGGCATCCTTCGCAGGGTTGATCACCGCCTCATCAAAGTCAACTCCCATTTGACAAAGAGAAGCATCCAGGAGGACCTCATTCAACAAAAGGATCGTCATTGATACTGGCACAACAAGAGTCGAAGTCAGCCAAGAAGAATGTATCAAATAAACTGGCGCATCAGGGTATAAACCCATCAGCTGGCTTCGGCGCATCATCAGGGCATGAGCCCATGCGCGTCAGCTTGCTTCGGCGCATCATCAGGGCATGAGCCCATGCGCGTCAGCATCGGAGCTTCGGCGCATCATCAGAGCGTGAGCCCATGCGCGTCAGCGAAGGCTTCGGCGCATCATCAGGGTACAGGATCCATGCACGTCAGTCATTAAACCTCGGTGCATGATAAAGGTGTAAACCTATGCACGTCAGCAGGATAGAACTTCAGTGTATTATCAGGACAGAAGTCCATACGCGTCAGCATGTTTGAGTTAGGGCACAGTATGGCCCAAAAGCTTATGTGAAAGAGATGAAACCCACCCGTCACCTCAGGGCGAACGTCCGCCAGAGTCGCAGAGGTGATAGGTGCATCCTCGTCGATGAACTCCTTCGCTTTCTCCTTCCCCTCGCCGACACCACCGCGAGGAGTCTTGGGAGTCATTCTCTCAAAGAAGAAAAAGTTAGGATTTTGAAGAAGAACTCTAAAGAAAGCAAAGGCACAGAGAAGAAGATCTCTTTCTCTCTCCAACCCTCACCTATTTATAGGGCTTGATCGCACGCGTGAACCGATGACGTGTAATCTCAGCCGTCGCTTCGGGTTCCGTGAAGAGATATCAGCAAATACAGCCAAAAGATCATCATTAATCTTTTGGGTTACCAAAGCGTCATCATCATCAGCTGGAAGGAGCATGCGCCAGAACAGGCATGCGCCCAACAATCGTGCGCCCTGACCTCCATGCTTTTTATTCAAAGTATTCCAAAACTTATTCAAAAGTTTTGAAAACTTTGAAGGGGGTCTTGTAGAAGCATGGAATTTTACAATCAAAAAGCCCATACGCCAGACACTACATGCGCCAAAACTCAGACAGCAAAATCAAATAAGCCATAGACATTCGAAGGACTTTTTATTTATATATATAAAAGTCTATTACATGTCTAGAAAAGGTTGTACAAAGGAGAATTTCTACAAAGAAAAGATCCTAGATCTACAGCCAGCGGCCACCATGCGCCTCCAGATAGGCGCAGCAGCCACCATGCGCCTTCCGATAGGCGCAGCAGCCACCATGCGCCTTCCGATAGGCGCAGCAGCAGCCACCATACGCCTCCGGATAGACGCATCAGTCATCATGCGCCCCCAGTTAGGCGCAGCAGACACCATGCGCCTCCAGCCAGGCGCATCCCATCATCTCTTCAGCAGCTCAGTTATGTGCATCCCTTCAGCAGCCCAGTTATGTGCAAATTCTTCCAGCCAGGCTCGCTTGGCCGAGCAGAGCCCAGCTATGTTGCCGCCCTTCCAGCCAGGGTCACCGGATAAATGCTTCCATAAAGCATTTAACCCTCTGGCTGGAACCAAGGAGGAGCACGGCAAAGCTGTAGCCAGGGGAGGCTTTGAAAGAGCCTCCAAAGCCCAAGGAAGACCGTGATCGAATCATGGCACAAGGGAGCTCTCAACACAACCAGAGTGGGCGACACCCACTTTGAAGGAAGAGAAAGCCTAGCACCGCCATTTCGATCTACGGCTCTTCCCGAACAACGGAGACGAGGCCCGAACATCCCTATCTTTGGATGCAACAGGCACCTTCTGCCTGCCTCAGAAGCCCTCGACTCCGTCTTTTGGATGTAACAGTCACCTTCAAGTACATTGAAGACAATATGACGTCTCATCTTCACCCTCGGGAGCACTTCATCGATAGAATGCACCCGCATATTCAAGTTCATATTGGAAGTACGTGAGGGAACGAGGAGCAAACCTTCTCTTCATGCCACTATTTATAGGCCGGGCAGATCAAACCCATGCGCCAAGTGGATGGCTCTCCGAACTCTGTGCAATGAATTTGCATTAAATGGATGAACCAGACGCCTCGAATTCAGCCAAATGGCTATTTATAGCACTCAAGGAGCGAGATAGCCACAGCATTAAAAGACATGTCGGATGCGCCAGCCAAACAGCGCATCACATGGATGCGCCCTCCAGCATCAGACGCATCACACAGATGCACCCTGCGATATCCGGTGCATCACAGAGGATGCGCCCCCCTCACATCCCCATACCGAGTGGAACACCAACCAACGTACCCACTCAGCTGTCCATCGAATGTCATAAACATTAAATGCTGTACTGACACCAGAGTTGGTAGCACACTTCCCAATGTCTGAGCAGTTGACAGCTTTTTTAGAGAACGAAGCGTCGGCAATGTCAGCATCATCATGACTCTATTCCGACGGCTACTGCCACGTGGCCCCCCTTTTTTACCATCCGCATGCGCCTCTACGACCATGCGTCCAGACCAGCATGCGCCTCAAAAGCCGTGCGCCTCAGACCCTTCACTGATCCCTAAAGACAGAAGAAGAGTCCCAATTGAAGCCCCGCATGCGCCTCCGCGGCCATGCGCCTCAAAAGCCATGCGCCCTAGACTGCTCTCTGATCCCTAAAGACATAAGAAGAGTCTCCAGTTGAAGCTTTGCATGCGCCTCAAAAGCCGTGCACCCCAGACTGATCTCTGATCCCGAAAGACAGAAGAAAAGTCGCCTGCATGCGCCTCAAAAGCCATGCGCCCTAAATGGTTTGTAACTCCTAAAGGTTACGAGCCACAGCCTCCTCCTGCGTCCAATCCAAGGCGCAGCTCACCAGATCATTACCCCCCCTCCCAAATCCGAGATCTTCGAGCCACGAGTCGACGACACGTGTCCTTTGACTCAACTCGTCCAAGATTTTAGTAACAGAAAGATCTTCTCCTCTGCTACATGCCGGCTCACAACAACAGTATGAAGAGTTCAACCTCCCATTCAGGGCGCATCAACCATGCGCCCCCATCAGCAACCTCCACATGGCGTCCCCATGTACCGGCGCATCCTACATATGCGCGCATGAGCAGTCAACCTGCCTAGATATAAATAGAGGGATCATTTCCTTCTTCCACAGACAGATACATATACGGACAACACACAGAAATATCACCAGAGAGGCAGATACAGACACTCAACGTCTTCCTCCTCTCAGCAAGCTCCAGCACCCAGAGCAATCTATACCTTCAGAGAAACGATAATCGTCGTCAGCCCGTCAACGGAGTCAACGCATTACCACTCGCTCCATTGGCACTTAGGACCCAGATTAAACAAAAGTGTACTCCTAGGACTACATCTAAGTCCTATATTGTAACACTGTTCTGTTTGTATTAAGATTTGCAATCAAACAATTTTAATGGCAAACAGTCGCAGAGAAGTCCCAAGCAGAAACATTAAATACATTGCAGCAGAATTTAAAGAAGAACACATGAACACAAGTCATTCAAAAGAAGCTCTTTATTGATATTGAATACAATATTATATTTGTGGGCGCAAGGCCAAATTACAATGTCTCTCGTGCTCACTTTTCTCTCATTTACAAGTCACTCTGCTCTCTCTCATCTCTCGATTATAATGCTTGAGCCGGCGGAAGCTTCGGAAGGCGATGTCTTCAAACGGTCGTTGCAAGGCCAAGTCCGAACGCCATTGGCATTTAGATTCCTCCGATTGATTGAGCGGGACGGGCACTACACTTCTCGTCCAAGGTCATCACTCATGATGTGGCGATCAATTTGAACATATAGAGCTACCTTATCATTACCTGATGGGATGGCTGTTGTTGCATTATCGGTCTTTGATGAGGCCTGGGACGGGAGATGGCGTTACAGACGATGACACTTTTCTTTTCAGATGTCGCCGTCAGCCTTGGGAACACAGTACCATGCCGGCGTGTCGGAAGATGCTGGCGAGGGTGGACGGATATAATCTCTTCGTGTCCGTTCCCCTTTTACAGACAGGGAAGTGAGGAGTGTCCATACTGATGGTGTCAGGCCTCCTCACTTCTTACCTGAGAAGATGCGTTTCTGGTTGCGTAATATTCGCCCAGCGCATTTAGTTTATCGCAACCGCAACACTGTGTACCTGGAGCCCTACTTGCCCAGTAGGTTTGCCCGTCAATTTAGGTACAGTCAATTGTTCCTTGGACGTCCCAGTTCTTGCCTAGGATTTGAAGGTAGCATCCTTGATGGTATCAGGGCATGGAGCTACTATGACGCTTGTCATACTCGAACTAGTTTCTCGGTTCCCGTAGCAAATGCACCCGGGGAAATATTGTACATGGCGGCTCTATACCATGTTACGGCGAGCCAACCTCCCATTGATTTTGACCCAAGGACCAGCTTTATTGTGGGTACTCGTTTGGCAGAGAGGGCCAGGGTGTCGAAGGCGAAAAGGAAAGGGGCGAATAGGATTCCCGTGCCTGACTCCGACTCCTCTGACACCATCGAGGAAGATGACGAGTGGGACAATGAGGACTCTCTCTCTTCTGAAGACGAAGCAGCGGCGGATCAGCCACCTATCATGGCAGATGAGATGAGGATGGATCAACCGCCCATTGCATTAGATGAGGTGGTGGATCTGCTGCCACCTGTACCAGAGGTGGTGAGGGTAGAACAAATGTCTGCCGTGCCTGGTCCCTCGCGTAAGCGAGGCAGGCGTGAGTCTACTGACGGCAGTGTGGCCTTTTTAGTAAAGAAAGCTGCAGTCAGACATCGTAGGCTGCTTATCACGGAGAGGGGTGAGGACGCCGTTCGGAAGGTAAGATTGGATTGTATTCATCTCCTTGTTATGGTTTTCTTTCTCTTGAGATATGACTTAATCACTTTTCTTTGTAGGTGTCTGATGAACCGGGCTCTTCTGAACCGTCAGCTGCTCCTGAAGTTGATCTTGCTGCTCTGATTAGTGACGTGTGTGCCGTGGCCTTTTCTGCGGGGGCTCTCTTAGCGGCGGCTGAGGGCTCCCAAGTTACTGAGGCCTCGGCCCGAGGTGACGAGGGGTCTCTTGGGCCTGTCTCCGAAGTCGTCGAATTTTAGCAAGGCGATGCCGCTCCCATCGTATCCCCTCCCGGGGGTGCCGGGGCGGAAGAGCCTATTACATTTGACTCGGAGGCTGCTGGTGAAGAGACTGCGACGGTTGTGAGCGAACCACAGCCTCCACAATCTTCTGGTGGTAAGATAAGCCAAATTTTGACTATTGAGGGGGCTTATTTACTCTATCAACATATCCTCTGGGTCAAATCGATTTATGGTTATCTTGGCCCTACAGGTCCTAACCCTTTACTTCCCGCAGCGAATGTTCTTGGGGAAGGCTTGGCCCGCCGTGATCTGGAGAAAAGGAGCTTTCCCTCTCCTCCACCGACCCATGTTGAGGGGCCTTCTGCCAGCTCCATGCAGATGGAGGTGGAGCTTGGTTCGGGAGCAATGGTTGCCACCTCGTCCTCTGCTGCTTATACGGCTTTGAAGATTGACCTCTCGACCCTGCCGAGCATTCAAGTTCTGCGAGCTGCTGAAGAGGAGTTGGCCGCTGTTCATGCGTCCTTCGGCACAGAGTTTATTTCCCTCGTGGCAGGGGCGACAAATTCTGTTGTATCTTCTTCGGTGTTGCCAGCCACACTCCCGCTGACGCCAGCTTCTTCGGAAGATCTGGACGAGACGTCGCAGGATGTGGTCGACAGCTTCTATTGCCACTTAAAGAGAGGCGTAGATGCTGCAGTAGAACGGGGGGTCCCTTTTTCGCTGTCCCTGCGGTATGCTCGCGGCCAGATTGAAACTTTGAAGGCTCTTTCCGACGGGATAGGGCTGGCTGCGCTCCTGGAGCCCAAGTTGGCAGAGGCAGATCAGCTCGTGACTCAGTTGTTGGCGTTACGGCAGACTGACTTGCCTGCTGTAATTGAACAGGAGCGGGGCCTCCTTATTGCCGCTCGAGAGAAGATAAAGTTTGCTCGGGACACTGCCGGGCTAGTGGTGAAGGAAGATCTTGACAAGCTTTCCGCCTCGTATGACGGGCTGGGTCGTTGAAGCCAAGCTTGTAGAGCTCGGGAAGAGAGTGCTTCCCGTAGAATAGCTGACACCAATGAGCGGATTCTCGCGCTTCAGCAGGAGTTGGCTTTTCTAGAGTTAGAGCTGAAAGCCGCTCGCATGGAGCAGGAGTCCATCGTTCGGGAGACCGATAAGGTCTCTCATCTTCTGTTAACCTGGAGGGGCTTTCAAGAAATTCGAGGACAACTGGCAAGCTCACGCTCATCTGGAGGACGCGGCGGTACTGGCCCAAGAGGCGGAACGTCGAGCCAAACAGAGGTTTGAGCGGTCGATTGCTTTGCTGAAAGACCGTCTCACAGCATTGTGCGCCCCTGAACATGATCAATCTTTTGTTTCCTTTTGCCCTCCCTTTTTTTTTTTTTTTATTTCCATTTTGTAGAGGGATGTGATCCCGGATGATGTAGTACTTCCAATTTTGAGTAAATGAGCATATTTCATCTCGTCTTCTGTTTCTTGTACTTGTGGTGTTTGTGGAATTGGACCTGCTGGGGATTATTTGTGGACCTGTTACCCTGGGCGTACCTTGGTTTTAGGTACGGGTAACAAGTTTTAGAGGGAATACCTAGAACAACTTCGCGATAAGATAGCTAAAGAAGTTCTTGGTATTCGAGAGAATGCCCTGGAGCAACTGGGCTCTCGGGCATGGTGAGAAGAGAGTGGCGTGTACTGGAGATCCAGTACAGCATTTGTGGTCGACTGAGGACATTTGTGGTCATCGGAAGACATTTGTGGGCCTATTATCTTTGGGCGTACTCAGATCGGGTACAGATAATAGGTCGAGAGAGGATCGTCATACTTGCTCAGAAGTAGTGAGGACATGGCAAGTATGGGGATTTCTTTACCGTGGAATCTTCTACTCAGAGGTAGTGAGGACATGGTAGGAGTGGATTCAACGGAGGATATTTGTGGACCTACTATCCTTGGCGTACTCCGATCGTGGGTACGGATAATAGGTCGAGGGGTAACCATCATACTTACTCAGAGGTGTAAGGACATGGCAAGCATGAATGGTTTCTTCGACAGAGCCTTCCCACTCAGAGGTCACGGGGACATAGCAGGAGTGGGCTCAATGAAGGATACATAGAACGACTCAGAGGTAGGAGGACGTCGAAGTTCTATGCGAGGGGGCGGTTTGTTTTTGATGGAAGTGGACAACTCAGAGGTAACATCGACATGGTTGTATAGGAGATTTGTGGATCTGTTACCCTTTTTGTGTATTGAGAATGCGGGTAGTAGATCAGGTGAGTTCAGCGGTACCAGCGGGTACATAACTCGACAATCTGAAATTTTGTGGATATGAGTTCAGCGGTACCAGCGGGTACATGACTCGATGATCTGGAAAATGTGAGTGTGAGTTCAGCGGTGCCAGCAGGCACATGACTCAATGATTGGAGATATTCGGAGTATGAGTTCAGCGGTACCAGCGGGTACATGACTCGATGGCTTAAAAATGTGGAGTGTGAGTTCAGCAGTACCAGCAGGTACATGACTTGACAACCAAGGATATTTGGGAGTAGGCATGAGTTCAGCGGTATCAAGGATACGTAACTCGACAATTGGCGATGTATGGAATCAGAATGTAAGTTCAGTGGTGCGAGAAGGTACATAACTTGACACTCTGAGATGTTTTGGGGATGTCATTTCAGACATAATATTTCTTCAGGAACTTGCCGTTGATGGACAACATGAGCAAGTCTCTATTTTGCTTTGCGAGGCGGTAGGCGTCGTTGGAGAATACAGCCTCGATGATGAACGGGCCTTCCCATTTTGGCTGAAATTTACCGACGATTTTATGCGTCATAACCATCGGCCTCCGAACTGCCAGTACGAGATCACCCACTTGGAATGTTCTGATTTTGACCTTCTTGTTGAAAGCTCCGAAGATTCTGGCCTGATATAGCTCGATTCGTTGTTGAGCTAACAGACGTTTCTCCAGGGCCTCCAATTCTTGTAGTTGGCGGTGATAATTTTCGTCTGTCGTTAACTGATGTGTGAGGGCGACGCGGAGTGGGGATCTGAGTCTCCAGAGGGAGGACTGCCTCGCTTTATACTAGGAGAATGGTGTATTTCGGTGGCTGCTCGGACTGTGGTACGATACGCCCACAAGCATTCACCGAGCTTCTCATTCCAGTCGTGTTTATTGGAAGACACGAATTTCTTGAGTAGTTTGATTATGGTTTTATTGAATGCTTCTGCCAACCCATTTACGGCTGGGTTGTAGGGTGTTGAAGCAATATTCTGAATTCGGTACTTGTCGCAGAACTAGTAGAATGCATGGCTTGCGAACTATGGTCCGCTATCGTGAATGATCCTCCGGGGCAATCCAAAGCGATAGATGACGTGATGCTTGAGGAAGCTGATCACGTTTGAAGTCTTCACCTCTGCCAGCGGGATGGCTTCGCCCATTTAGAGAAGTAATCGGTGATTGCGAGTATGAATCGGTGCCCTCTGGACGAGGGCGGGGTGATCGGACCGATGATGTCCATACTCCATGGCCAGGAGGCCACAGTCGGATGTACGAATTCAGATGGCTGGTGGATGAAGTTAGCATGGATTTGACAGGCTTTGCATTTTCGTGCATAGTATATTGCGTCTGCAACCATCGTGGGCCAGTAATAGCCCATTCGCGAAGGCGATCTTACAGTTTCGGGCCAGGCTGATGGGCCCCGCAGATACCATCATGGGCTTCGCGTATAGCTTCCTTGGCTTCTGTATTTGACAGACACCTGAGCAATAACCTATCATATGATCGCCGATACAGCATTTTCGTCTTTGTATCGTAGAAAAATCTGAGAGAAAGTCTTCTGATGGAAGTAGCTTCCTTCGGATTCTCTGGTAGAATGTCGTATACTGCAAAGTCGATGAACGGCTGTCTCCAGTCTGGTGCTTCGTCGACTAAAAGGGCGGAGTAACTTTCAACGTATTGAACATTATCCTTAGGACAGACCAGTTCATGGCCTATTACGTCAACCTGATGATGAGCGTAATTTAGCACAGCTAGGGAAGCGGCCAAACCAGCTAGGGCATCAGCTTCAATGTTCTGGAGTCTGGGAACATGTTCTATGAAGAATCCTCCCAAAGATGAGATGATGTCGATTGCTATTTGATGATATGGGATCATGTCTTCATGGCGGACCTCGTACGACCCCCGAATCTGATTGACGATTAACTGCGAATCGTCGTATGCTTCGAGATACCCCCAGCTCTTTTGCAAGCCGGAGGGCGAAACCAAGGGGTTGTACTCGGCCACATTATTTGAACAGGGCTCTGTGAGTGAGTAGGCCCGATTGATCACCAAGCCGGAGAAGAAATCAGCACC
Organism: Iris pallida; assembly: GCA_029216955.1. Taxonomy (NCBI): domain Eukaryota; kingdom Viridiplantae; phylum Streptophyta; class Magnoliopsida; order Asparagales; family Iridaceae; genus Iris; species Iris pallida. Next base: position 27,594 of record JANAVB010001486.1, read on the forward strand.
ACTCCAACTCCAGCGATGATGTTACCTTTGGGTCCAGTTCTTGAAGCGCCATCGAAGAACATTCGCCAGATGGCATCATGGGAGACTGCATTTGAACTGGTGACCTCGTCCGGTATCTCTTACTATAGTCGTCTCAGAGCCTGGATGGGCTGCTAGAAAGTCTGCCAGAGCCTGGCCTTTGACAGCCTTTTGTGGACGAAGATCATGTGGTATGGTGATAGTAATATCGCCCAGGTGGCAAGGCGAGAGCTGAGTGCTCCAGGTTTAGTCATAAGGACCCTGAGGGGGTTGATTCGCGATATCACGTGGATGGTTTGTCCCGTGACGTAATGTCGTCTTTTGGATGGCAAATACGAGAGCAAGGCACTCCTTTTCTACGGCCGTATCGGTACTCTGGCCCAATAATCTTTCGACTGAGGTAGTATATAGCTTGCTCATGGCCTGCGTCGTTGTTTTGTGCAGCAGGGCACCGAGAGAATGTTCTATAGCTCGCACGTAGAGCAGGAATGGTTTCCCAGCAACAGGAGCTACCAGGACTGGAGGATTCGAAATATTCTTTGATGCTGTCGAAGACACGCTGGCATTCCTCATCCCATACGAAAGAGACTCCCTTCCTCATGAGATGGGTGAATGGTTGACATCGTCCGGAGAGGTTAGAGATGAATCTCCTGATGTAAGCTAACCGGCCTTGGAGGCCTCGGAGTTCACGGAGATTTCTCGGGGGACCCATCTCCATGATTGCCTTTGTTTTCTCGGGGTCGATATGGATGCCCTGAGAAGTAATGACGAAACCCAAGAACTTCCCGCTGGAGAACCCAGGAATGATTTCAT
>JANAVB010001487.1:0-125777 GCA_029216955.1 Iris pallida
CGCGGTGAAGCTGGTTTTCAAAGTCAGGCTGGCCCTTCTTCCTGCTATGTTGTGTAGTATACATCACGGCCTTCGTGCCTTTTCGTCTAAAGTTATTGCTCGCGAGACGACGCTGGGCTTTCAGCGGATAGAACTACCATACCATTACCTCATGGGGTGGTTATTGATGCACTATCGGTCATTAATGAGGCCAGGAACTGATGAAGATGTTACTGTTGATGATGCCTTCCTTTTCCGATATCGTCATCAGCCTTGGGAGCATGATACCATGCCGGCCTGCCGGAGGGCGTTGGCGAGGGTTGATGGGCCCGAATTCTTTCTATCTCTTCCTGAATTTACTCCTAGAGAAGTGAGGGGAGTACATATTGACGGCATTGATCCTCCCCAACTTTTATCTGAGAGAATGCTTCTTTGGCTGCGCAATATTCGTCCTGCGCACCTAGTATACCGTTATCGAAATAACGTATACCTGGAGCCTTATTTGCCCAGTAGATTTTCCCGTCAATTTGGGTATAGTCAGCTGTTCCTCGATTGTCCCAGCACTTGCCTGGGCTTTGAGGGCAGCGTACTCGATGGCATTCGGGCTTGGCATTATTACAACGCGGTCTATACCCGGGCTAGCTTCTCGGTCCCTGATGCTAAGACGGCAGGGGATATTTTGTACATAGCGGCCCTTTATCATATCGCAGCGAGCAAGACTCCTGTCGACTTTGATATAAATACTAGCTTCATTGCTGGCACCGGTTTGGCTGAGAAGCCAGAGGGATCGAAGAAGAGGAAGAGAGGAGCGAACAGGGTTCCAGCGCCGGACTCAGAATCCACTATGGCGGACGAGGAGGATGATGAACAAGACGCCGATGACTCATCGCATTCTTCGGACGAGCAAGTTGGGAATCAGCCCCTATTATGCCAGATGAAAGGGTGGAGGGTCAGCCGCCTACTTGGTCTGACGAGGTGGTGGAGGATCAACCATCTGCAGCGCCTGGCCCTTCGCGTAAGCGAAGCAGGCGCGTGATTCCTGCTGACGGCCGAACCTACTCCACAAAGCACGCTGCGGTAAGACGTCGCAGGCTGTTTATTGATGATGTTGACGTTGTTTCTGAGGTGATTTGAGTTTTGACCACCTTCTTTCTTCTTCTTCTATGATATGGCCTAATCGTTTTTTCCTTATGCTTTTTATAGGCGTCAGATGAGTTCGCTTCTCAGGACCCGATTGTCGAGGTTGATCCGGTCCTGTCCCATTTGGTCAGCGATGTGTGCACTGCTATCATTGCTGCTGGGGTTCTTCCAGAGGCGGTCGAGGAGTCTCACCTTGCTGGGACCTCAACTCAGGGGGATGGGGGTTTTACTTTGCCCGTCCCTGAGACATCTGAACTCCAACAGGATGACACTGTCCTGGCTGGCTCCTTTTCGGGGATGGCCGTGACAGAGAATCCAGTTGAATTCAGATCAGAAGCTGTGGGTGGGGAAACTACGCCGGCTGTGAACGAACCGCAGCCTCTACGCTCTTTCCCTGGTAATACAAGTCAAACCTTAACCTGTGAATAAGCCTATTTACTCCGTCATCCTATCCTTCGGATTACGTCGATTAATGGTTGCTTTGGACGTTCAGGTCCCCACCCTTTATTGCTGATGACGGATATTGCCGGGGCGGACCCTACCGGAGGGGATCTAACGGCACCTCCTTGCATTGAGGGGCCTCCATCTGGGTCGAGTTCGGGAGCCCAGGTAGCAGTACAGCTGGGACAAGGGACGATGCTTCCTGCGCCTTCTTCTGCGAATATAGTTTCGGGGGTTAACCTTTCCGCCCTGCCAAGCATCCAAGCTCTTCGGGCGGCGGAAGAGGAGCTAGCCGCTTTTCAAGCATCTTTCCGCACAGAATTTTCTTCCTTGGTGGCGGGGACGGTCAGTTCTTAGGCTACTCCTTTGGTACTGCCTGTCACGCTCCCTTTGACGCCGTCCTCCACAGAGGTTTTGGATGAGGTGTCCTGGGATGTGGTCGACAGTTTCTACCGCCACCTGAGGAGGGGGATTGAGGCAGCTATGGAAAGGGGGACTCCCTTTACTCTGGCCCTTCAATGCGCTGGTGGCCAGATCAATATCCTTAAGACACTCCTGGTGGAGGGGAACTGGCTGCGCTTCTGGAGCCTAAATTGTTAGAGGCTGATCGTCTCGTGGCCCAATTTCGCAGGCTGCGGCAAACTGATTTACCCGCGGCGATAAACCAAGAGCGTAATTTTCTTGTTACTGCGGTAGAAAAGGTGAAGATGGCTCGGGAGTCGCTCAAGCCGGCCATATTGAAGGACCGCCGGGATCTGACTCGGTTATACGATCAATGGAGCCGTCGAACTGAAGATTGCACAACTCGGGAAGCGGATGCCTCTCGTGGGGTAACCGATACCCGGGAACAGATCCTCGAGCTCCAAAGAAAGCTGCCCTTCCTGGAGTCCGAGCTCGAAGCTGCTCGTACTGAAAAAGGGATCGCCATTCAGGAGGCTGATAAGCTTAGTAGGGCCTCTGCCAATCTAGAACTTGCCCTAAAGAAGATAGAGAACAACTGGCAGACGTATATGTATTTGAATGACGCAGAGCAGTTGTCCCAAGAGGCCGAGCGCCGGGCTAAACAGAGGCTTGAGCAGGGGACTGCCTTGGTAAAAAACTGTCTCTCGGAGTTATGTGATGCTGAGCTATAGTCGGCCTTTTCCTCTTTTGTTTTGTTCCTATTTTCTTTTTGAGAGGGACGTGGTCCCAAAAGATGTAATGCTTTTTTCTTCTTTCAAATAAAGAGTACTTTCTATTCTACACTTTATTTGCATTGCTTGTTGCACCTGTGATATGATGGTGATGTTTGCCCCGCGCAGGGGACTTGTTTGTGGACTCGTCATCCATGGCATACCTTGTTTTAGGTACGGATGACAAGTTTGGTTAGGACACCTGGGACAGTCATGGCAAAGTGGTCATGGATGCTCCTGGTTTCGGAAAAAGGAATGCCGTAGAGCAGCTGGGCTCCCGGGGCATGATGAGATGGTGGGCTTGTGCTAAGAAACTTAGCAGAGGATATTTGTGGGCCTATTATCCTTGGTGTACCCTGGTTTAGGATACAGATAATAGGATGAAAGGGAACCAACATATTTGTTCAGAGGTAATGAGGACATGGCAAGTATGAGGGTTTCATCGTGGAATCTTCCTACTCAGAGGTAATGAGGACATGGCAGGAGTGAATTCAACGGAGACTATTTGTGGTCAACAGAGGTCATTTGTGGACCTATTATCCTTGTCGTACTTCGGTTGTGGGTACAGATAACAGGTTGAAAGGGAATCGATATACTTACTCAGAGGTAATGAGGACATGGCAAGTATGAAGGTTTCTTCTACGGAGCCTTCCCACTCAGAGGTAATAAGGACATGGTAGGAGTGGGCTCAATGAAGATGGGGTACATAGAACGACTCAGAGGTAATGAGGACATGGAAGTTCTATGTAGGGGGTGATTTGTTTTTGGCGGAAGTGAGACGACTCAGAGGTGACATCGACATGGTCGTTTTGGAAGTTTGTGGACCCGTTACCCTTTTTGTGCACTGGGAGTGCGGGTAGTGGATGATGAGAGAGGATCTCTTATAGAAAGAAAGTTCAGAGGTATGATCATACATGACTTACTATCTGAAAGAGTGACCGGGATGTGAGTTCAGAGGCACCAGCGGGTACATGACTCGATATTGTGAAAGTGTGAGTTCAGTGGCACCAGCGGGCACATGACTCGATAATCTGGGATGTTGTGGATGTGAGTTCAGCGGCACGAGAGGGTACATGACTCGGGAATCTAGAGAATTGTGAGTGTGAGTTCAGCGGTACCAGCGGGTACGTGACTCAATGATCTGGGAAAATTGTAAGGGTGAGTTCAGCGGTGCTAGCGAGCACGGGACTCGAAAATCTGGAAAATTGTGGATGTGAGTTCAGCGGTACCAGCGGGCACATGACTCGATGATCTGGAGAATGTCGTTTAGACATAGTATTTCTTCAGGAACTTGCCGTTGACGGGCAACATGAGCAAATCTCCATTCTGTTTTACGAGGCGGTAGGCTCCATTGGAGAATACGGCCTCAATGATGAATGGGCCTTCCCATTTTGGCTGAAACTTGCCAACGGTCTTGTGAGTCATGATCATCGGTCTCTGAACTGCCAGAACGAGATCGCCCACCTGGAATGTTCTGATCTTGACCTTCTTGTTGAAGGCTCCGGAGATGCGTGCTTGGTATAGTTCGATCCTTTACTGAGCTAGGAGGCACTTTTCATCTAAGGACTCCAACTCTTGTAGTCGGCGTTGGTAGTTATCATCCGTCGTCAATTGATAAGTAAGGGCGACGCGGAGTGAGGGTATTTGAGTCTCTAATGGGTGAATTGCCTCACTCCCATACACCAGGGAGAATGGTGTGTTCCCGGTAGCTGTTCGGACTGTAGTACGGTACGCCCATAAACATTCACCGAGCTTCTCGTTCCAGTCGCATTTGTTAGAAGAGACAAATTTCTTGAGGAGTTTGATGATTGTTTTATTGAATACCTCTGCCAACCCATTTGCTGCTGGGTTGTATGGTGTCGAAGCAAAATTCTGGATACGGTGCTTATCGTAAAACCGATAGAAGGTGTGGCTTGCAAACTGCGAACCATTGTCATGGATGATCCTTCGGGGCAGACCAAAGAGATAGATGACGTGATGCTTGAGGAAGCTGATCACGTTCGAAGTTTTGACTTCTGCAAGTAGAACAACTTCTGCCCATTTGGAGAAGTAATCCGTGATCACAAGTATGAAGCGATGTCTACGGGAGGAAGGTGGAGTAATTGGACCAATGATATCCATCCCCCATGCTTCGAAGGGCCAGGATGCCACTGTCGGATGTAAAAATTCGGATGGCTGGTGAATGAAGTCTGTGTGGACTTGGCAGGCTTTGCACCTTCTTGCATAGTCTATCGCATCCGCTACCATCGTGGGCCAGTAGTAGCCCATTCGGCGAAGACGGTCTTGCAATTTAGGACCAGACTGATGGGCCCCGCAGACACCATCATGCGCTTCTCTTACGGCTTCTTTGGCTTCTGCATTTGACAGACACCGAAGCAATAATCCATCGTAGGATCGCCGATACAGCATTTTTGTCTCTATATCATAGAAGAATCTGAGGGAACGTCGTCTAATGGAGGTGGCCTCCTTTGGGTTCTCGTGGAGGATGTCGTAGACGACAAAGTCGATGAATGGTTGTCTCCAATCTGGGGCATCATCAATCGCCTGAGAAGAATAACTTGCCACGAATTGAATGTTGTTCTTGGGGCAGACCAGTTCGTGGCCTATCACATCTACCGATTGATGGGTATGATTCGACACTGCTAGAGAAGCGGCTAGGCCTGCTAAGGCATCGACTTCGATATATCGGAGTCTGGGGACGTGCTCGATAAAGAACCCCTCGAACGACGAGATGATGTCGATCGCTATTTGGTGACAGGGGATCATGTCTTCGTGGCAAACTTCGTATGAGCCCCGGATCTGATTGATGATTAACTGAGAATCGCCATATGCTTCAAGATATTCTACCCCCAGCTCCTTTGCAAGTTGGAGGCCAATGACCAGAGCGTTGTACTCGGCCACATTGTTAGAGCAGGGTTCCGTGAGGGAGTAAGCGTGGTTAATCACCAATCCGGAAGGGAAGACTAGCACCACCCTAACTCCGACAATAATGTTGCCCTTGGGTCCTATTCTTGAAGCACCGTCGAAGAACATTCGCCATATGTTATCGTGAGAGGCTGCATTCGAGTCGGCGACCTCATCTGGATTTTCTTCATATATCCTGGATGACTCTGAGCCCGGGTGGGCTGCCAAAAAGTCTGCCAGGGCTTGACCTTTGACAGCCTTTTATGGGACGAAGATCATATGATAAGGGGACTGCAATATTGCCCATGTAGCGAGGCGAGAGCTGAGTGCCCCTGGTTTAGTCATGAGGACCCTGAGAGGGTTGACTCGTGAGATCACATGTATTGTTTGTCCGGTGACATAGTGTCGCGTCTTCTGAATAGCGAACACCAGGGCAAGGCATTCCTTCTCCACAGCGGTGTATCGGTGCTTTGGCCCAATCATCATTCGACTGAGGTAGTATATGGCTTGTTCATGGCCTGCATCGTTATTTTGTGCTAACAGAGCACCAAAGGAATGTTCCATCGCTCGTACGTAGAGCAGAAATGGTTTTCCAGCAACCGGAGCTACCAGGACTGGACGGTTCGACAAATTTTTTTTGATACTGTCGAAAGCACGCTGACATTCCTCGTCCCATACGAATGAAACGCCTTTCTTCATGAGGTGGGTGAACGGTCGGCACCGTCCGGAGAGGTTAAAGATGAATCTTCTGATGTAAGCTAGCCTCCCTTGAAGACCTCTGAGTTCGCAAAGATTTTTCGGAGGACCCATCTCCATAATTGCCTTCTTCTTCTCAGGGTCTACATGAATACCCTGGGTGGTGATGATGAAACCCAAGAACTTCCCGCTGGATACGCCTAGGAAGGACTTTGTGGGATTCATTTTCAAATTGTGCGCTCGCATCAGATCGAATACCGTCCTCAGATCCTGTAGATAGTTTTCCTTACGGCGACTCTTGACGACGATGTCATCAACATAGCATTCCACCGTCTTGCGCAAGTATTCTCTGAAGATGATACTCATGGCTCGTTGATATGTGGCGCCAGCATTCTTTAAACCGAAACACATGACTGTGTAACAGTATGTGCCAATTGGTGTTCAGAATGATGTATGCTTTTCGTCGTCAGGAGACATCTTGATTTGGTTGTACCCCGAGAATCTATCCATAAATAACATGCGTTTGAAGCCGCATGTGTTGTCAATCATGATGTCGGTGATAGGGAGAGGGAATTCGTCTTTGGGACATGCCTCTTTCAGATTGCAGAAGTCGATGCAGATTCGGATCTTCCCGTTCTTCTTGAGGACCGGAACTATATTGTCGACCCAATCCGGATGTTGTTCTTCACGAATGAAGCCGCTGGCTATTAGTTTGTTGACTTCGGCTTCGATCGCATCCATGACGCCTGGGAGGAAGCGTCGCTGTTGCTGCTTGACTGGCTTTGCATCTGGCCGAATGTTGAGTTTGTGAAGAGCAATGTCGGGATCTAACCCCGGCATGTCTTCATAACTCCATGCGAACACATCAATATATTCTCTGACAAGTTCCAGCAGCGATTCTCGCTCTTTCTATGTTAAGCTTTTACTTACGAAGATTGGTTTTGGAGAAGATTCGCTGCCGAGATCTACTTGCATGACCTCATCTTCAGTGGGAGGTTCTCTCTGTTCGAACCGCTTTTCCTATTGTGTATCCAGCTGCTGGGCCCACGGCTCTAGCTCGAGGATTTCGGGAATGTCTTCGTCTTCTTCATAAGCGTCGGCGAATGCCATGTTGACTGACAAGACTTGTCTGAATACATCTCCGATGCTGGTATCAGAGTCAGAAGTTGGTGACCCGATCGAATATGAATGCCAGTCACATTCTTCATCTAAACTTTCAGGGGTCGTCGTGGGTGTTACATACCCTAATCCACATCGAGTCTTGCTATAGTAGTCCCGTGGTTTGCGTGCCGAGACCGGTGGCTTCAAAAGTAATCGTCGCCCCGTGCCGTAGTTCAAGCCTAGCGTAGTCTCTAGATCATACCCTTGTTTTTGCATGAGATATTTAGATTGGGGGCTATAAAGATACAGAGACAGTCTCCCGGCATCTGATCCTAGGTTGACTTCTTCTATGGTGAAGGGATGAGGATCGTCCTTCCGGCCGAAGATGATTGGGTGGTCCCCTCCCTTGATTATGCGGTAAGCGTCTTCTGCTGGAGTAAGCTAGATTGTGGTGTGCACATTTGTTACCTGTGTGTGGAGGTGAGTGCCTATACCGTGTTCCATAGCATACATCGTACAGGGCTTATTAAGCTTGAGGTAGTTCAAAGATAGCCCTTTATTGATAAAGTAAGGTATATTTTCTAGAGGGATTACATCATCTGCGGAGGGAACATCAGTGTGGGCAGCTACATACTTGGCTAGCTCCGGTTCCTCTTCAGCTACCCCCTGTATAAACGAAGACTGAGAGGACGACCTGGGCAGCTTGATCGTCAGCGGTTCAGAGCATAGAGTTGTTGGCAAACTAGCGACCCCCAGCTTGGCACTCGATGCTGGGCGGGGAGTGGTTGGTTCGCTAGAAGTTCTAGGCCTTGTACCGGGGTGACGACCCTTCTTGGGAAGACGTATCGTCATTGTCTTGTCGGAGGGATTGAGCTTCTCCATTTGAGGCTGGCCGACTCTCGGTAGCCTAATTGTCAGCGGCTCCGTTGTGGGTCTTGGCACTTGGCCAAACCTTGGCAGCCGGATTATCATCTGCTCTTCTTGTGCCGAGAGGCTGATTGCATCCTTATGCAGAGTGGCGGTAAGGGGTACTGACTTGCCAGGTTTGCGAGCTTGGAGGTGGATCGTCAGAGGCTCTTCTGATCCTGTGGTTGTCTCGGTACTAGCTTGTACATCTCCTTCACCAAGATGCTTCTTCGATTTTTCGTACAGGCAGGAGTCTGAGTAGTAGGATTCGACCCCTTTGAAGGGATCGATATCAGCAAATTCTGTCCTCACGAAGCCGTGTTTGTCGATATATTTGAAGCATTGGTGCAGCGTGGAAGGCACGATCATATAATCGTGTATCCATGGACGCCCCAAGAGGATGTTTTAAGAAGTGTCTGCATCTATGACATAGCAGGTGACTTCGGATTGGAGGTCGCCAATTTGACACTTCAGATGAATCTTCCCAATTGTGTAGCTCCTGCCCGAATTGAAACCGCTGATGGCGGTGCTTGTAGGCATCAGGCGATACATTGGGATACGAAGATGATGTAGCAGACCCTTCGGGATAATGCTTATGGAAGAGCCAGGATCAATGTGCATCCGATCCACCTTTACGTCATCGATGTATCCAGTGTAGTATAGCGGGCGATCGTGCAGGTTGGTTTTGATGAGCATGTCCTGCGGAGTGAAGACGATGTTGGGCATTGCTCCCATACAGGCGCTGTCTTGGAGATCTGCAGGCGGGATTTCTCCTGTGAGGTTGACCTGAGCGAGGTATGCGTCGGCATTTTAGAGTGCATCGCTCAGAGCCGTACGAACATCCTTGTAGAGTCTCAGAAGCTCGTATAATGACAACTTGGCCGGTGAGTTGGCCAATTGTGCTAAGATGTCGAAGTTGTAGGGCTTCTCCAACCCTTGTGATGCCTCTTTTCAGAGGGTTTTGTCAAAGCGAGTCTCCCTCGGCCTAGGCTTGTCAGTCGTCGGAGGCTGAGCCGGTCCCGGAGCATCAGTTGTAGTAGGTTGATGATCTTCAGCTGGATTGTCAACCACAGGTTGGGATTGCGCTCCAGACCGCGTGACGACGGCTGTAGCTTCTTCGATGTCTGCCGAGATTGTGTGGCAGGACCTGATTTTTCTACTCTTCTTCTTGCAGGTAGAAGATGATATGGGCCGAGTTACTTCCAATACCAAGTCTGGATGGATCCACATGACCTCCCCTCGTGATGTGGTGAGGGGTACTAGACCAGCGGTCTGATCTCGGGGAGGAGAAAGATTAGCGATCTCTATTGTTGCCAGAGGGATGGGGACCACCCCGTCTTGAGTTTTCGTCGGAGAAAAGCTGCCGAATTATACTGACACCATGTTGGCTGCCACGGTTATCTCTTCGAAATCGATAGCCAGAGCATTCGAATCGATGAGGTTTTGGATGTACCGTTTTAGCTGGTAGCAGTCATGTGTAGCATGGTGGACGTAGCGGTGATAATGGCAGTACTTTGGGTTCTCCATCTCTGCCGGCCGCGGTTCCCGTCTTGGTGGAGGAAGCTGGATTCTGTCTCCTTGTATGAGCATGTCCAAGATGGGCTTGACGTGACCGTCTTTGAAGGAGTAAGTGATTTGCGGCTATTGTTTGTCTGCTGGCTTTAGCTCAGGTTTCTGTGCTGTATAGGCCAACATAGCCTGCTTTTCCCTGCTGTCCCGATTGTTGGAGGGGCTACCCCCATTATCGTTGTTGGGACGCTTGCCCTTGTTCTCTCCGTCCGAGATGTGCAATCCCAGTTGGCGAGCCTTCTTCAATCGTTCTTCGGCGCTTGTGGCACTGATGATGAACGTCTTCCAATCCTTGAATTGACTTTCGCCCATCTAGAGACTGATTGTTGGAAGCAGTCTCTTTTGGCAAATTTTAATCAAGGAGGAATCCGAATTTCCAGAGGGCAACTTCATGGCGGTTTGGCGGAACCTCTCAATGTAGTTCCTTGTCAGCTCTTTCTCCCCTTAGACGATATCCATGAGGGTAGACATGGTGATGTCCTGTCCTACTTCGTAGAATCTCTCCAAGAACATGCGCTTGAAGCCGGCGAAGGAGTGGATGCAGTTGTCCGGCAGATTACGATACCAGTCGAAGGCGACTCCTTCCAATGCCCCGATGAATAATCGTGTGAGAATAGCATCGTCATAGGGCAGATGGACGGTGGTGACCTCGAAGTAAGTGATGTACCGACTTGCTGAGGTCTTGCCATCATAAGGATTGATGTTGAACGGCTTATATCTTTGTGGGAATGGAACATCCCTGCATGCAGCAGGGTATGGTTGCCGTATTCTGAGGTCTTGAGAGTTTTCTCGAGCGTAGAACATGGCTCGGAGCTCTTGGACCTCTCTTCTCGCTTCGCGGGCCTCATCCACAGCGGTGGGGGCCGTTACTTCGGGAGGACTGTTGCCCGGGTTCGGTGTCGCTGAGTTCGAGTCCGCATTGACAGCGGGACCCGCACTTGTTTGGCCAGGCGTTCCTCCTTGGAGAGTTGGAAGGGCCGCTTTGATCTCGTCTACAGACTTAACCAAGGCATGCAGTATGGCCTCTAGAGTGTCGATGCGTTGGCGATCACTGGAATCACCTTGGTTGCTGTCTATCATGAATACCGTCTTCACATGAGGAGAGATAGACGGAGTGGTGGAGGAAGCGCCCTCCGAATCGTACCCCTGTAGTGAGAAGTCATCAGGGTATGTGAGTATGTTCCTTTATGATTCAGACTCGGAAGGAACAGTACCCCCAGTCTTCGAGTTTGCCTCGTCTTGAGAGTCATAGATGTCCTCGGGGACATCAGCACCTGTTGTACCTAAGAGGAGAGTGGTCTCCCCGGGCTCGTCTTCTTGGAACATCGGATTGCTGTGGAGGCTCGGAGGGGTGCTACCCCCAGCCCCAGCAACCCCCTGCGTTGTGGACGACGAATCTCCCACTGTAGCAGATTTCGTCTTAGAGCGAGTACCTTAGAAAACTCCGGTGGTGGGCTCCCGTTTAGACGACAGTCTTTTAGTCGCAGTGGTTGAAATCTTCGGGTTGGGAACATTTGTCTTCTTCCCCCTTCCATCAGCGGGGACTTTCCGAGCGGAGTTGCAAGAGGCGACGGGTAGTGCCTCGTCTTCTGAAGATGGCTGTTACAGTCTTTGAAAGACAGACTGCCGGTCCTCTCGTATCGTCGTGTTGTTGCAGCAGCAGTTGACGATGACTTGGGTGCAGTGACGTCCGTGGGAGGACTCTTTACACCCCAATGCATCTTCTCTTTCCTTACGTTTGTGGAGGATGGCCTCACGCAAGTCAGATGGGTCTGGACCGACCATATTTGCTCTCGGGATTTTGGAAGACTTTTGCGAACCTCTCTGTCCGTCTGCCGCCGGGGGCTGGACTCGAGTGGTTCTGTACAACTTCCCATCCGAGGCCCGCGCAGCAGTATGCGGAACGCTCCGATGGTCAGAGGTTAGATCAGCAGACCGAACTCGCCAGGCTCGCGCTGCTTTAGACTTCTTCGCTCTAGTGCATACGGGCACATAGTATGAAGAGTCTAAGTGATACTGGAGATAGTCAGACATATCTTCTTGGAAGCATAAGAGATCAGGACCGTACGAGAGGCGGTCGAAGATAAAGACGCGGGGAGTAGGCGTCATGCGACTGTCATCGTTGGTCCGTATGCGGCTGGCAGACGTAGCCGCATAGGCTTTCTTCATGCGGCTGGAAGTCTCAGCCGCATGAGTCTTCTTTATGCGGCTGGATGATCTAGCCGCATGGATTTTCTTTATGCGGCCGGTAGATCCACCCGCATGAGCCTCCTGCATGTGGTTGACAGATTTGGCCACAGGAGTGCTCGAGTTCTTCTTGGGGCGCATAGAGTCGCTCTTTGTCCCTGCAAGTCCAGTATCGTAATGCTTTCCTCTGCCGAACTCGGGGACAGCAGAGTTCTCTACGGCTCGAAGTAGAGCCGTATGAGAATCACCCTCGCCGCCTTGGGTAGCGGAGAGTACCCCGTCCAGAGCTTGTTGAGGAGCAAACGATTTTGGCCTCCACTCGCAGCGAGCTTTCTTTGTGCGGGTTCGCTTCTGGATCGGGCCAGTACTTCCTTCAGAGAGCATCTCTTCAAACGCTTGTTGGTCGAAATGGACGACCACCTTCTGTTGCGTGGAGCCAAGCTTGGCTGCATCCGACTGCGTCACCAACTCCTCAGTCGTAGAGAAGTTTGTCCCCAGCAGAGTCGCCATCGTGTTTGCTATTGATTGTAAAAGTACAGAACAGTTTTATGGGAGGACTGAACTTAGACTCACAATACAAACTCGCTTGTACAAAGAAAGCCTAGGGACGAAAGCCTAGGTACAGAAGACTAAGTACAATTGTTTATTTTAGATTCTGGGGGATGACGATAGAGGCTCGGGAAGGCGACGGCAGCCCTGCCTTACTCCTTGGACGATCGGTATGCAGCCTTGGCTCCAGAAAATTTGCTCGACGTTGAAGAAATGCTCTCTTTGCTCCCACTCTGCTTTTTTCTCCAAGTCTTCTAATGCTCTCTTTGCTCCCACTCTGCTTTTTTCTTCAAGTCTTCTAATGCTCTCTAGTCTCGAAAAGGGGTCTCTCTGGTCACACTCTCTCCGTTGTGTATATTGCCAGGGAATGTATATCTTGTAAGGGAATGGCACCTTGCTATTTATAGGAATAGGGTGTGATCATTAGGGTTGCAAATGATTGCTTCCTGGAGATGGCGGCGGCCTGTGGGTTGGTCAATCTAGGCCATTAGTTTTGAGTGTGATGAATCTGGACCATTAAGTGTAGATTACACCAAATCTCATCAGCAATTAATGCTGATTGGAATAAATCTTCCTCATAATGATCTTCTGATGTCTGCGAATAAATTTGATTTATTCTCCTGCCACGTGCCCTAGATTATTGGAATTTGACCCAATCTCTGATTGCAATAAATCTGGGAAATTGATCGGCTTAGGACACGTGTCCTAGGAGCCACTGGGGGATCTGAACCGCATGAAGATTGAGTCTCATAAGATTTGGGCCGCATAAGGTTTGGGCTACGTGTCAGGGCTGCTTGGGTAGTGCCCTCCCTTCGAACCTTTGAACCGCATGGAGATGATCATTGCGAGCCGTATAGGGATGCATCCGCCTGAGCCGTATGGAAATGGTCCTCTTGAGCCGCATGGGAAGGCCTCCACTTGAGCCGCATGAGACTGTTTCGGCCTGAGCCGCATAGGACAGCTTCATTCTGAACCACATGGGAAGTCTTCGCTCGAGCCGCATACGAACGCCCACGTGGCAAGGCCACGTAGCATTTTTATGGATCTCGGGGGATTGTGTCAGAGATCTCTTTCTCTTCCCTAGGGGTCTGTCATTATGACAGAGTCATAATTGCCTCTCTTGCGTTAGGGCTGTCACTTTTTTCAGAGTTATCAGCCGCCAAAGTAATTAATGCAGCATAGGGCGGAGGGGAACACTGTTGCGCCACGTGTCTTCTGAGCCGCATGGGATGTCTTGGGCCGCATAGTCCCTTATGCCGGATGACTTTCTGAGCCGCATGGGGTTTCCTAGCCGCATGGATCATTTTCCATGCTTCTACAGAGGTGGTTACAAGACTGCTGAGCATCAAGTCCGATTTTAACATATCTCAAGAAAATCAATTTAATATTCTGTTCATCGCAGTAAAATCAATTCATATTAATGTTCGTTATCTAGCTTCTTAGTAGTATTGACTTGTGGCACTAACATCTTGATATCGATCAACGGATGTTGCAAGACAATTATTTAGTTGGCATGAAGGAATAGCGAGAGGAACAATACAGCCACAGATATCCACACTCACTAGTTAGAGAATTGCCAAGAAGGAGAGGAACACTTACGCGCTTAGCCATCCGTCACGCGTTTATATGCTATGGCACCAAAATTTTGGTTAATACTCCATCTCGCTATGTTCACTTCTTTCAGGATTCTCAAGAATAAATGTTATGAAAATCGATGAAAATGGGCAAGAATCAAATCATCGAAAACCATTCAAAAAAGCATCCATTAAAACTAAGCAATAAAACCATCAATAAAATATCCAGAGAACACTCTTGGACGCATTTCAAGATAAACCAATCCATCAGTTGGAAAGGTTCTTATGCACTTATCCGTGATCGATTCGATGCTGATGGTAAGTTTTCCCAATACTCGGTTTCGACCGAGTTGATCAAGCCACAGGCCTTACATAGTGGACCACTAGGAGCGGGGCACTACATAATATACCACTAAGAAAAAGTTTTGTCCTCGAAACTTAAAGCAAAAGTCCTACCTCAAAATTATTGAACAACGAGGGGTATTTCACCCTCATCTCATCCTCCAGTTCCCACGTTGACTCTTCGACCGCATGGTTCCGCCATAGCACGTTGACCAAGGATACTGTCCTATTTTACAAAACTTTCTCCTTTCTGTCCAAAAATCTGAACAATCTCTTCAGTGTAGGATAGGTCAGCACTCAGCTGCAACTGATCGAAGTTCACTACGTGACCTAGATCATGCAAGTACTTTTGCAGTTGGGATACATAGAAGACATCGTACACATTAGTCAGAGCCGAAGGAAGTGCAAGTCGATAAGCCACTGAGGCTACCTTCCCTAAAATCTTGAAGGGTCCAACAAATCTCGGACTCAACTTTCCCTTCATTCCAAACCGCATCACACCTCGCATGGGTGTGACCTTCAAGAAGACATGATCGCCCGCCGTAAATTCCAAAGGTCATCGATGTACATCCGCATAACTCTTCTGTCGACTTTGAGCAACTCTAAACCTTTATCGAATTAAGCGGACCCTCTCGACGGCCTGTTCCACAAGTTCTGGTCCGAGCACTTGCCATTCGCTGACTTCATCCTAGCATATCGGTGGTCGACATTTTCGTCCATACAAGGCTTCGTACGGGGCCATCTGGAAACTTGCTTGATAACTTTTATTATAGGCAAATTCTGCCAATGCGAGATGTGCTTCCCAATTTGTCTTCGAATCGAGCACGCACAATCTCAACATATCTTCAAGGATCTGATTTACTCTTTCCGTCTGTCTATCTGTCTACGGATGGTATGCCGAACCAAAATTCAACTTTGTGCCTAATGCTGAGTGCAGACTTATCCAAAATTACGACAAAAAATGCCCATCTCTATTTGACACTTTAGAAGCTGGCATCCCGTGTAATCGGACAATTTCATTCATGTAGATCTGAGCCAACCATTCTACGTCCCATGTAACTTTTATTGGAATGAAATGAGCCGACTTGGTTAATCTATCCACGATCACCCAATTCGCATCATTCGCCTTAGTTCGTGGCAAGCCGACTATAATGTCCATACAGATATTATCCTATTTCTACTGCGGAATAACCAGATTTTGTAGTTCTCCGCCTGGCCGTTGATGTTCGGACTTTACACGCTAACAAGCTAAGCATTGTGACATGAATAGAGCCACATCCTTCTTTATACCATGCCACCAAAATGTTGTACGCAAATCCTTGTACATTTTAGTACTTTCCGGATGCAAGGAATACCTCACAAAATGAGCCTCGGTCAGTATTTCCTTCCTGAGTTCCTCATCCTTAGGAACGCACAATCTTTCCTTGACACGAATAGGGTCATCTTCAACTATAAAGTCGGACGCCTTTCCTGCTATAATTAACTCGCGTATCATCTGCAGGAATAGATCGTCCTTCTGAGCAGTCTTAATCCTTCCCTAGAGGCTCGGCTCAAGCTGCAACTGAGCTAACTGTATAGTCTGTGTACGGATTCTAAATTTGATGCCCATCTCTTCAAGATCTCGTAGTACCTCCTTTGCTACTGCTAGTGTCCCAAAGAAGTTTTGGCTCAAGGCATCAGCTACTACGTTACCTTTACCCGGCGTATAGGAAATTGTCAAGTCATAGTCCTTGATCAATTCTAACCAACGCTATTGCCTCAAATTTAATTCTTTCTGTGTGAATATATACTTCAGGCTTTTGTGATCCGTGAAGATCTTGCAGGACACACCATAGAGATAGTGTCTGCACAATTTTAATGCGAACACAATCGCCGCCAGTTCTAAGTCATGAGTTGGGTAATTCTTTTCATTCTGTTTGAGTTGTCTCAACGCATATGATAGTCTTCCCATGTTGCATGAGAATACATTCCAAACCAAGTCCCGATGCATCACTGTAGATATGAAATCCCTCAGAGCCTTCTAGAAGTGCTAAAATTGGAGCCGTAACGAGCCGCTGCTTTAGTTCCTGAAAACTACTCTCACAGTCGTTGGTCCACTTAAGTATGACTCCCTTTTGAGTGAGGCGAGTCAAAGGTGAAGCGATTCTTGAAAAGTCTTTTATAAACCTACGGTAGTACCCGGCTAAACCAAGAAAACTTCATATCTAGCTAGCTAATGTAGGCTGTTTCTGGTCTACCACTGCCTCAATCTTCTTTGGGTCAACGGCAACACCTTCTGCCGAGAGTACGTGCCCTAGGAATGACACGCTGTTCATCCAAAATTTGAATTTACTTAGTTTTGCATACAACTGATTGTCTCGTAGCATCTGAAGTACCTCTCTCAAGTGTCTGACATGCGTCTCCCTGCCCTTTGAGTAGATCAAGATTTCATCGATGAACAAAACAACAAACTTGTCTAAGAACGGTCAAAGTACTCTATTCATTAGATCCGTAAAGGCTTCTAGAGCATTAGTCAAATCGAATGGCATGACCAAGAACTCATAGTATCTGTATCTCGTATGGAAAACTGACTTAGGGACGTCTTCGGGTCTGATCATCAACTGGTTGTATCATGAACGAAGATCAATTTTAGAAAACACAGTCGCCCCTTGTAGCTGATCAAACTAATCATCTATCCTTGGCAAGGGATACTTGTTACAGATGGTTGCCTTATTTAGTTCTCTGTAATCGATGCACAGCCGCATCGTCCCATCCTTCTTCTTTACAAATTGTACCGGAGCTTCCCGTGGCGATACACTAAGTCGAATGTATCTACGGTCTATTAATTCTTGTAGCTGTACCTTTAGTTCCTTTAATTCTGCTGGAGCCATCCTGTATGGCGTCTTCGATATCGGGCGAGTATCCGGGAATATATCAATTGTGAATTCAATTTCTCTATCCGGCGGCATTCTAGGTATCTCGTCCGGGAACACGTCGGGGAACTCTGCTACGATTTTGGTCTGATTCGAGCCTACACTCTTCATCCGAGTGTCTTGAACAGAAGCGAGGTACACTTCACACCCAGAGTACAGCATGTGCCTTGCTGTAACTGCTGATATTACCATTTGTCCCTGGAACGTCGAGCCGCACGAGTAAGAGAACTCCGTTTCTCTGGATAGGCAAAACACAACTCTCTTATCCGCACAGTCGATTATCGCATGACTAGCGCTGAGCCAGTCCATTCCCAAGATGATATCATACTTTTTGATGTCGAGTACAATTGCGTCTAGAGATAAAGTCTTACCTCCAATTTTAATGTAGTCGTCCCTGCAAATCAAAGTTGTAGGCATATCTACTCCCGAAGGAGTACTAACACAAAGAGCTGTCTTTAGTAGAGTCATACAAGATTTATTTTTCATTGCAAAATCAGACGAGATAAAACAATGAGTAGCACCAGAATCAAAAAGTACCCTTGCAGGTATGCCTTTGTACAGCAACATACCTGTTACAACATTCTCTGCAGCCTGCGCCTCTGCCTGAGTCAAGGCATAGACCCTTTCTTGTGCTCCTTGTTGTTGGTTGGGTGTGTTCCCAATTGGAGCTGGCAGGGCTAGTGGCACTTGGCCATGAATCTGATTATTATGTTGACCCCTGTTCTGATTGTTATACTGCCCACGGTACTGGTCATTATTCTGCCACGAGGAGGATATTGATTCCCTCTTCTGCTTCTACAGTAAACTTCCTTATGGCCCTGTTCGCCACATTTGAAATACTTAGCGCAACAATCTTCAGATCGATGTCCCCAACGATTGCATGCTTTACAACGTACCACATGTTGGGACCCCCTATTGTCTCCATATTATGATGCTTAGGTGCGTCGTTCCTGCTAGCAGACCAAGGTCGTTTCTGATTATTGTGTCACCCCCATTTTCTGTATTTCGTATTTGTACTCGTAATTTGATTTTGGCACGTATTTTAATTTTCTCGACTTGCGGATTTTGGGTTTCTCGTAAATGGGTTTTGGACCATGGCTTGGTTTTATTTTGTGGAAGTTGTTTTGGTTTGGTTCATCATGAGTGGAATACTTTAACCTACACTCTACCCTCAATACAACACAACCACCCTCATTATATCTCCACCAAACTTTCTGTCTCCTCTTTACTCTCCATTAATTTTCTTCTTCTTCTTTCTTCCACACAACTCCCCAACCCATTAGGCAAGTGCACCTTGCCATCAAATAAGCACCACTTTTTATTTGTCCATTAGCTAGATTAGGCCATGGAGAACAACTTTAGAACTTGACATTTTATGATTTGGAGTTTCCTTTGTTCTAGATCTAGGTTTTTACTATTTTCGGATTTACATGGTTTTGATCTATTTAAATTTGATTTTTGTATGTTTTGATGCTTCCATGTGGAAGAGAATTCAATTTTACTCAAGTTAGAACTTTGAAAATCTAGATTTGGTTTTAATTTGGCTAAGTTATAAAGAATTGAAGTTCTTGGTGTTCTTGGACTCGCTCTCGGCCAGGAAGAACAGCCCTCTGCCTTGCGCTTTTTAGCGCATGGCCGATTGCGCACCCCCGGCCTGTGCTCCTTAGCGCATGGCCGATTGCGCAATCGCTTGGCCAGTGCTTTGCGCTGCGCTGGATTGCGCTGGCGCAAGCTAGCCATGCGCAAGCCAGCCATGCGCAAAGTAACTCCTGCGCAATCGACCATTGCGTAATCCACTCCTGCGCAATCCTCCTGTGCGCAATCCATCTGCTGCGCCATTCACTCCTGCGCAGTTAGTACCCTGCGCAGCTCACCCTGCGCAGTTGGCCTCCTGGCGCACTTGACTCCTGCGCAATCCAACCTCCTGACCCCTTGCGCAAACCATTGGCTCTTGGAGATTTGGTTTTATTTTCTTTAAGCCTGGCTCTTCTATAGTCCTATATGTATTGATATTGTATTAGATATTTTACGCCCATTTTATATCCTTACGCCTTTTGACATGAACTTGATTTTACTTAATATGTTTGGAATGTCTATTGTACATGGCATGGTATGACAAGGACCTAGCATAACACGACAGTGACCCGTAGTGGTGCACTCCTGACATGACCAACCTGACATGACAGTGACCCGTAGTGGTGCACTCCTAACAAGCACCCTGACATAATTTATCTTGATAACTTGATAGTGGCCCGTGGCGGCGCACTCCTGACTTGACTTGACTTGTAACTTGTAACTTGACTCGTATAATCAACTTGACACCGTGGGTGTTCCTGCTTGCTTGCCTGTACAATCCACTTGTCTTGTCTTGCATCATGTCTAGGACACGACTTCCTGGGTACCACGGCCAGGGACTCGCGCTAAATTGGATTAGGCTAATTATTAGATCAAACTAGAACATGGAGAATTCCCAGTCACTGGCAATCTCGTTATCTGGGCGCTTTAATGGACTTGTAGCTTGCCGACGAGTAGAGCACATTTCCAGCACACTGTCTTGTATTGCACCCTCTAAGTCACCTAAGGGTACATTTGTCTCCCGGGCAATGTACCCACCTATAACTCTCAACCCGCAGAAGGATAACTGGATAGTCTGCAGGGCTTGGGACTGGAAATTCTCACTTGCATCTTGTTAGTAATTAGGCTTGTGATAACCCTAGTTAGTTAAAGTAGTAAGCCGTAGTACTTGCTTGGCCGATTGTGAATGAATGGTGTCCAGCTATGTCTAAGTCTTATCTAGCCCCTGCACCTGGAACTCTTGATCTTGATTGCTTTACTTATTTCTAACGATAAATGGGTAGAGACAGTGAGCTATTCAGGCGAAGGGGTACAATCCCGGTCCTTGTTTGGTTTAAGGATTGTAACCTGGCTCCCGAAATGGTTCCACGTCCCTAGTCGTTTATCGCCCTGTGTACTTTACTACTTGTACTTTTATTCCTTATGTTCTAATATGCTGGCTTTTGTTCTTATTTGTGGCCTCCTTTGTGGCACTTGCTCTTTCTGGGGTTTGACCCAGCTGGTTTTGTATGGCCAGATTTTGGAGCAGCTCCCGAGGATCTACCAAGCTTCCAGCCCAATGGTGACAACTAGACGGAACCCGGGCCAAGAGTGGGTTTTCCTTTTTGTTTCACCCACTTATATGTAAATTTATTCTTTTGAGGCGTTTAGCCGACGAGCACCTGTTAGTTCGATGCACATTTACTTACTGTCTGCCTACGGGCTGTAAACATGATTAACAAATCCTAGGGTTGATCATGTATGACTGAACTCTTGCTAGTCCCATCATTTTGTACGACTAGCTTCATGATCATCCAATATGTAATATTTGGGACGCCTTATATATATATATATTTGATGCTCTAACATCTTGTAACTCTGTTAATTGCTTGAGATTGAGACAATAGGCTTGACCTTAAGAGACTGCTGGCTTGTAGTAAACCCTCATATCTAGACGGTCACTTGTAGTAAACCCTCATATCTAGACAGCCGTGACCGTATAGTTGAGATGTACTCTATTTCAATATACGTAGCTGGCTATGTCTGCCCCCGCTCTCCAGTATTCTGGTTCTGGGGCGTGACAATTGTTGCCTTGGTTGCTCTGCGTTGTCCCACGACTAGCCGGCTGATGAAATATCTCCATCTCGAGAGCTATTTCGTACGCCTCCTGGTAAGACGTACACTTTCGACTTAGCACATCGAGCTGCATGCCATCATTCAAGCCTTGTACGAATCTTCCTCGCTTCACGTTATCATTCGGAACCATATATCTAGCGAATGCAACTCTCTTCAGAAATTCGGTTTCATAATCATCCACTGACATACTGTCCTGTTGGAGTGCTATGAACTCCTTCTCTTTCTGTTGACGGACAGCTGGTGGAATAAATTGGTCAATGAATGCCTGCTTGAATGTCTCCTAAGATATCTTCATATCTGGACTATTACCGCAAAGTTCTTGTCTCTGCGAAGTCCACCATTCCTGGGCCTTGAGACGAAGTTATACAGTGGTACACTCCATCCTCTTACTGCCCTGAATATCCAACATTCGAAATTACCCCTCAAGTGTGTTCAAGAAGCCCATCACTTCATCTGGCTCCGCTCTCCAATTAAACTCAGGTGGGTCGCAACTTTTGAACTCTGAAAACTTAAAGCTCGTTCTCTTCCGTGTCGGCGTTTCAGGTTTCTCTACCGGTACTTCTATGGTCTCGATTGCTGCGGCCTTTGCAAAAATATTGGGATCGGCCGTCAGCTTGGTGACAATCTGAGACAGATTATCCACTTATTTTTGTTGAGCATCTAGCTGCTCATGAAACTGATACTGAAGCTGCTCCTAAAGCGCGTGATGTTGAGCTTCGCTCTGCTTCCTCTGAGCCTCCATTTGTTTCATCAGTTTCTCCATTGGGTCAGACGATGAATTCGTCTTTGAGCTATCACCTATGATCATTCTACAACAAAAATTAATTCCATTAGCACTCATAAAATATTTATGAGCTTATTGTATGGAACATTATTTCATGCCAGCGCTATCGACTCCATCGACCGAAATTTTTTGCATCAAGACTTTCTTTCTGAAAACATTTTCGAAATCCGATGAATTGGAACTGTGCTCTGATACCAACTTGTCACGTCCGATTTGGGGAATCGGGGTCGCTTTGTTCTGATTCGTGCCGAATCGATCGCCCTCGCTAAGGCGTGATGTCGTACAAGTCTGGAGTTACACTTGTACAAGGCAAGAACATGCACATTTGTGTCATTTCAAAACATTTGAAAATAAGCCACAATTGCGGAAACATTGAGTAAGTGGAATAGGAAGAAAAAATATATTCATTTTATTGATGATTGTAGCCAGAATACAACTTTTCTCGGTACTATTTGGAATGCCCTTTCGGCTACATTGATTCATGAAAAAGTACAATTGATAGGCTGCCATGAAATAACTTATCGTTCCATACATCATGCCCCTTTAGCACTTTAAAAATCTAAGCAGCAATCTTTGAAGGGGGAGCAAATTAATTATTTATGAACATACATCATGCCTCTTTATTTATTTTATCTATTTTATGCATATAAATTATTTTTGAACTATATACTCATATTTTAAGGGGGAGCAAATTAATTGTTTCATTTATTTACACTCTTAATATGTGGTATACCTAGTTCAATCTTGGACCCACTGTCTAATTTTTAAATTCTTATCGATTGTGTTCATGATATTTTTATGAGAGAATATTTGATTATTATTATTTCTTCTTGATTCTCTTATTTTACGAGTTTTTTTAATTATCTTGCCAAATATATTTAGTTCCTTGAGTTTAAATTGATTTGGTTTTTCTTATTGAGATTTTATCTCAAAGTTTATGATTATCTTATTTAGACTGAACATACTTTGCAGGGGAGCATTCAAGTCGACTGAATTTCTCCTTCTCAAGTATTTTGTCTCCATTACCTTCTTGTTTATCTAATGAATATTCATATATTATGTTAAGGTAACTGAGTTCAAATGCATGAAATTTGGTATAGATTTTGTATAGATTCTAGTACATCTGCTTTGATTTCTTTTCAATGATTATATTCTTTATAGAAGTGATTCACTATTTTGTATGAGCAAAGTGTGAATCATATTTTTTTATCACTGTTAAAAGTCTTATTATATCTTCTAAATATTCTATATTTGGTATTTTATATTGTTATACTAGATCTGTGAATTTCTTCTCTCATTGATTATTTATGACCAATGATTAATTTCTACTATATTGGTTTCCCTCAAAACTATAGTTATATTCTTTCTTAGAATGTGTTTTGAATGTAATTTTTGGATTTCTAGTTGGTAAACTATTTATTGATTGACTTTTTTTGACCAACTATACTGTGTTGACAAGTTTTTATTTGTTAGTTATGCATTTTATAAACTTGTCGTTACACTGTTCTCCTAATCCTTATGCTTGAGTTCATTTTCGCTCTAATTACGGGGGAGCTTATTTTTTGATCATGTCAAAGGGGGACAATAAGTTTAAGTTATCACACAATATTCCAGTATTATGTGTTTATTAGTGATACATGCATCTACGTATCTTTCTTAAACTTAACCGATTTGCCATAATAAAAAAGTGGGAGATTGTTAGCCCAATGATTATATCATGTTTTTGAATATGGATAATCAATTAAGTTTACCATAATGACATCACTAATATTCGTGTAATCACTATTATGTTGCTACTTAAACTTAGCATTGTCCTAAATATTCTCTATATCAATATTGCTATGCTTGTATCATATTGGTTTGTTTGTTTAACATGTAGACATACAATAAGCATGATCAAGTTTTGTCAAACCGGGACATATGCAATGGAGAATTATTGATGGGCCAAAGACGGCATTATACAAGGAGATTTCCAGATCTATTTATCTTTGGACGATCGCCGTCAAGTGAAAAAGGCGTCTTCAAGTCTGCTCGAATATTTGAAGAAAGGCATCATCAAAGCGCTCTTGGTTTTCCTATTTTATCGATGTAATTTTCACATTTATTGAGTCTAGGAATACGATGTACACTGCATCATACTGGCAAATAGGCTACCTAAGAAACATTTTCAAAATACCCTTTTATTTTGAAAACAAGTCCACTTACAAAAGTCCAAACTACTTCCTAACTGCTTGATCTTTTCAAAAAGCCCAAAACCAATTTGCAAAAACCCTGACAGAACTCCAACAGAATTTGGCCCGAGTTTGGTCCGAATTCGGCCAGAGTTCGGTTAGTAAACGTTGCTTTTTGAACTTGGTCTCCCTGTATTTACGGATCTTACTGAGATTTTCTCATAGAGTTCTGCCTGAATTTTGTCAGAATTCTGACTTTGAAAAAACTATAAATAGAGAAGGATTTCGATCATTTCAATACACCAATTCACTTTCAAATCTATTTTCTATAAGCCTACTACTTCTTCCAAAGTGTTCTGAGCTATTCATTTTCAAATCCCAAGCCAGTTACAATCCTCTAGTCGATTTGCCAGTGCGGTATGGTCTAGAAGCTTCAGAACGATTGTAATCAGAGGCTTGATTGAAGATAGACACTTTACAATTGAAGTTGGTCGAGTACTTCGGATTAAAGCTCGCGTTGTAGAAGTTGCAAGAACTTCGGATGAAAACTTGTAGTGATTTTCCATAGTGGATTCAACTGGAAGCTAGAGTTCTTCCGACTAGACTAGTCCTTACAAGAGGGAAACCAGTATACATCCTTGTGTTTGCGTTTGCTCTCTACTCTCTACTTTTTATTTATATATCTGTGATATACATATTATGTGATCTTGTTACTAACATTTTTAAATAGTTAATTTCCACTGCCTACTCTATTCACCCCCCTAGAGTATTGCGCTTTGCAACTCGTTCGTACAATCGGTCCTACAAATAGTAGGAACGTGGCGGCTCGAAAACAAGCACAGACGAGTAGAAGAGTTCGACTGAACATAAATGCATGACCGGCCAAGTTCAGACGAAGTAGTCATACCCTCGACTTCGTCGCGGACGTCAGGGTGGGTTCGGTCGTCAGGATGAGCAGAAACGGCTACCTTGGCCTTTCCCTTCTACTTTACAGCGGCTTTCTTTGGAGCTATAGTGAAGTAAAATCGGCGTGAGGTCGGCGTGAAGTCGGCAAGAAGTCAAAGAAGAAAGAGTTGGTGAAGGAAGGATAAATCGAGAAAGAAACAAATCTCTCTTAAAACCCAACGCCTATTTATAAGCGTTGAGCACACGTGTTCCGACATGGAAACGTAGTGCCAACCGCCATTTGCCAAGATCAAAGCAAATCAATTAAGCTCTTATCCCGAAGATGATCTTGCTGACGTTATTATAGTACGGACGCCATACCTCTATTCAAAGTATTTCTAACTCTACCAAAAGTATGAAAACTTTGAAGGGTGTCTTCCAGAGACATGCACCCTACTGCCTACGCCTTGCCAAGGCAATTGGATTACCCACGCCACAAATTAAAACTACTGAGTAGCGTGTGAGCCACGCCCATACCTAGGCGTGGAGTTGCTTACGCCTCTACCCTTGAAGCATGAGCGCATGCTTCATTCCCTGTGCCAAAAACAGCTAAAGACACGAAAATCCAGGAGCCATAATGGACGATGTCACCCATGCCTTACTCGGACAAACGCGACCTACACCCATGCCTAACAATCACCATATTTGAAGATGTATTTAATTAGGAGAATTTTTTTGTTTAAAATGTCGAATCAGACGTTTCGATCCTCGTGCTGAAAAGATGGCCATAATACGAAAGTCGAGGAGTCATGATCAATGATACTCGCGCCTCAATACCGGTGCGCCTCTCCTACCCACACCTCATTCATATGGGCCGCCTCATCCCTTGCATCCCTACCTATTCTTCCTGATCACCATCTTCGGGATAGCAGTTAATGAGCCCAACTTCTCTCGAAGATGTCAACATGGTGCCTCGATTCTCGTGTAGAGAATAAATATGAAAGTTAAGGTTCATTCTTCTCAAAATTAGTATAGATAAGCATATTGAACGATCAAACCCAGGGGTGTGTCGCCTTGAATTTTCCCAGTCATGTGCCGTATGATCGAACTCAGGCGCGTTTTGCCCAGAGCCCTTTCCTCCCAGGTGCGTGTCCCGTACCCCACGCCTACACACCACCTAGAACAGTGATTCCTAGGCATGTGAGGATCTAGGCACGTGCCACGTGTCAAAGATCAAGTCATGCCCTGAAAACTGGTTCTTTGCAACTCCAAGATCCTTTCCTGCAAGATCTCAACCAAATTACACATGGCGATCAGCTACCATTCCACATCAGTGATATGTGAGCATTGTTATAGCTGAGGATGCCATATGGCAATCAGAAGGAGCACGTGCCTGCCTCTTATAGGCCCGTATGTCATCCTGTCCCTTATTATAAATAGGAGGAGTTCTCCATTTGAAGCTCTCGATTCCCCCGGTACCTAATTCCTCAAGAAGTCTCGAGCATCCCAAAGAGAGTCCTTGTTGCTTCCTTCAGCCAGTGAAGTTGAACCCGATAGTACTCCCTCACAGTCAGATCGTCAACAGGGTAAAGAAACAACCCTCCATCATCCTAACCCAGATCAAAAACAAAGTACGATTAGGGATTCCTGCTTAGGAGTCCCTCTTTGCATTCTCGTTCGTAGTCTTCACAGAAGCCCACTCTCAAGCTCACGAAGCGACGTCGAACACTAGTTTCCATAGAGGCTCATTGTAGACTTACCCAAAGATCGACTAAGATCGATCTAGCAACATTATGGTCAAATTCTGACCCGACATATAATTCAAAACAATCCTATTTCCATTCGAATTCTGTCATATCCACTTGGATCTATATACCGAGGCTATTATTTAAAGGTCATCAATTCCGATAGAGTCTTAACACAACTATAGAATCACACTATTCAGTCTGCATGACAAAGTCATATCACTAAGTCATAAGCCGACAATCTATATCCCAACCGACAGCTGTCTATACCGTCACACCATCTACCGACACTATCCAACACATTTCGTTGTTCTAAATCCCATTCGTTTTCCAGCCATCAAAATTTGCACGAACATTCTTAAAATCTCATACCGCAAGGGTCGAGTAGTTCGTTCTATTCAATCCGACAATTCATGTATCAATTAATCATTCACTATGCAACACAAATATTCAGGGTCATTACTTATTACTTTTGTAATATACTTCAATTCCTCAGCATACATGCACATATGTAATGACTATCTATTTTGCCAAGATCAAACTCAACTTTACTAATTCTATCCTTCGGCGATCAAGATGGGTTAACATCTTATCGCACCTTAGGGTTATAGCACATATTTTTAATACACATTCGAGTCACCGACAGTATTTCCAAAACTTTCAATATAGCAACCAACTTGTAATAGCTACACATGATTCCCATCCAACTAATCGTAACTATCGTTCAATGTTCAAGGCCACAACATTCTCTAGCAAAATCTATTACCATAGTAAAGTAATTATCCAACCATTCTGAGTCATTACCCGACTGAGCAATTTCTAACCAAGCCACCAGTTACAATTTCTAACAATATCGCTACCCAGCATAACGGCACCGTCAAAGGACGGTCGAGTCACCTAGCAATATGGAATGACTTCTAGATAAGTCTCAGCACTACCTGAGGCTCACAAATAGACTCATTGTTATCCGATGGAAAGGGTCACGATACATCTCATTCTGAAGTGGTAGAGGCATATACCACTCAGAAATGAAGCCATCCTCAAACCATACCAGACCCAAGTCTATTCCAGCCAATCATGATCTAAATTGATCACAACACAAAGCCAACATCTCAGGGTCTCAAATCACAAGCCAACATTCTTAGGGTCTCAAAAGCACTAGCCAACACACATGAGTTAACTCATTAATTATGTTGAACTCATCCATCAATTATTTCATTCACAATTCTTTCCAACATAACATACAATACTGAGCACGTTACAGCATACATAGCCACAATTCTCTATTCCCCCATTTTGAACATCATTCACAATTAGCATACTATGGCATCGAGTCATTGTTGGGTCATTAGTGTCCAAACCAACAACAAGCAAACATTTAGAGTGAATATATTATATTTAGACTTATTGTACAGAACATCCAGTGAGCAGCTAAGAGGGTCAACGAAAACTTTTTTCTGACATGAGACAACTTAGAATGACTACAGAAACAACATCAGGATAATCGCAGAAGCAATCATTGATTTAATCGCGGAAGCAACATTGAATACTTGCGGAAGCAACTTTGGTTTATCGCAGATACAACTTTGAGTTGAAATGAATTGAATAGGAGTCTGAGGACGTACAGCCGTGCTCTGATACCAATTTTTCATGCCCTGATTCGGGAATCGTTCATCCTCGCTTTGATTTACGCCAAATCGTTCGTCCTCGTTTGGGCATGATGTTGTACAAGTCTGGTATTGCATTTTTATAAGGCAAAGACATAAACATAATTTATAATCTCCAAATAGAAGCACATTACAGCGGCAGAAGCAGACAAATTGAAGATAATGAGGACGTTCTTACTTACTGAATATAACACATTATTTAAATTATAGCAGCAAAAATAAGCAGATAACTTGAAGTCGCACAGAGATATATAGAAATATATTCTCTTTATTGATATTTGAAGTAGAGTACAAGTCTTGTAATGGAATACAATGCTTACACCACATCTCACTTTACATTGATAGCCAACCGAACACATGCCATTTAAGCTTACATTGGATACTTGGTACATAGACTTTTATAACTGGATATACTGATTTGGCTTACAACTCACTGGTATAACTGATTACAATGTTCCATACATTATGCCCTTCATAAACAGAAGACATCATCTTTTGCAAGGAAAGCTTCTGCATGTCTAACAAATCTTCGATGCCGTGGGACTGATCAAGCCAATCTTCGTATACAAAACATCTCAAGCATGAGCACCTAAAAAGAGTGCCCACAATGTGGGTCAGTACCTCATCTATGTACTGGCGAGCAGAACCAGCGCACTCGCCTAAACCGACAATAAGTGGTCATTTGAGAAAACATTTATTAGAGTGATCTTTCTATTTGGGACCTAGCGTCAGTTTACAGTTCATGAGGAGAAACATTGAAAACTTGCAAACATGATTATGGCATTGTTCATGTGGAAGCAACAGCAAACCAGGGAAAACATGAATTCTCATATTTATGTTTTATAGCAACATTTTAATATGTAAGTCATGATTGAGCAGCGTTCATAGTAAGGCATCATTCTAGCATACTTGGGGTTATCATGTTAAGCATCATTGAGGCAACATTGGCATTAACATCTTTAACATGTTATTGAAATTCTTATAAAAATGCAACATTTTAGTATACAATATTTAACATGTTAAGCATGTTATAGAATTTCTCATTGGAAAGGCAACATCACACCATCATTTCATTTAGCATGTTAAGCAGGCAAGTTGAACCAACATATATATTGAATATATCACATTTAAGTGATTTTTTACCGATATTCGACTCCCTCGTACCTGCATCAAATACAGGTTAGATGTTATACTTACTCTGCCTACACAAAATATTCATTAGCATGCATCTTGACTACATGGTCACTGGCGTTGTTAAACCATACAGACATTTGCCACATAGGACTTCAAGGTAAAGGCATGACTCCAGAGTAGGTAGCTAGTCTCTAAGGATGCTTCGCAAGACCCGTGCTCCCACATATCACCAAACCTTGTGCACAAGTTGTCCATGACCATGCGAATGCATGTCCGATTCGATTGTGCACATAAACGCATGGTAAAATAATTAAAAAAAGGTAAAGGCAACAGTGCATCATCTTATTTCATCCAAGTCATGTTTTTACTTTGTGATCTCAACGATCCCAAGCCTCATCATTTCTCAAGGGACCTGTAGCGTTTCATTCAATTCATTGGAGGAAATTATCATTCATGTCATTGCTTATAAGAAAACATGTAGTATCTTATTTCCTTGCAACAGTTATATAGTGTGTACATGATTCTAGTGTTTTTTTCAGTTCATTGAGTCAATAGCATAGCCAGTTCATTTCTCATGTATCATTCACGCAACATCTCAGTATTCAAGTGATTTTATTTTTTTCGACATCATTAAACATAAGGGACATTATAAATTCATGTCAAAAGGTATTACCATTTATTTCATTCAGTAGTTCAATATTCTTATGTTATTCATTTCAACAAATTCTCAGTATAAGCATCTCTTTTATTTAGCAACTGACATGGAACATTTAGGGACAAAGCATAGCAACACAATACTCCATTTTATTAAGCATAAAGGAGTAGGAAAGAAGGGACAATTTTGCTCACATGCATAAAGAGTCATCTTGTTCCGGTCACATCTATTTCCTACTAGACATAGCTCCACCGGCGAGCCATGTTCCAACACTCATTCCATCCGGTCAGCTAAGAAAAACTGCATCAGTTCAATTCTCTTGGTTTCCAATACAAATCATGGAAAAACTTTCTGATCTCATCCAACAAGCCAACCAATTGCCTCGTGCGGAGCGGGGCATTACAATCTTATCCCCGTGTGGTGGATAAAAATATATTTTTTACAAGAATTAAAATAGTTAGTTATATAGTATGCATAAAAGATGATTAATAATAAAAGCAATATACTTTAGTTACCTTGAAGTGGACAAACTAGAATGTCTTTCTCTCACCGAGACATCCAAGTAGTTGATCCAAGGGCCACCACAGCTGGACCTCAGAAATAGCCCCAGTACCCTTTGAACGGATGAAAGACGATATCTATACAACGATAATTGTATTCATGATATATAGATATATGTATAAATTAATGTTAACTAGTTAACTTACTTTGTAGGTCCGTTGGACCAAATCTTCATCATCGTCTCGTTCAGAGGGGTGAATGGGGGATTGCACTGATACGGAGACGGAGTAGGTTTGACCTCCGTCATCTTCTCCTCTGTCTCTATAGGGTCGTCCGTAGGAGGAACGCTGGATGGGGTATTAGTCTCAGGCCTGGAACTGTCCATCCCAGGAGTACTGCCACGTACCGTTGACGCACTCGGAGATGTGACTCGTCGGTACACTAGAGTACTCGGAGACGAGGGTCTGGAACCATCATCTGATAACATAGAAGCACTCCGTCCACCGGGGGAACCTCTACCTGGACGGGGTGCTCCCCTACCTCGGGATTGACCGAGGTACGATCCTCTTCGTCCTGCCATACCTGATTATAACATATGATGAAAAAATAGATATACAAGAAATGTAATATATATTCTAAATCAAATCTGCATGCATTTAACAAATCAAAGTTTATAAAAAATACACCCAGAGAAACCCTCCGTTGAATTTCTAGATAATAACCAAGTCTAGATAATAACATCCAGAAACATCCAAGTCTAGATAATAACTATAAAGTCATCCAGAAACATCCAAAGTCTAGATAAACATCCAAGAGTTCTACAAAAACATCCAAGTCTAATCCAAAAATAAGTCTACCGGAGAGAAATATGATCAAAAGTCATATCATATAACTCTACGCTCTACGCTGGGGCAGATACCAGTCCCTCAGCCACTGTGCATAAGAAGGGTCCAGGTGATCAAGATCAGCTATATGAGCTGGGTGAGTGGAATTCTCGGTGCCACTGCCTTCTGGTGTCAATTCCTCCTTCACAGCGATCTTGGCTTTATGAATCACTTCCTCCTTAAAGTAGGAGGTAGCACTTCTTCCTTAACCTTGATATCTGCTTTCAGTATTACCTTCTCAGTAGTAGGAGGTACCACTTCCTAAGCAGCAGGAGGTACCACTTTCTCCTAAGCAGCCATCTGTGTCTCTCTCAAGTGACATGCTCGGGTCATGGGTGCCATCTGGTAAGATTGACGGAAACATATAAATTAATTAGTGGTTGAACAAAATGATAGTATATTTTACAAGTTTAAATATATGTTACATGATATATTTTACATTTTATTTTATTTTCAATCATCTTCTGAAAATTTATCTTTTTCGTTTTTCTCGTCCTCATCTTCCTCTTCCTCCTCATCTTCGCTTTCATCTACTTTGTTTTCCTCTTCGGATACTTCTACCTCTTCTACATGATTAGAATACTTCTACCTCTTTTACACGATTAGACCTGTAAGAAGGAAGTTCCATTGTGACCAAATCAACTGTATTTGTTACGAGAGGTAACTCGTCCTCCTGATAAGCTATTTCGTCAACATCATAGGTATTTCTGGCTTTATTCTTGCATACTGTCCACCAGTCCAACCTCATTGTTTCCCGTCTAGGATAAGTAGTGAAGTAAACGAGCTGATCCTGACTTGCTAGGACAAATAGTTTGTATCCTTGATATCAACGTCGGTAGTTAATATCTAGAAGACCATGCTTGTCAATTTTCCAACCTTGATCTTGGATCGGATCGAACCAATCACACTTGAATAATTCGATCTTAGCCGGCTCTATGCCATAGTTATATGTCAACTCCATAATCATCTGTAAAACGCCATAGAAATTATTTCCTCGATCGACATCTTTGTAGTTTGTAGATCTGATTCACAAACAACTATTTTTTGTCGAATCAAGATTCAGAAAGCTTGTCATGACCCGCACCATGTTTAGAGGCACGAGAACGTGGGTACGTCCAGCCTACCCCACAATGTCGGTAGTAGAATGCTGTATAGGTCATCTATAACTTCTAATATCTAACAATATAGAATATAAACCTGTCATCTCCGCACGGAGGAATAAAATAACATGTAAAGTGTATAACTCAATCACAAGATCTAAGGAAGATAAAGAACGATATTGGAATTGAAGTTAAGAAGATAAAACTGAATAGCAACAGAATTCCAAAACACAAAAATTTAGAAGTCTGAACCAATATAATACATGTGAACCAATATAATACATGTCCTAAAATAAATATAACATCTCAATCTCATAAACTGGAGACAACGTCCAGTAACCCTAACTACTAGCTAAAACACTACTAAAAGTGCACCCTCAGCGAGCACCGACTCCAAGGAAAACTCTTAGGCATGGTCGTCAGTCCTCTAGATACTCTAAAAAATATTATCCAGTCAGGATTGGAGCGAAGTACAACCCAAATAGCAGTTTTATTTAATTGACGAAAACTATAAAGCGGTGATAAAGATAATGCTATATGCGATAAAGAAAACATGTCTGAGGTAATAGTATAATGGGAAGAGGCAGGCAATATAAACTGAAAATGTAATCTGTGTGAGCAAGTAATGGAAGAGGAACTATCATATCAAGGATAGAGCAATGTAATTGGTGAACTGAGTATGAAACTATAATAGACAATGTGTTTTGGAATACCAATTAGATATATGATCGGCTTGGGAGATTCAATGATTTATACTAAGGAAGGCTAGCTCAACCATACGTGAAGTATATGATAGCTAGTAGCCTATGATTTACACTACTTGCTGATAGTTCTTGATCACGTATTCTACTAGTATTTTCCCCGCTCCGACTGATACGATGGATCCAACCATAACACGTTACTAGCTAATATATTCCATTATTTTCCAATATTATCCAATACCAACTAGGACAGTATCCGATACCATTGCGATGAATTGAGGTAACATCTCATGAATGAATATCCAATGACAATACCAATCCGTGTAATATCGAGTCAAGAATCAAAAGTAACATTTTTAAATACTTGAATTATAGTGGTAGTCAATAATAAAAACTATCAGAGAATGTACTCTCCTGTCGTCCAGAGTAATGAATGTGAACCGAGGCTCAAAGTAGAGTCGCAAGACCTATAGATGAGATATACATATGTTAAATACGATTTAACAGTGTTAGACATGGTTTTCTAGTGTGTGATATGCAATCTAGGTCAAGTCTTGACTCACAGTTGACTTTTGGTCAACCCTTGTCACGTCCCAGAACCAAAATACTGGAGAGCAGGGGCAGACACAGCCAGCTACGTATATAAAAGTGTAATCCACCTCGATATACAGTCATGGCTGTCTAGATGCATGAGGGTTCTTCTACAAGCCATCAGTCTTTTATGATCAAGAACAAGCCTAGTGTCTCAATCTTAAGCAAGTAATAATAGTTACAAGATGCTAGACCATCAAATAATCAATAGTACGATATCCCGTACATTTTATATACAGATGATCATGAAGCTAGTCGTACAAAATGCGAGGACTAGCAAGAGTTTCAGTCATACATGATCAACCCTAGGATTTGTTGATCATGTTACAGCCCGTAGGCAGACAAGAAATATAAGTATTCAACATAAGCTAACACTTGCTCGGCGGCTCAATGCCTCAAAAGAATAATTTACAATAGAGTGGAAGAGCAAAATAAATCCACTTGTTTCCAGGGTTTCTTCTAGTGTTCACCATCTGGCTGGAAGGCTGGGAGAACCTCGGGTCCTACTCCAAAATCTGGCCATACAAAACCAGCTGGGTCAGACCCCAGAATGAGGAAGTGCCACAAGGGAGGCTTCACTTAAGAACTAAAACCAGCAAGTTAGAACACAAAGTATAATAATAACAAAAAAACTGGAGGCATGAAAGTAGAGTGATAAACGATAAGATAACTAAGGAACTATTCCGGCAACCAAGTTACAACCCGTAAACCAAATAAGGACCGGGGTTGTAATCCTTCGCCTGAACAAAACTTAGTCTCTAACCAATTATCGATAAGTAAGCATAAACTGTAAAATGTCCTAAAGTAACCATGTACTGGCATGGTCTAGACAAGACTAGACTCCATCCATCAATCACGACCAAGCAATGAGTACGGCTTGGTACCTTAACTAACTAGGGTTATCACAAGCCGAGTTACTAACAAGATGCAATGAGATGTTCCGACAGTCACAAGCCCTGCAGCTATCCAGTTATCCTTTCGCAGGTTGAGAGTTGTATTATGTGGATACATCGCCTAGGAGACAAATGTATCCTACGGTGACTTGGGGATGCAACATATGGCAGTATATTAGAAATGCGCCTTACTCGACGGCAGGCTACAAGTCCAATTAGAGCGCCCAGATAACGAGATTGCCTGTGACTGGAAAATCTCTTTATGAACTACTTAATCATTCTAGTCATTAACCTAGTCAGATTCAGTATGAATCCCTGACCGTGGTAACCAGGGATACAAGTCCTAGACATGATGCAAGACGAGACTGGTAGCTTACATAATCACATTCAAGAACAATCACCCACGGTGTCAAGACGAGTTATTAATCAGCATGTCAAGATAGCCGTCGCAACAGCATTCAAGATTACATGTTAGACATACTTATCAAGATTAATTGTTAATAGTGCGCCACGACGGGCCACTATCAAGATTACTTATCATGTCAAGAGTGCATCACGACGGACCACCATCAAGAATTTTCATATCAAGTTACCTGTCAAGAGTATACCACAACGGGTCACTATCAAGAGTTATCATGTAAAGTTACATTGTCATGTCGTATTCGTGTAAGTGCACCACGATGGGTCACTATCAAGAGTTATCATTCCATTAATATGTCATGCTCACATCGTGTTCATGTCGAGTTCATATCGAAAAGGTGTAAGGATATAAAATGGGTGCAAAAATCAAGAAAGGGGAACCTGGGGACATCATGCGCCCAAGGGGGTGCATGCGTCCATACATGGGTCCTAGGGCTACACGCCCAAAGGGGAAGGGGCAAGTCAGAATGCACTACAAGTCTCATGGCCGTATGCGCCCAAGTCAGAGAGCCATGGGCCCACTATTGGAGGCCATACGCCCATAGGGGAGGGGCAAGTCAAAGCAACACGCACTTAGGCATGGGGGTGGTCAAGGCGCATGCGCCCATAGTGGCATGCGCCCAAGAGGATAGGAGTCTGGGATACATGCACCCAAGAGAAAGCATGCGCCCAGGGCTATGCGCCTACATAAGCATGAAAATGCCATGAAGGTTTACAAGTCAGGAGCTCATGCACCATCCAATGAAGGCCATGCGCCCAAGGGGATGTCTATGCGCCCACATGTGGTCTTATGAGCCCACATGATTTGGCTATGCGCCCACAGGTTGCACTTCATAGTGTGCAAATACTGTTCATCATCTTCTCCGAGTCTTGGCCGAGAGCACAAGTATTGGAACCCATGATCTTCTCAAGGTCATAAATCGCTCAAAATAAAAGAAAATACGGGTTTTCAAAGGTCTAACTTGAGTAAAATCAAAT
Source organism: Iris pallida (assembly GCA_029216955.1). Lineage (NCBI taxonomy): Eukaryota > Viridiplantae > Streptophyta > Magnoliopsida > Asparagales > Iridaceae > Iris > Iris pallida. The sequence goes on from JANAVB010001487.1 coordinate 36,272, forward strand.
TCTCTACAACATGGAACAATCCAAACTTGAAAATAATGAAATTTGAGATATCAAAACCCAAAAAAATCAAAAATGCATCGAACTTAGATCTACAAGAAATAAACCACCAAAATGGAAAATGCTAAGAACTAAAGTGGCTTAGAATGTTGCATAAAAGAAATTAGAACAATAAAATGGAGGGTTCCTTCATGAAGTAAGTTGCACTTGCCTAGGGTTTTTCTTTGGTGGGTGGGAGAAGTAAATAAAGAAGAAGAAGAAGAAGAAGAAGAAGAAATAATGGAGGAGAGAGAAGGTTGGTGGCTTTTAAACGGGGGGGGGTTAACATGTTGAACCATGGGAAAATAAACCAAGCCAAACAATTATGAACCAAGTCAAACCATGATATGCCATGATGAACCTAAGCAAGATTAAACCAATGCTAGCTAGCAAGGCAAGATAAGTAAAAATACGGGTCAGGATTCCATATACGTATATTGGAAATACGTATAACGAAAAATTGGGGTGACAACCCTGGTCAAACCCTAGTCAAATCTAGGTCAATTATTGACTCAATGTTGACCTTTAGTCAAAATGGTCAACCATGGTCATTCTAGGTCAAGTTAACCCATATCAAGTCATTACCTTCCTATGATATATTATCTTAGGCAAATAGATAACACTACCTTAGACTAATAGGGAAACTCTATACCTTGGTTAATAAGGAAATACACTATATTAGTTATTAGGTAAACAATTACCCCAACTATAGATAATACCATATCCTAGGTTGATTAGGTAATTACCCATTACCTTAGTCTAATAGGTAAATCCCTAAATCTTAATCTAAAATAGGAAAACCACATTACCTAAATTATTTGTAAACTATTACCTGTATTGATTTTGTAATGCCATTACCTAGGCTAATAGGTAAATCCCTATACCTTAATTACTTAGAAAGGAATCCACAATACCTCTTACTCACTCCAAGTAGCCATATGGCCTAAAACCAACTGACCAAGGGTATATCTGTAGCGCCCAAGTCCCAAGATACGTAGGACCAAGTACGTAGACATGCCAGCTGTATACATACGAAGCATACTCCAATATATGAAACCTCATATGTATACATAAGCTGTGAAATATAGAAAGCCATGAAACTAATCTCATCCATAAATAAATATATTATAAAAATTAACTTATAAATGTCATTTGTACAAAATTTTGGGCGGAGACAAATCTACTACCAATAAGTAAGGGAAGAAATACATGGAAAATGAAACGAGTTTGGCGAACGAAGCGAAAATGATCCAAGCGCAATCATCCTCGAAGAATATAGAGATGATCACGGCCACGGCTAGAACACCTGCGATAGACAAGAACACACACACACACCTGGAGAATAACCAGGTCCTCAGAGGTACGTAACAAGATACAGGAAGAACATGCTAATATGAACGTCAAAGTAATAAAATAATATACAAAAGACAAACCTAGACACAAATATGCAAAGGGGGTTCTAACCGCCTAATGTGAAATTTAGAGGACAACTTTCATGCGCATAGGTGGGATTTAGGCTACATGTACGTAACTGGCATCCAGTCATCCGTATCCGGACGTAACGTCCAAAACGTCAGAGGGTATCTGCAAATATATATCGCCATAGTTCCTTTCGAAAACTATGGTTTCCCTGTTTGGCTTTCCATACGCACTAGCGACTGTCCTCCCCCAGTATTTCCCACACTATTCAAGTTATGTCCATAACCTGTCCAATTTTGTAACTGCTTGAGCCTATATACCCTAGTTATAGCAGTTACGAACAACTACCGTCACACGATAATAGAGATGGTCAGTCCATAAGTCGTGCCCCTAGCAAACTATCTCGAACCGTGTAGTGTGTGTGTCATAGCCAAAGAAGATATAAGGATATTCCCCAACAAGATGGTAGTCCGCTAAAACTAAGTTAACATGCATATAATAAAGTAACGACTAATAGAGTCGTTTGCATCCAAGTATGGTTGGACGTACAGTTTATATAAAAAACAACAAATATGAAACAAATGAAATAAATGCTGAAAATAAATAATATGACAGTTAATTAGCAAGGTATACTTGCCTGATGGGTCGCCTGGTGTGCTACGATGCTCAATGTGGAACAAAATGGCTTCGGTGATACAACTATGCAAAGGGGCCTCCGATGGTGGCACGGACTGGTCCACTGGGTCCAGAACGATCAAATTAGTTTGGGTCGACATAAGGAAGTTCAATTTTGGAAGATGGTAGGAAATATGATGAGCAAGGATAGGATAGGAATCGAAGGAAATTTTGTATAATTATATATATATATATATATATATATATATATATACATATATATATATATATATATATATATATATATATATATATATATTATATATATATATATTTTATATATATATATATATATATTATATATATATATATATATATATAAGTATTATATTTTGAAAACTCTATATAGTAAAATAGTTTTAGATAAATACTTTAAGTCACGAAGATTGTTTTTATATCAAAACTATATTTTATTTAGTAGAAAAGATTATAACCATACTATAAAAATATCATAACATCTTTTAGGTCCAAAAACTTAGTTTAAAATACCAAAGAATAATATATATATATATATATATATATATATATATATATATATATATATATATATATATATATATTAGCTTCTAACCCAAATAAATAGGTTGAAAATATAATAATATTTCTAACCCTAATTTGTCAAAATAGAATTTAGGCCAAGTGGAAAGTAATTCCCTAATACTAATGGTATTAGTAGTAACCCATCCAAAATAATAATAACTATATTAACTATTATTCTCTGCCAACTGTAAAAAAAATATTAGTAATAAAAATAATAATGATACTAATAAGGTTTATAAAGGAACAGAAGAATAACTAAAACAAATAAACAAAAAAAGAAAGAAAAAAAATTAAAAACACAACAAATATCCAAGAGCAGTGAGAGAGAAGAGAGAAAGAGATGGGGAGATCGAAAGAGAAGAGGGGAGAAGAGCAGGAGAGAGAGGAAATCAAGTGAGAGTGGGGAAATGAAGGGGAAGGGAGAGAAGGAGCGGGAGATCGGAGAGATGGAGAGGGATTCACGGAGGGGCTCGGCCTGAGCTCGCCAAAGGGCTGTTCCGCGTGGGAGTTGGCGGTCGCAGAACGAGGAAGAGAGGGGAGAGCCAGACAGAGAATCGGGACGCGGCGGCAGCGCGCGCTCAGGCGAGCGGCGTCGGCACATCCCATGGAAGGGCGCGGTCGGCAGGGGAACATGGAGGTGGGGGCGCTCAACTGGGGAAGGTCCGGCATGGAACAGCCTTCACCAACGAAGGGCAAGGTGCGGAGGGTTTGGAGGAGGCGGCGCAATCAATCGCTGCCGCGAGTGCTCAGGTGTGGCGGACGCTGACATCGTACGGACACGCGACGGGGGAGGTTCTAGTACGGTGCGACAAGAGTTCGAGAGGGTGGAGAGGAAGGCGGATCGGTGGGCGAAGGCGGTCCAGCCAGGATCTGTCGCGGTTCGTCAGATCGAGTGTACGACGGCCAAAGGAGCTGGCAGAGGCAGCAACTAAGGGCAGGGCGGTCCGGAGAAGGTGATTGTTATTGCTCCTCTTCCTTTGTCTTTGGTATCGTGGTGATTTTGGATGACGGTGATGGCGACTACGGTAGGATGATCGAAGGCCAATGGCTAAGTACAAATGAGATGGGGTTCGTGCTGGTGGTGGACGGCTATGCTCGACTAAGCAAACAGATCGGCGATGGTCTCTACAGGCAATGGTGTGTAGTCAGTAACGACGGAGATGGCGGAGAGGGAGGTTGGAAGTGGTGGTGTGAAGGAAGCGGTGTGGTGGCAAAGTCATAATCGGCCTGCTGGGTGTAGCCGCGAGGAGAACAGGAGGCTAGCCGGGGATGGTTTGGATGGTTCTTGTTGTGATGACACTGATGGTGATGGTGTCGAGGAGTCAGCTGTGCAATAAGGGGTGGTCGTGGTGTAGCTGCCACGAGTGGAAGAACGGAGAAGACGGGATCGGGATAGAGAGGAGTTGGGAGAAGTGTCCTGCGAGACACGGGACGGGTTGGTGTCATGAGTTGTCGAACGCGGAAAAATCACTGTATTTGTAATAAAATAGCAATATAGTGGATGGGAAGGGCACGGACATCGACACGATGCACTAGTTTCGGGTTGTGGAAATTAATTGTGGAGAAATCCATGGAAAAGAGGATAATGAGTCTCTCCTTATATAGGAGGTGGACTCCTAGTTAGATATGGATTAGAATTGTTTAAACCCCTCAAGATAAATCGTATATAAATACAAATTAAAATTAGTTTAAACTCGATCAATATCCAAATTTAAACTAGTTAATCCCATATCTTAAAGTAAATCCATTCCTATTTAATTCTCCACAATTTCTTAAACATTACTCAAACAAAATTTAAAATAATGTTTTTGCAAATAATAAATTTTGAAAATCAAAATATATGAATTAAATTCATGAAATTAGAATATTTATATAAAATATAGTTTTCCAAATTATCAATCAAAATAAAATAGCCTTTTTATATTATAGGAATAAAATAAAGTTTTGGCAGTGCTTGATGCGATGCTTTTCACAACTTTAAGAAAATGAAAAATAAAAATATTTATCACATATTATTTTGAACCTATACTTCTCCTATATAAATAAAATATATAATAAAAACTTTTTATAAAAAAATATGTACCTCGCACATATTCGCACTCAATGAGCAAATACGAAAAGTGACGTACAATACGCAAAATAAAAATCAAATCCAAAAAAAATATGTAGTAAAAATTAGGGAGTTTACATCCTACCCAACTTACAAGAATTCCGTCCTCGAAATTAAGAATAAGTAGGAGGCTTGAGAGGATAAAAGGATCTCTCTTTGGAAAACATGAACAAGGCATTTGATGGACAATGAAATAGACAATTTAACAAGTCGTGATTTTGATATCGGTAAAAATAAGTCAAGGATATGGTATTGAACGAGAATCGCTAGCTAAGGTATATAAATCATGTTAACACAAAATCGAGAAGATCAAAGTGAATAATTTAGGGGCTCGGGAGATGTGGTTCCTTGAGAGGATATAGTCGTCTAGGTTTAGGGTATGATTAAGGAAATGATTTGAATCATTCTTAAGTCTAAAAAATGATTAAAAAGTCATGATAATGAATCTAGGGTCACGGAGAGGACGAGCAATTGAAGACGAGGATATAGTCACATTGGTTGGTCAATGGCTAACTATCTTGGCAATAGATGGTGGGACAACTAAGGGGATATCAAGTACGAGTGTTATATTTCTAAAATTGGTAAAAGAAAGATGAATAAGAGTTCGAAGAAGATGTTATCGAATACGAATACGTGGTTCAAAGGCGATCGAATAATTCAACGAGAATTGCCAAGGCAGTCGCGGATGATATTCTAGAGAGCAAGCTTAACTATGTCTCCATCCATGTAGAACGATAGATAAAATGCGAACCAAAGTGCACTAGACTGATCAGACCATCATGCACCGATTCTTACTAGACAATATGTTAGTGAGCGCGCGCTCAATAACATGTGTCCTTGAACAAGTTTGATAACGGTTAAACTTGCAAAACTAGGCTATAATAGCAACATTTAGTCAAGATGGTAAAAAAAACCCATAGTCACGTGAGATTAAGATTGAAAGGAAGTAGAGTTTGGTCAAGTCCTTAAAATTTAGGTCAAGTTCTAATGTTGATACCTATACAGTTGTCCTACCGTCTACTTGTCTAAGACTTGGTTAAGGTTATAAGGAAGGTTAGGTTGTAAGACATTCTACCCAACTTACAAGAGTTAAACTAGTAGGGTGATCGGACAATGGGTCATGTCCACCTAGTATGGGTTACTTTATTAATCTCTAGCAAGCATGAAATAAGGACACGAATCACGACAGAAGGGATCAAGCAAGATGCAACTCGAGGAGTCAAGCGAGAAGGCGGTCAAGTATGTGGATGAGATCCTAGACTCTAGTCCTATACACAGGCTTGCTTGGTACGATAAAGTAACCAAATAATTTATCGTAGACCTGCATGGGCCACCACAATATCCCCTGCTGCTATGTCCTGCAGCTGCTCATGCATATGCTGTGTAACGCCCCAGTCCCAAAATATGTAGGACTAGGAACGTAGACATACCAGCTGTATACATACAAAGTACAGGGGTCTTGTATGTATACATAAGCTGTAAAATATAGTAATCCAAGACAAACTAAATCTCATCCAAAATGAAAAGAATAATAATATAAATATTAACTCGAATATTTATGATACAATCGTTGGACGGAGACAAAGTTCACTACCAACTATCCCAATGAAAGAAATGTACAATAAATCGAGCGACAAAAACGGCAAGACGAACCAAGCGCAATTGTCTTCGAATAAATGAAGAAGACCACGACCTTGGCTAGAATACCTGCGGAAGACATGAACACATACCTGGGGAAAAACCAGGTCCTCAGACGGACGTAGCAAGATACAGGAAGAACATGCTAATATGAACTGTCAGAATAAAATAATATATAAAAGACTATCCTAGACACAAATATGCAAAGGAGATTCTAACCGCCTAATGTGCAATTTAGAGGACAACTTTCATGCGCATGGGTGCAATTTTAGGCTATGTGTACGTAACTGGCATCCAGTCATCTGTATCCATCTGTAACGTCTAAAACGTCAGAGGACATCTGCAAATATATCGCCACAGTTCCATCCGGAGACTGTGGTTTACCTGTTTGGATTCCCATACGCACTAGCGACTGTCCTCCCCCAATATTTCCCACACTGTTCAAGTCATGTCCATGGCTCGTCCAGTTTTGTAACTGCTTGAGTCTCTAAAACCCTAATCATAACAGTTACGATCATCTACCGTCACACGACTTTAGAGATAGCTAGTCAATAAGTCGTGCCCCTAACAACATGTCTCAAACCGTGCAGTGTGAGTGTCACAGCCAAAGAAGATATAAGGATATCCCCCAACAAGAAGGTAGTTCGCTAACACTAAGTCATCATGCATAAAATAAAGTAACGACTAATAAAGTTGCTTGCACCCAAGTATGGCTTGGACGCACAGTTTATAACAAAGGAAACTAACAATATGCAACTAAATAAATAATACAGAAAATAAATAATTTGACAGTTAATTAGCAAGGTATACTTGCCTGTTGCGACGCCTGGTGAGCTGCCCGGTGTGGTACAATAAAGGTGGCACAAGATATGACTTCGGTGTTACAACTGTGCAAGGAGACCTCGGGTGGTGACACGGACGGTTCCATTAGGTCCAGGACATGCGAATTAGTTAGGGTGGACATAGAGTAAGAATTTACAAGGGAACGAGTATAGTGGGATTGGACATGATGGAATTCAAAAGGAATTGGATAGATAATATTTATACTATTCTTAGAAAAGTATTCTATAATACTTAAAATATACTTTTATTAGCCAAATATATGTTTGGCAGAAACAAAATCTTTTTAGGCTAAATTCTAAATTTGTCAAAAATAAAATTATAGATAGAAAGCTATGTTTTCATTAAATAAAAAAAATAATTATTGATAATAGTTACAAATCTAGAAAACCAGTTTTAAAACAAAGCCACATTTTGTTTAAGTAAAACTTAGGTAATAGTTCTATTTAAAATACATAACTAATATTTAGTAATCACAATACGAAATTATTGATAATATTGCCCACAGTAGTAATAATACTAATAAAATATATACTGATATTTATATAAACACACAAATCTATACTAGAGCCTATATAATTTTAGAATTTAATATTTGTCAACATATGGCCTATAAAATAAGTAAATGTAATTATATATATTGTTCACCATCTATTGTTGGAACTACGTATATATATATATATATATATATATATATATATATATATATATATATATATATATATATATATATATATATATATATATATATATATATTATAGAAAATATAATAAATTAGCAATCTTTGTTAATAATTATAACAATAATAATAATCTTAATATTTAATAATAATCACAACTCATTATATTAATAATAACAGAAAAGAAGAAAACCAATAAATAACTAAGTAAACTAATGACAGAAATAATAATAATAATAATAATAATAATAATAATAATAATAAAGTAATAATAAAACCAATAATTCAATGGGCTGGGTTCTTTCCCATTGGAAGAGTCCAGCAAAAAAAAGAAAGGGGAAAGATTAGAGAGGTGAGAGAGTGGGGAAGGTGGAGAGGGGCCGGCGTGAGGGTTTGGTCGGAGTGGGTGGATCGGAGTCCGGCGGAGGGGCGCGGTTATGAGAGGTCGGGCGGCGACTTGGCTGGAGAAGAGGCGAGGGAGAACGGGATCGGGAAGAGAAAGAGCGGGGGTCAGTAGGCAGACGCGGCGGCGCTTCGCCGGTGCGGAGGCGGGAAGGAGACTGGCGGAGGTTGTGGGCGGTCGTGAGAGGTAGGGATGCGGCGCGGCGGAGGGCAGTGGCTGGAGAGGGGCGGAGCTATGGCGGCGCGGTCGGGTGTGTGGCGAGACGCGGCCACCTGAGAGGGAGGCGGCGGCGGGGAGGGCCCAATCTCGCGGTGGCAGCGAGGTCAGCGAAGGTTGGGAGGCGGAGACAGATCTGGGGAGAAGGGGCAAAGTCACTGGGGTGCGCCGTGGCCACTCGGCGCTGAGGGAGGCCGGCACGGTTGAGCTCCCGGCGGCAACGGCGGATGGAGGCGTCACCGGAGAGGTATGGGTTAGAGTTAGGGTTTATTTTTCTCTTTGTTGGTTTGATGGTGGTGGTGGTGCTATGATTTTTGGCCGGGGCCGCGGTGGTGTGTGGCCGGAGTACGGCGGCGTAATGATGTAGACGACGGAGATGGTGGTGGCAGCGGGTGGCTGTGGTCCGGGTGGTGGTGTTGCGGGGTCTGGCAGTCGGAAGAAGGGTTGTGGTGGCGGGGATGCCAGAATGTTGTGGTGGAGATGGTCGCAGGGAGTAGACGGGAGGGTCGGGGTGAATCGGGACAGGGCTTAGGGTTAGATTTAGGGCTTCGTGTGTGTCGGGATGTGTCCGACACAACGGAGAGGGTCGGACGAGGTGTCCTGCGAGACACGAAAAGTGTCGGTGTCCGGGGTTGTCGGACACGGAGAGATGGAATGTAATTGTAAATATGGAATAAGATGGGGAGGGGACACGGACACGATGCACGGTGGTTGGAAATTTATTTGTGGAGTAATTTGGCTGGTGGAATCAATGGAGGAGTACCTGCCTATTTATAGGATGTAGGAATTCCCATTTGGATAGGATTAGGATTGATTTAAAACCCAATAGATAATACCAATTTAATTTAAAACAATGAAATCAAATCCAAATCCAATACAAATCAAATTTTAAATCATATCCCTCTAGTTTAAAATCAATTCAAATAAATCAAATTCCAAATATAGTTATTAATTTAATCTATTTAAATAATCCAAAAATTAAATCAAGATTTAAATGGCCACAATAACTTCCATATATATTTTTCAAAATACCAATAATAATAATTTCGAAAATAATAAATATTTTTAAATATCTTTTCGAATAATAAAATATTAATATTAATAATTTCGAAAATAAGAAAAATATATAAATTTAATTTAATGTACCTCATATGCAAGGAATATAAAATAGTTTTCCAAATTATCACTAATAAATAAATAAATAAAAAGTAATAAGATTTTGGTCATCTCAACACACAACTTTAAGCAAAATACAAATACAAATAATTATATATATTATTTGAACTATAAAAATAAAAAAAATATTTTTAAAAATATGTACGCTCGTACATATTCGCACTCGTCGAGAAATTACGAAAATAAAATTTTGTGCGCGACGTACAATACGACTACGCGACGTATAAATACAAAAATAAAATCAGTACTAAAATATAGTAGAAATTTAGGGGTTTTACATGCTGCAAATACATTTGCTTGCTACAAAGCCAAACATGTTGCTGCTACTAATGTTAATGCAGCTGCTGTTGCATATGCCGCTAATGGCCATGCCAATGCCAATGCAATGCAAAGCCAGCTAAGGCAGGCAATGCAAAGCCAAGCAAATTACAAGGCAAGCAAAGCTCTACAGGAAGACCCCTACTGCCCAGTGCTACTGCAAATGCTTGCATCTGCAAAGGCCAAAGCAACCCTAGCCCAGCAAGGCCAACCAAAACACAGAACACTAAACTAAGCTCTAATTCTAACATTCAAACCATCCACATTTCTTATTTTCCGTATGATACTTTAACTGACACTAACTTTCTAACTTCTCAAACCCTCAATCCCAACTGAACCTAACCTCTAATAAATACATATCACTGATACTAATACTCAATATCCTAACTCATATCACTAACATTCTCCTAAAACTGAGATACCAACATCATTCACTCTCTAGCATATCTAAACATGAGATACCCAACTGATACGAACAATACACTAATATACCACTCAATAACTGACACCAACCCTCATACTTAGATACAAACACAATTGATACATCAACACTCTTCTAAACTGACACCACACTAAAATAGGGTACTCCTCTAATCTAGATGGCTAAGGGCCAAATGGCCAATCTCTCGAGCAGTGGGGGGGAGGGGTTTCCCTTGTTGCCTATGCAAGCCAGGGTAATACCCTGCTGCAGCTTGCTGCTACCTGAACCTTGCAGGCAATGCAATGCCATTGCAGGCCTCTAACTCCACTACCACTGCAATGTGACCAAGCCAAGCCCCCACTAATACATGTCCTACTACTAACTAAACCAACTGAAACTAATCGCCTGTTCTAGCACAAAGGCTTAAGGCCTAGGCAATGCCAAGTGTCATGACCCGTACCAAGTGTAAGGGTACGAGACCGTAGGTACGTCCATCCTACGCCACACTGTCGGCGGTCGAACGCTGTCCTAGGTCTCAACAACATCTAACCACAATATAATATACCTGTCCAGAATAGATATACTCTCCAAACGGAGGACAATCTCAGAAAGATATAACTCAATCACAAAGTAACTAAAGAAGGATAACAACTCGATTTTGGATAGAAGGATATCAATGATAAAACCATAATAGAAATAAGTTTAAGTATCAAGATTACATCCCAAAGTAGCAGTAATATTAATATACAACTCATGAAAGATAACTGAAAACAAATCTAGACAACATCCTAGCAATCTATTCCAAGCACTACTGATGTTTTCTCTAGGCTAGCTGGATCCTCCAAGTCCTCTGTAAAATTTTGTCAATATATCCAGTCAGGATTGGAACGAATACATAACTCTAAAAGTAGTTTCAATGCATGGTAGAAAATATAGAACTAGCAATAGAATATAATACATGACGTGATGTAAAAGAAGTACAGGATATATAGTTAAGTAAACTGAGTACATGAAATAGAATAGAGAATCTATGAACTGTAATAAATATAAGTGTTTCAGAGCACAAGATGGTTATGTGATTGGTTTAGGTTATACATGAGTAATCTATGGTAACTCTATTATACGTGAGGGTATAATAGACATATAAATGAGTACACTAGAGAGGTTTAATCACATAACCACTTCTACTCCCCCTACCCCAATCGATACACAAGGATCCGATCAAGTTACGTTACTTACATAATTGTTAGTTTGAACATGAAGCACATGTGAACATGAGAGTACATGAGAGCACATGAGAGCACATGAGAGTACATAAAAGCACATGAGTGTACATGAATAATACGAATACAAGGAGTACTCGATGTACATGGTAAAGTACATGAACATAAAATACCCGATGCACCCGTTAATGGGATAACATCTCATGACAAGATCCATATAGTACTGGTCCGTGATAACAATGTGTCAGTATCAAGTAAAGTAGTCTAGAGCAGGCAATATAGATACAATCATGAATGAAAACTAACAGAGAATGTACTCACCTGATATCCTGAGCAACAATTGTGTATCGGTATCCGAACTGGAGTCATAGAGTCCTATAATGAGAAATATAGGTAACTATGTGTTCTAAATTAAACAATTGATTTAAGTGTGCTATCTATATGATGTTAGGCCATTTTTAGGTTAATGAAGTCAATTTGGTCAATCATAGTCAAATAGTCTACTATTAGTCAAACTTTAGCTAATTTGTCATTCCTTGGTCAACTTGGTCTTGTTTGGTCAACATCTAGGGTTTGGCTAGCTTAGACTGTCTAGTGCTAGGCTAATATGGTATCAACCATACTTCGAATCTAGGTTCAAACCTATCTAGATGTTCCATACTCTATGGTATAACTATAAGACACTTAGCCAACTCCAAAACAACTAATAACATGATATCAATATATACACATACCTATTTAATAATTTATGATACTCCCTATATGCTACTACCTTTCTCTCCTCAATCTGATACAATGGATCTCAACATATGAGTCCCCTGCTCACTAGGACTGATATCCTTAACTCCTAATGACTAATACAAGTCCCTACATCATGTTAGCTAATCACACACACACACACACACACACACACACACACACACACACACACACACATACACACACACACACACACACATATATATATATATGTAGCAAATGACCTCTAGCCTAGTGGTTAAGAGAGATGCATGCGACCCGAGTGGTCAGGAGTTCGAATCCCAGTGGGAGCGATTCCAGAAAAATTTACCTGTTTCCAAAAATATATATATATATATATATATATATATATATATATATATGACTAACACATTGGTATCCATAGGACTGGATCCTATTCTCTCTATCCCAACTCAACTGGTACCTATAGGCTACTGCCACTATACTTGCTGTTCTCAACAGCAAGCTGTGTCAAGATCAAGCTTAAGGGCTCAACCCTTCACAAAGTTCACTCCAGAATACTCTTATCTACCCTCCTATGAAAACACAAACAGTCACTCTTATTCAGTCCCTTATTGGACTGATAGGATCCTCACAACCTGTAGCTAAACACATTCCACCAACCCTCATCTCTCAAGGCTCCCATAGGCTTAATCACTCAAAGGCTCTCACACCCCATATCCTGGACCAATAGGTTCAAACTAAGGGTTGCCTATTATATATATATATATATATATATATATATATATATATATATATATATATATATATATATATATAGGATTTGACTTGTGAAGGAAGTGATGGAATACATGACAACATGTTAGGTCTGGACAGTAAATTCAAATGGACAGAACAAGGGATTAGAGCAATGATGTAAGCCAAAACAAGCTACAACTAATCATTCGAAGAAAAGGGGTGAGCATGGGGTTTGTAGCAGTAGATTTGGACTGAACATTAAAGGTGTGGACTGACTCTAAAGAATGAACAGGACAGGTAGGGTATATGACTGAACAAACAACATATAGGCATGTAAAGGCATCAAAGCAAGGATGCATTCACTATGTGGATTGACACCCTGGTATTAGTGGTTTAAAACTCATGGTAAGGACATGAATTCAAATGGCGGGACAATGCTGAATGAAAGATATGGGTCCAAGACTGACCATCTAGTCTTCTGAACCTGGCTCTATCTCTGAGTGAGATATGGAGCCTGACTTCATGGCAAAATGAACTGGACATCAGATGCATATGAACTAAATGCAATGCAGTGAGCTAAATGCATTGTAGTGATGAATTGCACTAAACAAATGACAGAACATTATGGACATTCACTTAGGGACAGAACCAAATATGCAAGATATTCAAGTAGCAAGGTAGAACATATGTATGGACTTAGATGGCAGAGCCATACCAAGATACAGGATAGTATGGAGAGAAGGTTTGGAATAATGCAGGGTCTGAATATGCAAGCAGTGATTAGAAACTTAGATGGGAAGAACTTCACAATGCAGTATCAGAATAGAACTGATGACAAGTCAAATCGAATTGGTTTCTACAACTAATGTAGGGCATTTACTAAAATCTGAACAAAAGAGGGGTACATATGACTGGACTAACAAGTCAAGGATTGCAATGAAGTGAATAAGGAATACTACTTAAGAGTATCAGTCAAATAGTTAATTAGATCAAGATATATGTGAAAGGGGGCAGATGTTTATCAAATACAGTGCATAAAATGAAGGTGGACAGGACCAATGAGATAGGTTAATGTTCATGCCCAGGTATGAACTGAACCACTAATGAATATCTGACCAAAGGACAGAACATACCAAGTGAGAAGGTATGCAAGTAGAGGAAGACTGCAACAACAACTTGATATCACACACTCGAGCCCTTCCCCCACAGATTATCTACATACCCACTCAATCTGAGCTTGTAGAGGTATATATTGGATAACTTGGACTGCACAAGTAAGTATTGGTTTGATGCTCAAGAGGAAAGGAAATTGAACATGGATAAAATGAGTTTGGCATGAGGTCAATTTTGATTTGGTGGACAATGCTTAAATGGACTGCACATGAGTGACTGATACATGAGGGTTTGGATATAAGTTGAATGCAGTGAGCAGTATAAATAAGATAGACAGAACATAGATGAATCAACTGGCATACACATAAATAACTTCTGCTAGATGGCTTAAAGACTGAGGATGTCCTAACTCTTGACTGATATCAAAGTTGGACCCAAGGAATTTATACTCTAAGGTGTAGTGTAAAGTAATGTAGCACCTGTACACTATCTATCTGAACATCAATTGAACATATATATCAAGAGTATGAAGTCTGAACAAAATGAATGGCTAAGCATCAATATTCTGATACTTAAACAGTGAACTCTTATGCTATAGACTGCCCCAATGTGGACAGGATAATATAACAGTGAACAAACTCCCACAAATTTTAATAACAGCAGTGAAGCCTTAAGGCATCCATATGTCCAAATGTGAATTGGACCAAGGGTATCAAATGACTGCACACTTCTAATAATCTGGAAAGCACATAGATGAATAGCGAACAGAACACTATATTAGTGAACTGAAACTTGCAATACAAGGCCCCCAAACTAATATTGATCTACCAAATCAATCCTAAATCATGAGTTAATCATCCTACATTGCTAACACATATATAACCAATATGAATACCTAACTAAAACTAAAATTTAAGTATCAAAAGCCCTAAGAGTCATTTCATCAAATACTTAATGTGCGTATCGATACTCTTGTGATACGCACTCCAAATGGATCCAAACTTGACCCAAATTATTCCTAACACAATGGGGACCTTAAATGAATGCATCTATACTAATGAATGGGAAATTAGAGAGTTTAGAGGGCTCTTACCACTTGGGAGATGGATTCCCAAGAACAAATCCAAGATCTAATCTCCACCAAGCTCCAATGGCTAAATTGCTCCAAATGCTCCCTAGCTAGCCAATAGAGGCTTCTTTTCTTCAAGTAAAAGAGTTTGCAATTAGTTTGAGGGAATTTGGACTCAATTTGAGAGGTAGAGGAAATTTGGGAAAGAACACAAATTAGGGTTAGGGTTTCTAATGAAAGGAGAAGAAGAGGGGAATGTTGCTATTAATAGCAAAGGGGAAACCCTTGGGTGGCCGACCATAAGGGTTTGGGATAGGATTTGCTTTGGTTCAATGCCTAAAGGCCTCTCCTAAGTTGTCATGTAAAGCCCTTTAAGGAAGGCCCAATATAGCTTATTGTTTAAGTCAACTAATAGGTTCTAAATGATACTCTAGCAAGATTAGAGTCTAACTAAAGTTGTCTAATCTCACTAACTAAGTTTCTATGGTCATGACTAACATATAATCAATCTAGTTCTATGATTCTACTAAATTCTATCACTAACACCATTTATCAATTAAGTAATAACTTAAAATAATCAATTTCACAAAAAGTCAAAAGTACCCTCATTTCAGAAAAGTGGTAGTTACTCCAAGGCAAGCAAATACAATGCCAAAAAACTCATCTACTAATGCATCTGCACAAGCTAAAGCATGCCAGACCAATGCAAGCAAATGCTATAGCACACATGGCCTCCACTGCATAGAGCAGTGGCCAAAAATCTAACTGATACAAAGGCCAACTGAAAATGAGACTCACTCACTCCCTAACTGAATACCTAGGCATGCCTATGGCCTATTGGCCAACACTCAAATAGAGGGGTGTCCCCTGCTTTCTGTTGTAGGCAGCACCATAGCCTATACAGGCCTGCCCGACCCCTATTGGACACTCATACACTCACATCCACATACATACATATAAGCAAATGAACATACATATATAACATATAGTATAACACATATATATATGTATAAATTAGTGAGATATACTAGGAAATCATTCTAAATGCCTAGCTAATGGACAACCTAGCCAAACATAGGCACAAAACTGAATACAAAGTCAAAAATAGTCTATTAGGCATTTTAACAAACACTTGGGGGGCTCTCCTTGGATTTCTCCAAGGATGACACAAAAACCCTAAATAAAATACACAAAAATGAGGGTTAGAGCCTTGCTCATCTACCCATGGGTACCCCTAACCAATGTGGGTGTTCTTATATGTGTCATGGATAAGAAAGGAGCTCAAAACTATCAAAATACAAGAGTTTTACCTATTAGGTGGTTGATTTCCCAGTGGAGTCTTCTATGGATGCTCTTATGTCAAGTTTGACACAATTTCCTCCTCCTTTGGACTCCTTTCCATGAGCTCCTTGTTCTCGAAACTCCTAGTCTTGTAGAATGAAGGTTTGGGAAGGTTTTGGGAGAATTTGGAGGAGTTTTAATGGTGGGAATCCATGGAAATTGAAAAGGCTTGAAGAGGGTTTCTTTTAGGGTTTGTGAAGGCTCCTAAATGATGAAGAAGAAGGGATAAATGCATATAATGACCAGCCAAGAATGGAAGCTCTAATCCCCTTCTAAAAAGTCTATTTTACCCTCTTAAGTTGTCATAAATACTCTCCTAATTGAAGGGTTAATTGTGCTCTAAGTATGGGATTAATTTCTAGTCTAAACTAAGCCCAACATGACTTAAATGGGGATAGTTGTGTTCATCCTAGGTTGTAGGCTCAAGTGGTCATGTCTAGTCTAATTGGGTTCACAAGTTAAGGTTCAATAAATAGATTAGTCAACTAATTAATGCCACAATCATATTTAATTAATAAAAAATACCTACTATAGAAATAATACAAAATGACAAAAATATTCCTATTTTAGAAATGTGGAAGTGACAAAGCTCTCTCTGATCGAAGCATTTGTTGACTTGAACCTAAATCCACTCACACAATAGCTCAGCCAAATTTTGACAGAATAAATTGGCCCCTTGGCTAGAGTTCTAACAGATTCATGCGTCTGGACGATCGACCTAAATACCACAACATAAGAAATTAAATATAACATTTCGTTAATTACTATGTAAAGTGCATATACAAAAAAGTAATTATCGAGCTCCTTACATATGCACTCAACCATAAAGGAAAATAATATCTCATTTTTTTTTCTAGTTCTTCATCTGTTATGTACTATCTACTCGACCTCACCTCATTATTAAATATGCTAAAAACAACAACACATCGGCCAATTAGTGCAATAATGATATTAGATACTATTACATAGATGACGTAAATGTTGACATATTAGTTACTTACCCCTCAAGTTTCTCCACTTCATTCTCATTGCAATTGAGTAATATATACAACTCAATAACCCTTAGTTCCTCGTCATTCAGATATTTATTCTTCATTTTTCCCGAAGGCTTTCTGAAAGCATTGAAGCATTTCAATTTTGCATCATTAGATTCACGATATTCATCTTTATTTATCAGAGCTCTTGTTCTATTAGTAGCAATATGTGGCTTGAAATACATCGAGCAGATGTTTGTAATCTCCTCGACAACATATGCTTCACAAATAGAACCATCGACGCGAGCCTTTTTTTTAACCTTTCTCTTTAGGTGGTTCAAATGTCTCTCAAACGGGTAAATCCACCGATAACCAACGGGGCCACCAACACGTACCTCATAGAAAAGATGAATTGACAAATGCTCCATGGAGTCGAATAACCCAGGAGGGAATACCCTTTCAAGCTTGCACAATGTTACCGCAATGTCCTTCTCTTGCTTTTCTAGATGATCGACAAACAACTTAGTAGAACAAAGATCTCTGAAGAATATGCTCATCTCTGTCAATGGATCCTAAACCACCGGCGGTAATAATTCTCGAAATGCAATCAGAATTAACCTATCCATAAATACGTTGCAGTCGTGGCTCTTCATACCCGTCAGTTTGTTCTCCTCTGGGTCACGCATCTTCTCAAATTCGACAAGTATCCGTCAGGAAATTTTAGGCCCTAAATCCACCTATAAAGTCTTCCTTTATCCTCCATGTCCAGTGAAAAAATTGCATTAGACTGCTTATACTTTCAATTACCTTCCTTTATCAAATGCAACACAAGACGTCTGCATATATCTTTCAAGTCCAACCTGGCCTTAGGATTGTCTTTCATCTTTTTCTTTACATTAATCACAGAATTAATTATATTTTCAAACACATTCTTCTCGATATGCATGACATCAAGGTTATGTCTGATTAGATTGGTGCTCCAATATAGCAGGTCCCAGAATATACTCTTTTTTGTCCAGTTATGAGTGTGACCAAAATTATATCACACTTGTACCCCTTTATAGGCTCTTCGATAGCACTTGAAAAATTTTTGACCTCCTCCTATATCATGTCTATGGTCCACCTTGGCGAGGGATTTTCCTTCTCTACAATGCTGGCACGATAAGCATTCTTATTCCTCCAGAACGGATGATCCTTCAGCATGAACTGTCGATGACAATCGAAGAAGGACGATTTTCCTCCGTGTTTCAAATGGAAAGCCTTCGTGCAGTCCATGCAATATGGACATGAGAGACGACTATGAGTGCTCCATTCCGATAACATTCCATAGGTCAAAAAGTCGTTGATGGTCCACATAAGTGCAGCCCTCATCTGAAAGTTTTGCTTTCTAGAAACATCATACGTATTGGAACCTATTTTCCATAGCTGATTTAACTCATCTATCAACGATTGTATGTACACATCGATGTTCTTTAGATTGTCGGACCCGGGATGATAACGGTTAGGAACATATAAGGAGTCTTCATACACATCCACGGTGATAGGTTATA
Source organism: Iris pallida (assembly GCA_029216955.1). Classification (NCBI taxonomy): domain Eukaryota; kingdom Viridiplantae; phylum Streptophyta; class Magnoliopsida; order Asparagales; family Iridaceae; genus Iris; species Iris pallida. The sequence goes on from JANAVB010001487.1 coordinate 55,472, forward strand.
GGGAGTGACAATCATATGCCAACACGAATATTGGGAACCCGAAAGTCCAAACGGGGTAAAAACGTCGGAGGAGAGCTCCAATCTTAAATTACGCGGATCAGAAGCAAAATCTGGATACTCTCGATCAAAGTGCTTCAATGCTTCTCCATCGGATGGATGATATAATACTCTATCGATCTGTTTTTGCCTGTGGCAACTCATGTTCTTGGCTGTCTCCTTCACCATAAACAACCTCTGCAACCGTAGCATGAAAGACAAGTAGTGCATCGAATCGGTCAGCTTCCTTGTACCGTGAGTCCTACTTGTACTTGTTGCCTTGTAGTGATCAGCACCATAAAATTTGCACACGTCTTTATAGAAGCATAAAATTCATGTACTCACAAAAGCAAGTACTTAGGGCGCCATTTGAACATTTGTGCCCCCTAAGCCTTGGAAATGGCTACGCCTTGATTTCCCTATGCCTTTGGAGTGACTATGTCCCAAGCTCCCTATGCCTTGGAAGTGGCTACGCCCTGACCTCCCTACGCCCTGGAGTGGCTACGCCATCTAGAGAAGCTAAGCCCCAACTCCCAAGGAGTATCTAATGCTCTCTGACATTGAGTTCAACTTTCAAGGAACACAACTTTGAACAGAGTGTAGCACGCCTCTGCTTCTGTACAAGTGAGGGTAGCACGAAAATCGAAGAGACGTCTGCCTTATGTTGAACAGTGGGCATAGTCGTGGCCTTCAACCTACGCCACTATAAGACAAGTCTCCTCGAAAACTGAGTTGACCGCCTACATCATTATAAAAGTTGAGATAGCTGTGCAATGCCACGTGGAGTCTCGCCCATGCTAAGGCACTTCATTAAACTGGGCTTTGGCGTAGGGTCATCTCTACGGGTTATCCAACTTTGGTATAGGATCATATCTCTATGCCTTACCCAATCATGGCATAAAGTCTTCCTTACACTTTACCCAATCATGGCGTATGGAGCTCTTCTACCCTAACAAAGCGAGATCTCTGGGCAATGCACACGTGCCACGTGTCATTGACCTGATCATACTCATGAACAAGCACTAACCCTCCAAGATATCAGCAACATGTGAATCTCAACAAACGCTATGTGGCAGCCCACGTACAGCCCAGAAAGTAGTTACAATAGATTCATCTCTCAAATCTTGCGTATAGTGCCCTTGCACCCAACAAACTATGAGCGTAGCATCCCTATGCGCATGCGTGGATCATTCCATAGATCACCTATAAATATAAGGATCTCTCATTTATTCAAACACACAGTGCATCAACCACACTTCAGAGAGCCAAATTGTCGTCCTCATTACAAATCAAATATGAAGACTTGCAGTTTTCCCTCAATTGTTGTCGGATCGCCAATGGAGTAAAAGAAGCAACGTTCAACCTCCATCGCTACAAAGATCCCAGAAAAATAAATTATACTTAAAGGATTCCATTGAGAATCCAAGATTTTACTTGTTCTGTTTGTTGATTTATAAAAGTAACCTCAACAATTTTTATGGCAAACAAGGTGGCGACTCTGCTAGGGACATCCTTTTCTTCTATCGAGAAGGTAGTGACACAATCCGACAATAACAAGCTCGGATCTTCTCAAAAGATGCTGGTCGTGCGCTTCGACCAGAAAGCTTATGAAGAATTTCTCTCTGAAGGCAGCGTGAGTCCTTCGAAGCGACTAAAGAAGACTCGCCGAGTCTGGGTGCCCAAAGGAACTGCGCTGTGCATCGATGCCAATGATAATGTGTCCGAACCGCAGCACACCTAACGCGTACGATCTATGCCTACGAAGTCTCTCCTTGCTGCTGATAGCAAGGACACTCCACAAGAGGTGCATGGGACTGGGAAGCAAGAAATTGCTCATGATTCCCAAATCGCCCATGCCCAGCCTAAGGCTCTAAGGAAGAAAAAGGGATGTGCATGTACCCGCTCATACAGGGGGCTGACTACGCCCAGAAAGGCTTCTATCTTTAACAGGATCACTTGCCATTCTGGCAAAAAAAATTTGGACTCTGAGTACTATGCGCCTTCGCGGGTTAGTACGAAAAAGTCTAAGGCGGCACGATCACTATGTGCTCAATGTGCTATGCCAGCAGTAGACCAGAGACGCGCACTAACGGTAGCATGTGCGATCGATAGTAAACTATATCGACCTGATTCTGCAACCTTTGTGCCTAAAGCGAATCAGTCTCTAAAGTCCCCTTGCCACTTGGGTGTATCCTGTGCACATGAACCAAGGCAGGAGGCAAACATTCGAATAGGCCCAGTCTAACTGTGCATGTGAAGTTGGCTTCCCTCATAAAGCTTTCATAAATTACTCAGGTGTATTTTATACGCCTCGAGTGAGTTAGGGAGCGCACTGTCCTCAATCACACATATGAGCAATGCTTGCCCGTGCACATAGAGTGGGTGTGAATACGGACCTCCCCTTATACGACTTGCGTAATATGATTAGTGACAAAAATAAGGTAGGGGAGACAAGTACTATGCATAACTCGCCCTTTGCCGGGCATACTTGTGCTAGTATCACCATTAATTATTGTTGTCGTAAGAGAGTAGCAGCACTACCTAGGCAGTCTGTGTTCCAACGACTGTAATCTGCTGCACCTGTCTGACAACATCTCGAAAAGAGGGTGCCAATTGACGACGAGAAAGAACTCTTGGTCGCCTTGTGCTAAGTCAACTCTAGTTCTCCTGCTCCCAGGAAAACGACTAATAACCCTCCGACTTCTGCTAGTTCGTCAAAAAGTCTACCAAAAGGGAATAAACAATAATCCCTACTGTCGGGATTTTCCCGAATACCCGATCAAAGGTAAGGGCAGCATCAATGGTACAAGCTGGAGGTAGTCAGACTTTAGTTATCTACTACAATCCCTTATTTGAAGAGGAGCACATCTACCAGGGGATTGACACTGATGCGGCTGGGCGTAGCCAACTCGGGGATTCAGTGGTGGAAGCCGTCAGATCAACCTTCCCGTAGGAGAGCAAGGCCAAAAGTGAAATGTCAACCGTCCCATCCACTTCAACCCATGTCAAGGCTGTTTACATGACTGAGGGTGGAAACGAAGAAGAGGAAGATGCTTCAACTCTATATTTGGTACATCGCATAGATGCCTTGGAGATGGGCTTAAAACTCTTTTCTCCACTATGAAGTCCTTGACACAGCTGGTGTTCGAGATCCGGAATGCCGTGTGTACCCAACCACCTGCCAGGATTTTGACCTCTATAAGTCCAGACCTGGGTGCCAACGGGAAATCAAATGTTCCACCACAACGGGTGCCTTTCGGGACTGACCTGCACACTCTACCTGGGTTATAATCTTCCTTTGGGACCAACCAACATGTCCTGTCTCGACCTTCAGCTCTCGCCTCAATCGAGGAACTGTTCGAGATCGTGAGGTATATACGCATCCGTATAGAGGAAAAGGATAAGCAGGAGGAGCGTCAAAAGCTAGGGATTCGGAAGCCCTATCCACCCGAGTGGAATAACGTGGTTTATCCTCCCAAGTATAAACCACAAAGGTTAGCACTATTCGATAGGAAAGAGTCACCCCATCGATATTTGACATACTTTGCCTCCATGACGGGGCACTTGCCAAAGGATGATGCCTGGCTGATGAGTCCATTTATCGGGGCGTTGAAAGGGGTGGTCTATAAATGGTTTTGTAGCCTCCATGTTCACTGCATATCCTCTTTTGAGGCTCTAAAGCACATTTTTATCTCTCGGTTTTATAATGGCAGAATGGACATGACCATGTCCGCCCTCATAGAAATCACCTAGAAGGAGAAAGAGCCAGTTCGAGCTTATATCGAACGCTTCCATCAAGCATGTCTGAGGTCCACCCGCTATTCCTGAAACAATGTTGATATACTCTTTCCGGAAGAATATGACGTCGACAGTTAAACTCTGGGTTGATTCTACCCAGTATAAGGACTGGACCATACTCATCATTAGCGTCGAGAGCACTGGAATGAAGGCCCGAGACGATCGTCTCTTGGGACTCAACTTCCCTTTATTTGACAATAAAGGGAAGCGCCCCTCCATCAGAAACAACATCGGGCATGAGTCGAAAGGAAAGCATGTGTTGACAGTCAATACCTCCAAGGGTGCATCAGCTCCTGCCCAGAAGCCACCAACTGCACCAAGATAGAAGGAGGTCTACTCCTTCAACGACGAAGATACCTTGCAGCTCTTTGAGGTGCTGATGCAAGGCGATAAGATCAAGTTGCCTAATCCTAAGCACCCCGACGAGGTGGACAGAGTTGGCGATCCGAGGTATTGTCACTACTATCGGTTCATTGGACACCCAAACCTAGATTGCTATATATTAAAGAACTATATCCAACGTATGATCAATGCAAATGTTCTCTCTCTCTCAATTATGAGGACAAGACGGTCTCTATAAACATGGTGTCCCTTCAGTTTGGCACCATGTCGCCAAATAAGGCCCAAGATGGTGTCGTCCCTATTCCAAAGGCGATAATAGAAGTAACCAACCTTCCACCGACTCGTGACAACGTGAGTGGTCTGGTGCCACTCACTACATCCGGGGCGAGATCATGTGGATTCACCCAGATCTAGCTCCGGAGCTGACTCAACCGGTGGTACGCCCTACTACCAAAACCAAAGGAAGCAATCCAAGTCTTACCGAATAGTCACTTCCTCTCCAGAGGAAGCCTTTCCAGTGGTGACACGATCACAACAGAACACTCAGCAGAAGGAGTCTCCGACTGAGGAGGTGCCTCCCGTCGACACTGCTGTTGCCCAGAAGGTGGGTTTGTCCCAACCTCCATCGCCCGACAAACAGAGGCAAAATGATGCTCGTTTCGACAAGCCTATGAGAAAAGAAGGTTCTTCGGGGTTGAGTAAGCCCCACAACTTCGATATATTGGTGCAGCTCGCCATTACTCCGGATCGGTTATCACTGTTTGAGCTTCTTCGACTCTCTAAAGATACTCAGGACGCTCTATACGAAGCATTAAAAGAAGCAGAGTCTTTCATCAGTCAGGTCCCGTACCCTAAAGAGGACCCAGCCGCATGTCCGTACTGCAATAGTATAGGGGCAATCATCCCTAACATTCTTTTACTCAACAGGACATGTTGCTCAAGAATAATCGGCACAACAGATCGCTGTATTATACAGGGTACACTGGTGCCATCAAGGTGGACCGACTTTAAATTAATCCGGGGTCTTCTCTTAGCATCATCTCTCGAACTCTACTTCAGACGTTGGGGATACCTATGCATCGTTTGACGACATCTAACACAACAATCGACGACTTCAACGCTGGAAAAAGTAAACCTTTAGGCAAGATTCGTCTGAAGTGCCACATTGGCGACCTCCAAACAGAGGTGGCTTGCTACATCATTGATGCTGACATTAACTACAACGTCTTACTGGGATGCCCGTGGATACACGAGTATTTGGTAGTGTCGTCTAACCTCCAACAGTGTATGAAATACGTATCTAGCAGTAGTATTGCCAGGACAGAGTTCGCTGATGTCGATCTCTTTAGAGGCATTGAGGCATTCTTCACTGATGATCTATACAAGTCAATCAACTTAGATGATGAGGCCAACGATGCTGATGATGCAGCAGAGGCCAAAGTCGAAGCTGAAACAGAAGCCGAGGTAGTAACAAAAGCACCCTTAAGGGTACGACTCAAGGGGAAACCTCTCCCGGTATCAGCTTTCCGCGTGGCCAAGCTGCATGGGAAGGCTCCGGCTCCTGCTCCTTTGGTCGACAAACTCCCAGGCCGGGCCTAGGAACCTATCACGGTCAGACTTCCGAGAAGTTCTCCGAAAACCCCTTCTGCCAGGTCGTCCGCTCCATTGGTCATCAAGATATGACGAAAGGCCCATGTACCTCCTCCAAAGGCTACTCTAGTTATGACATATAAAGAACTAGGAGATTACATATCTGCCAATGTTAATGTACCTTCTCTTGACGATGTAATTCTGAGGACAAGATCCCTTATTTTATTAATAAAAGGGTGTATTTAAACTACTATAATTTTCTATATTGGAATGCAATGTATACTCTAGATAATACCTTAGTATTATTACAAATGCAAAAAATGACTGTAAACAATATAAATTGGGTCGTCCCGTACCAAGGAGTCTGTTATATAGTTTTGCCTCAAAACAAGGATGAAAAATCCATCATCTTCGGCAAAGTGGAACGTCATCAAGACCTTCCTACAGCTGAACCAGAGCCTGATAATGATAGAATACAGATCTACCGCTACACTAACCAAGCAAGGTACCTCATCCAGAAGATGGATTACGACTTGAAAAGTGATAAAGGCTTGAATTACGGGAAAGGTCGACGCCCTCCTCTATGACTTCCCATTCCAAAAGGGAAGTCTCAAGACTACTACCATGGCACTCGACGAGGGGTAGGTTACATAACGCCTCCGACAACCCAGAAAGTTTGGAGACAGAGGCATTGGTGCAAATCATTCATATAAAGCTTCGACTTGGGACTCCGATACCAACATCGGCCCAATCTTTAAGAAAGTGTTGTCGGTCAATATGACATCTGCACACCTTCTCGAAGAAGTTGACAATCAAGCGTTAGAATTCTTCGAATAAGAACCCTGGACTCAAGGCCTGGGAGCTCAATAGGAATCTTGCTTCGAACAACGAGAGCCTCCCACTGAAGATAAAGTCGAAAAAATCGACTTGGGGGACGAATCCTCACCTAATCCCATCTTCATCAACAAGAGTCTAACTGGGGAAGATCGACAATCCTTGGTGCAACTCATCAAGGAATACATTGACGTCTTCACTTGGAGTTATGAGGACATACCGGGTTTGGACCCACAAGTTGCAATGCATAAACTTAACATCTTACTTAATGCTAAGCCTGATAAGAAACAACAGCGATGCTTCCGCCCTAACATCATGGATGCCATCGAGAAGGAGGTGGACAAACTCATAACCAGCGAGTTTATTCACGAAGAACAACACCCAGACTGGGTAGCCAATATTGTCCCTGTTACCAAAAGGAACAAAAAAATTTGAGTCTGTATTGACTTTCGGGACCTCAACTCCGCTTGCACAAAAGGTGAGCTTCCTCTTCCAATCACCGACGTGATGATCGACAACACGTGTGGCTTCGAACGCATGTCCATCATGGATTGGTATTCATGCTATAATCAAATCAAGATATTTTCCGACGACGAAAAGTACACATCATTCAGAACTTCGAAGGAGTTTTTCTGTTATACAGTGACGCCCTTCGGACTGAAGAATGTAGGTGAGACATACCAGCAAGCTACGGGCACCATCTTCCTCAAGCATCTTCATAAGACAGTCGAATGTCATATTGATGACATCGCTGCTAAAAGTTGCTCTCAGGGTGATCACCTGTAGGATCTAAGGATGGTCTTTGATCTCATGCGGGTACATCAACTCAAGATAAACCCAGCTAAATCTTTTTTCGGGGTTTCTACTGGCAAGTTCTTGGGTTTTATCATCACTGCAAAAGGTATCCTCGTCGACCCTGAAAAGACCAAGGTATCCTTAACATGAGCCCTCCGAAGAATCTGAGAGAACTTCGAAGCCTACAAGGACGTCTCACGTATATCAGAAGATTTATAGAAAATCATTCAGGACGGTGCCAACTTTTCACCATACTCATGAGGAAGGGAGTTTCATTCATCTGGACTGAAGAGTGTCAAAAGGCATTCGACGATATCAAAGCTTATCTCACAAATCCTCTAGTACTGGTAGCTCCGGTAGTGGGTAAACCATTCATGCTCTATGTTCGCGCAATGGACACACTCTTTTGGTACCTTGCTAGCACAGAATAACGATGAAGGCCATGAATAAGCCATCTATTATCTAAGCAGGACGATGATTGGGGTCGAACACCGGTACAACTTCGTTGAGAAAGAGTGTCTGGCCCTGGTCTTTGCCATTCAGAAGACTCGCCACTATGTGACGGGTCAAACAATCCATGTCATATCCCGAGTCAATCCACTCAGGGTCCTCATGACGAAGCCAGGAGCGCTAAACTCTCGATTGGATACATAGGTAATACTCTTATCACCATATGATATGATATGATATTTATTCCACAAAAAGCTGTCAAGGGTCAAGCACTGGCCAATTTTTAACAGCACACCCAATACCGGAAACATCCAAACTCTACGAAGACATTCCAGACGAAGTGTTGGAATCCAATATCGTCAAAAAGAATTCATCCTAGCGGATGTTCTTTGACGGTGCTTCGAGAACATGCCCTAAAGTCAAATTATTGCAAGAATGGGGGTAGTCATAGTCTCTCCAGACAACCTGGTCATCCAGCGTGCCTACTCCCTCACAAAACCATGCTCCAATAATGTGGCAGAGAATAACGCCCTCATTATGGACTCCAGTTGGCAAAACAACTGGGGTTTGAATATCTCGAGTCCTATGGTGAATCGAAACTCATCGTCAATTAGGTCCGAGGACAGTATGAAGTCCACCACGAAGATCTGATTCTCTATCACAAAGCGGCCTTAGGCATTATCTCTACCTTCACCAGGTTCTTCACAGAACATGTGCTTCAGTTAAAAATCTAGAAACCGATGCTCTGGCGGGCCTTGTTGCCTCCTTGGCAGCACCTCTGGGACTAAGCAATTTGTCACGGTGATTGGTCAAGAACTGGTATGCCCTAAAAATAATTTATGCATGTATCTAAACTATGCTATATCGGCAGATACCCGTGTCAACGTCAGAGATTGGCGAATTTCGTTTATAGACTTCGCAGCCTACGAAATCCTTCCAAACAACCCGAAGGAAGCTGTGTATGTCAAACGGCGCTCTCTCCGATTCTACTATGATACAGCCACTAAAATGATGTATCATCTTTCATAAGATAGACTTCTCCTTCGATGTTTATCAAATGAGGAGACGGTCAAAGCTCTTCGGGAGGCCCATAATAGGGCATGTAGAGCTCATCAAACCGATCATAAGCTACATTATCGACTTCGATGCATGGGCTATTACTGGCCTACCATGATGGCAGATGATGTCGAGTACGCTAAGAAGTTTCGTGCTTATCAGCTGTATGCTGACTTCATCTATTGACCTGTAAAGTTCTTATACCCTATGGTCGCCTTCTGGCCATTTGAAGCTTGGGGCATGGACATAGTTGGACCAATTACCCCTCTGTTATCCAGAGGACATCGTTTTATTCTGGCAATCACCGACTACTTCTCTAAGTGGGCGGAAGCAGTGCTCCTGTCAGAGGTAAAGAGTTCAAAGGTGATCATCTTCATCAAGCATCACATCATCTACCGTTTTAGGGTACCCCGAAGGATCATCCATGACAACGATCCACAATTTATAAGTCATACGTTCAGCAGATTATGTAATAAGAATCACATCCAAAATATGCATAGCATCGACTACACACAATCCGACGACTAACTGGTTGGCCGAAGCCTTCAATAAAAAGATTATCAAGCACCTCAAGAAAGTTATATCGTCTAATAAATGCGACTGGGATGAGAAGTTGGGTGAATGCCTGTGGGCCTATCATATACTCTATTTTCCCTGGTGTATGGAGTGAAGTAGTCCTTCCACTTGAGATCCAGATGTTCTCGCTACGAGTGGCCATTTGTCACGACCCGTACCTGTCACATCTCGACCCGGAATCACCCGAATCATCGTCCTCGTAGGGGGCTTAACGTCGCACAAGCCTGGTGTTGTGCTCGTGTAAGGCAAGATGATAAGTTCTCAAAATGGTTATCTTTGATTTGATATTAGCCAACGGAAGAAAACAAAGTATACAAAATAATTCCTTTTATTGATAATGAACTGAGATTACAAAGGCTCTCAATAGCCCAGCTGAATTTGCCAAATTGGCTACAACACTCAAGTTCTTTCTTGCCCACAAAGTATTTCACCATTCCATACATCATGCCTTCTATATCTCGGCCATTGGTTGCAAGTTCGAGCGTCAATACGATCGCATGCTTCAAATGCTATGGCATTCCATGTCTCTGCGCGATCAAACAATGCTTCATCGAGAGCAATCCATTCCCTGTACCCTGCATAAAAGATGGTGGGGGATTAGTACGTTCATCCTCGCATATACTGATGAAAAGACCCATTTCTAAACCGACATTTAGTATTTATGTTGAATCATGCAACTTAGCTTATGATCTTGCTATATTCTCCTTAGGGTCGATTTCATGACATATTTGAAAGTGATAAAGTATGTTATCATGACAAACATGTTATACGAATTGAGTAGGCAAGCAGACAAGCAACCTCGTATTTGTTTCGTGGTGTAACTTCTTACCAACATAGTCACACTCACCCTTGCACCGACGTAAGGTGAATACGCCCCATTCCTTCCCTGTCATGTTATAAGTGCTCTCTATGCAGGATCTATGTGTGCAGGATACATACGTGCCTATACTTTCAACCCATCATTCCTTAACTATATGAAGGTTGTTGGCATGTCCGCGCCAGAATGGACTAAAAGTTTTTTTCTTTCCTTTTTTCTTCTTTCTTTCTTTCTTTTCTTTCTCTCTTTCTTTTCTTTCTCAAATTTGATAGCCCGGCGCTTCACGGGTTGGGTTGCTATCCCAACAACCGAAGACATACCGTATGTATACCATCTTTTGTGACTTTTTACATCTATAACCGGTTGCTAGTCGTCTTACAGATGTGCGTCCATCAAAGATTATATCCCTCCAAGGCCGAACGGTCCCGGTGCCCCGGCGCATCCATTCAAAGGGAACATTCCCGTACACGGAATATTATCTCAATTTTCTCAAGTCCATTCGACCATACAACGTACTATTATTCAAACAACCAAACATAGTCTTGAGTCTGAGACTCAGAATTTATCATCTCGTATTTCTTCTATTAACTTTCTATATTCTCACATTGCATACTTCACTTCAATGTTCAGTGGCATCATGCCTCAACTCAATATTCGTCAACCGAACGACCCGAAGGTCCTAAACACTTTTCGAGGCATCATGCCACATCTGACAGTTTTGTCACCTACGTGCCAAAACTGATCTCTTCGCAACGAAGCCATCTTTTATGATTCTCGTGCATGTAGGCACACTTTGACACGATTGTTCTCATTTCTACGAGTCGTGCATGCGATGCACGCTTCGATACCATAATTCCATATTCTTAGCCTTAATGTTTAATGTTTGTGGTTTAGACGCTAGAGCGCTCGCCTTCAAAATCTTTTAATATGCTGGCCTTTCTAACTCGTGTGCGAAGGCACGAAATGGCTCGTGCTCGAAGGCATTCGCCGAATACAGTTATCCCATGTTCATGTGGCTTGCGTACCGAGGCACTCGCCTTTACAATATCCAATGTTCCATAGCAACTCGTGCATTTGATGCACGTTTCATTTCAATTGTTCTAACTAGTGTTCGACACACACTATGATTTATCTTCCGATCGGACCACGCCTGTGGTGTCGATAGGTTAACTTTGCATACAATGATACATTCTTACTTAGGCCTGAAGGAGTAAAAAGAAGATTCAGTCCTCCTACCTTAAACCGATATGCCTTGTTGTTTGCCGAGTCGATGCAGCTCGATTTCAAAACTTTGTTGCACGGCCAAATCTTCTGACTTAGCCATTCGAGCGTTTCTTGTTTCATTGAACTACTCGATCGATTTCGGCCTACCATGTCTAAGTCTCAGCCCGTTGCGAGGCGGGGATTTAGTTTTGTGGACCCGCTACGAATGAGGCTAAATTCTGACCTCTAATATTTCAGTGTAAATCGATAGCCTGCACATGAAACTAACTAAAATCAATACTTACATCGATTCAGACATTGCACCTTGGGTCGATTCGATTTCTTAGAATCTTCGAGCCGACTCGATGTACTTATCCATTGAGGCAATATAGTGCTTCACATCGATTCAACTCGATGCATTCTTGGGACAATGCAACTCTTCACACAGACTTAGTTCGATGCACTGCTCGGGACAACGTAACTCTCGTATCGATTAGCATCGATACATTTCATTCGGTCAATGCGACTCATTGAGTCAACGTCTCAGCATAATGCGTCGTGCAAAGCGGGGCATTATAGAATATACCACTCAAAACAAGGTTCGTCCTCGAACCAAAACCAACACTCCGATTAAGTGTTTTATAGATCGTTTTATGATCTCGTCCCACCAATGTTGTTCAGTTTCACACTATCTTGCAAGCTTTTCATTAACATTTCAAAGTCTTTCTTGCAGCTCGATTTGAATTTTTTTTGTATACAACTCGATTTAGATCCATACCTATATTCAAGGCGTCCCAAAAATATATGTATTTCGACCAAGTCCAGTGGTAGCAAATTGGAACAAAGCTGACAGGTAATTTCAATCCTATGCTTGCCATCTCGTACTCCCGATCGGACTTATCTTTAGCAACTGTTCTTGAAATTTTATCGCATACATATATTCGATACATACGTGATTCATTCAATAAAGTTATTGCACGCGACGCAATTCAAAATCGTATTTCTTATTTCGTATGTTTCGTATGGACTATCAATCCTATGCGTTACGTCGAGCCGTCGCACATCCGATCGCAACGATCCTTCGTAACGCCTTGCGTTCGAAGTCGCCGCCCAACTATTTCTGAAGTCTGGCTATGCAACTTATCTTGATACGATTTCCTTTGTTGACTTGCAAATGCATAAAAATTCAGGACTACGCCCGCTAGGTTACTTACCTAGACATCGTGCTTAAATTCTTTCGATGCAACTTTAAATCGACATTGCACAAAGGCCACAATCTATCCGACACAAAAGTTTATATCGAGGCAACGGTGCTCAAGGCAACAATCGCTTTAACTCAAAGTCTCTATGATGCATCTTATGTTTGATTCCTAACGAGTAGGAATTCACTAGCCAAATTCCCAACTTATCCGTCTCGCAACATCGAATATAAGTTCGGTTCATGCAAGCTCAATTGCAAGGTGAATCCAAATCTAACGACATAACTTGTAAGTTATTCTCTTACCACTCATGCTTGTGCATAGCATGATTCTCAAAATCGTCTAGACTTATCATTAACATGTACCACATTATATTTGTTATCGATACAATTTCATACGCGATATCGCATGGGTTATCTTACGATCTGCAACATTCAATTTGATTTGGCGGTCAAGTCTTCTAGGGTCAGCTGCCCCGAAGCTACGCTCGGTAATTGTGGATCATGAACGAAGAAAAGTTTACTATGAACCATGCTATATCTTATTTTGGAGCCAAATCATGTTCCGACGATTTCTATACGACTACCCAATTTCGAAAAAACCATTTCTGTCAGTACAACTAATGCGCAACTATCCTCCGAGTAAAGTCATGCACTACCGTCGATGGTTCTGCATTTCACAAAGCATCTACTCGTATTGAGTTCGAGTCTATCTTATTTGTGGTCGATAAACTAGATGCTATACGCATCGAACAATCGTCAATGACTTATAGTCTCATCTTGATCAATCACAAAGTTCATGATCAACCAGTTCGTTCATTCTCGTATTGTTATATACAAAATTTTGATAGCGCGAGGAACACTCCATTTTGTATTCTCACATCATGCTTACGTTTCCTTACGTATCAATCTCGATACGTCGGATCAATTTCGATAGCGTAAGGGTCAACTTTGATTCTGTTTCTCGATTCATTTCATTCCGTTATACTTCGATCGCGTAACTAAGTTATCGATTTTCCGACGTCGGGCCCTCGAGTCATGCAATCGTGTCCTCTAGGTTTCATATGATTTTGTCGTGCTCACAGTGAGTCTCGTCTCGACATAACCAACTATCTTTCTTAGTCACGGTTGTCCGAATCAACCTATGTTTTCATCGTGCGATTCGATTATACTTTGCATCGGCTAACATTTCTATCGAGATGGCAAGTCGTGCAATTCGATTACCATTCACGTATTCTAACATTTCGCAAGTCGTGCGATTCGATTATAATTTGTATCGCCTAATATTTTCATCGAGATCGCAAGTCGTGTGACTCGTTTATAACTTTAGGTTTCCTATCGGATCGATCCGATCATTGCCTCAAGGCATAATTGTTTTGTTAGTCTTGGTCGTCCGACCGACTTATAATTTCTGTCTAATGTATCATTCATTGATACGAGTTCCGCCTTATCATTCCAACCGATTTTTGAAGAACACTTGCAGCAACATACCGTCATACAAATTTCCAATCGAGTCTCGGTACTCTCCCGTCCGTTGCGGACAATCCTTCCGCAAATTACACAATGTGTCGATAGAATCCATCGCACAAGTGGTATTGTATATACCACTCAGAATCGAGTCATTCACTGCATAGGTGGTATCATATACCACTCAGAATCAAGTTATTTCCCTCGCATCGTACTCACTATGAACCAATAATCTATTCCGACTCACGATTACTACAGTGATTATGCCGATCACAACTGTAACGTTTGATTAACCAAATCTGACACAACTCGACCAATGTTTCATTAGCCAACACAAGTTCGGTGTGCAATCGAACGATTCGTTCTATCGATTTATGATTTCAGTTCCTTCCGTTTTATCTCGTACAACGATTCATTTTTGATAGCCGTTGCACTCCGTGCAGTGATTTTACTTTGACACGTATTGCACCACGGGTAACGATTTTACTTCCGGCACGTATTGTACAGCGTGTAATATTTTCTTTCTGATATACGTTACACTTTGTGCTATGATTCATTTTTAATAACCATTGCATTTCGTGCAAGTATTTATCTGTGACATTCAAAGCCAAAGCTCGAATCCATTCAACACATTCGATATCAACTTTTATTATCCTTGCATGCATCATTCACACTTCAACTCGTTTCAACTTGATACAGCAACATTTTATTTCACTTGTTACACTTCATGCAACTTATTATTTCTCTCGTTCAACTTTGTTGCATTGTAACATCGAACATCTCATTTCATATTTTTCAACTTGTTGCACTTGCAGCAGCAATATTTTTTGGCTCGTTGCACTCAATGCAATAAACCTTTCGCGACTTTCTTAGCAAACATCATGTAATTTCCAAAATATATGCAGCAAAATTATACGATTTGTATTCGACTTATTGTATGGAACATCCAGTGCGGCAACGAGTAGGGTCAAGAGTGGTTTGATTGGTAGTGGGAAACTCTTTGGAATTGAAACAAAGCAAGCGTCCTGAGAAAATTAAGCCTAAAGCTCTGATACCAATTTGTCATGCCTCGACCCGGAATTACCCGAATCATTATCCTCGCAGAGGGCGTGATGCCGCATGAGCCTGAAGTTGTGCTCGTGCAAGGCAAGATGACAAGTTCTTAAAATGGTTATCTTTTATTTGATATTAGCAAACGGAAGAAAACTGAGTATACGAAACAATTCTCTTTATTGATAATGAACTGAGATTACAAAGGCTTTCAATAACCCAAGTAAATTTGCTAGATTGGCTACAACACTCAAGTTCTCTCTTGCCCACAAAGGATTTCACCGTTCCTTACATCATGCCTTCTATATCTCGGCCGCCTGTTGCAAGTTCGAGCGTCAATGCGATCGCACGCTTCAAACGCTATGACATTCCATGCCTCTGCGCAATCAATCGAAGCTTCGCCGAGAGCAATCCATTCCCTGCACCTTGCATGAAAGCTGGTGGGGGATCAGTACGTTCGTCCTCGCATGTACTGATGAAAAGACCCACTTTCTAAACGGACATTTAATATTTATGTTGAATCATACAACTTAGCGTATGATCTTGCTATATTCTCCTTAGGGTCGATTTCATGGCATATTTGAAAGCGGTAAAGCATGTTATCATGGCAAGCATGTTATTCGAATTGAGTAGGCAAGCAATCTCGTGTTTGTTTCGTGGTGCGACTTCTTACCAACAGAGACGCACTCACCTTTGCACCGAAGCAAGGTGAATACTCCCTATCCCTTCCCTGTCATATTATAAGTGCTCTCTATGCAGGATCTACGTGTGCAGGATACATACGTGCATATACTTTCAACCCATCATTCCTTAACTATATGAAGGTCGTTGGCGTATCCGCGCCAGAATGGACTAAAAGTTTCTCCTTTCTTTTCTTCCTTTTCTTTCTCTCTTTCTTTTCTTCCTTTTCTTTATCTCTTTCTTTTCTTTCTCAATTTGGGTAGCCCGACGCTTCACGGGTTAGGTTGCTATCCCAACAACCGAAGATATACCGTATGTATACCATCTTTTACTGCTTTTCACATCTATAACCGATTGCTAGTCGTCTTACAGATGTGCGTCCATCAAAGATTATATCCCTTCTAGGCCGAATGGTCCCGGTGCTCCGGCGCACTCGTTCGATGGGAACATTCCTGTGCACGGGAGATTATCTCAATTTTCTCAAGTCCATTCGACCATACAATGCACTATTATTCATTCAAACAACCAAACATAGTCTTGAGTCTGACACTAAGACTTTATAATCTCGTATTTCTTCCATTAACTTTCTATGTTCTCACATTTTATACTTCGTTTCAATGTTCAATGGCATCATGTCTCAACCCAATGTTCATCAACCAAACGACCCGAAGGTCCCGAATACTTTTCGAGGCATCATGTCTCATCTGATAGTTCCGTCACCTATATGCCACAATTGTTCTCTTCGCAACGAAGCCATCTTTTATGATTCTCGTGCACGTAGGTACGCTTTGACACAATTGTTGTCATTTTTTTGAGTCGTGCATGCGATGCATGCCTCGATACCATAATTCCATGTTCTTAGCCATAATGTTAAATGTTTGTGGCTTGCACGCTAGGGTACTCGCCTTTAAAATCTTTTAATGTGCTGGCCTTTCTAACTCGTGCACGAAGGCACGGAATGGCTCGTGCACGAAGGCACGGAATGGCTCGTGCACGAAGGCACTTACCGAATACAGTTATCCCATGTTCCTGTGGCTTGCGCACCGAGGCGCTTGCCTTTGCAATATCTAATGTTCCATAGTGACTCGTGCATTTGATACACATTTTATTTCAATTGTTCTAACTAGTGTTCGATACACACTATGATTTATCTTTCGATCAGACCGTGCCCGTGGTATCGATTTGTTAACTTTGCATACATTGATACATTCTTACTTAGGCATGAAAGAGTAAAAAAGAAGAGTCAGTCCTCCCACCTTAAACCGATATGCCTTGTTGTTTGTCGAGCCGTTGCGGCTCGATTTTATAACTTTGTTGCACAACCAAATCTTCTGAGTTAGCCATTCGAGCACTTCTTGTTTTATTGAACTACTCGATCGATTCTGACCTACCGTGCCTAAGTCTCAGCATATTGCGAGGCGGAGATTTAGTTTTGTGGACCCGTTTCGAATGAGGCTAAATGTCGACCTCTAATATTTCAGCATAAACGGATAGCCTGCATATGAAACCAACTAAAATCAATACTTGTATCGATTCGGACATTGTGTCTTGGGTCGATTCGATTTCTTAGAATCTTCGAGCCGACTCGATGTACTTATCCTTCGGGACAATACAGCGCTTCGCATCGATTCAACTCGATGCATTCTTGGGCCAATGCAACTCTTTGCATCGACTTAGTTTGATGTACTGCTCGGGACAACGTAACTCTCATATCGATTATCATCGATACATTTTATTCGGTCAACGCAACTCGTTGAGTCAACGTCTCAGCGTAATATGCCATACGGAGTGGGGCATTACAACACCTGCTTTTCAGGATACGAGTGTGTGCACAAGCTAGCCTACGCTACAGAGTCGACGGTAGAATGATATCTAAACCACAATGCTCACAATCACAACAAATGCTCATTCATAAAATTAAATTAATTTACAATATTCACAATTTTTACATTTGCAGAAAATATAAACTCCTATAAATATTGAAATGACTATATCTCATCTATTAATCTAATCTGTAGATTTGGCCAGTAAGTACACCCGTCTCCCCAATGCTAAGTATTATCGCGGCTAACCTAAAAAATATTGGTTTCCAGTCAGGAATGGAACAAGTACAATTCATTGAGTACGGTTCCAATATATGATAACGACTATAAAATAGAGGTTAGCCATAAAATACATGATTTGAAATAATTAGAATAATGGTAAGAAAAGACACAAGAATAGTAGAATAAAGAAAATACTATCTATGTGCTTTGAAGTACCTTTTGATATGTGATCGGTCTAGGGACAGTTATACCATGATGTCTAAATAATGTATACGATGTCTACTTTACAGGAAATAAACAATGTCTATGATGTCTACTTGCAGTAAATAAATAATGTTTATGATGTCTACTTGCAGTAAATAAATAATGTCTACGATGTCTATAATGTCTATGGTCAGATCACATAACTTTTGGTACTTCCCCTTTCCGATACTACAGGTAAGACTACGACAATGTAAAAAAAGAGACAAGAATCAAATATAGAATGACTAATAATAAAATATTAATAACCAATATCAAAAAAAACAACAAATGTACTCACCAAGGGTCCTATGCTGGTGAAACTGATAATACCGACCACTCAACGTGCCACATAAAACTCCAACTCGCACAACAGTCTCCAGATGCTGAAACAGACATCACCAATACATTTGGTATAAAATAAATATCTAAGAATGCCTGCCCAAAAGTCCAATTCTGGACACAGAGGCAAAATCATAATATTGGGTCAAAACGATGTCCGTCGTTGGACCTACTTGGCACCGAAAAGTGTGCCAGTATCTACGGTCTCTAAAGTCGTCAAACTATATGTCTACAGGTTTGGTATGATGAGACGAATCCAACCGTATGTCTAAAGTTAGATTTCGACGGTCCGTGCACAAATTTGCCCGTTGGATCGGATCATAGGCCCGTCAAAAGGGCGTTCCGGTCGACTTTCTCAGAATCGAACCAAACTTGGCATACAGGACTAAAAAAACGATACGGTCCTATTGGCACAATTTTCATCTCGAGATGATGAACATGCATAAAGTTAGGGGGTAGTTTGCAAAAGCGCCGATACGGGGTATCTCGATGGATACGCTTCGATTTCGTCGCACATGCACAAGAAATCGAGTTCCGTCGTATCCCACACGTCGACAACATCCATACGCGTCTTTCGATGCTCATGGGTTGCGACCACGTCGCCCGATTTTTCGGGGTGCACGCTGTATCTGTAGAGATTCTTGAATTTTGTAGTTTTAAAACAATTTTTTTTAATTTTCGAAATCTGTTTTCTTTGTACGTGCTGATCGAAAACATGATCTACCATATGGCTTTTATTCTCGTATATGCTGTCTACAGATTTGCCCAGGTAGTTTCCTAAAATTATTGATGGATTGACAAAGAGTTGCCTTCCAAAACAGGTGTCTGGGATGTTTTTGTCTGTCCTATTTTTGAAAGACCCAGTTTTTGGCCTCGATTTCGATTCGATTCCTTGTCGAATCTCATACTGTTCAGTACGAACTAATTGACGGAGTTTTTAGGTAGTTAGGTTGTGAACATATCTGAGCGATCGGTTTAAAAATTGGTGGAACGACGAGAGAACTATCCCGCCATAAAATTGGGTTCGCGACTGCCATTTCTGTCATTGCTACGGCTCTATTTTTTGGGGGCATCGGCCACTGCAGATCCACCCGTGTGGCGACGACGGCCGACGTCCGGCGGTCAGGGTGGCGGTTGCGTGACAATGTGAAAGGGGTAGGGATTATCTGAGCTAGGCTTAGGGTTATTCCTTTCTCGAGTATATAAAGTCGTCGCTGCTGCTATTTAATTGAGAATCGGTTTGGGGGGGAAGCCTTGGGCCTGCGGGTCTTGTTGGTTTACTTAGGGGTCGTGTAATGCTGGGTATTACATCTCGCGAGTTATTGCTTTCAATATCTTGCGAGATTTCACTTATCATATATATATATATATATATATATATATATATATATATATATATATATATATATATATATATATATATATATATATATATATAAATGTATATCTTGTCACTATAATTATCTACTAAACCTATTTTTTTTTCATTTATACAAAAAGTACATATATAAATATATATACCAATATTAACCTAATTATTTTAAAATATGGTACAAAATTTTTTAGAGAAATTACCATACATGAAAATAAATAAATAATTTGTATTAGAATTTCTATATATATACTAATGTAAGAATTATTTATTTTGTGCGTATATATTCTTATACATTTTAGAAAAATTCAATAAAACATTTTCAAATAAAAATTAATAAATCCTACTAACAAAACTCTACTAACATGAACGTTTGCAATATTTTCATCTATTGCATTTATAAACTATTTAGCACATATACTTTTGTATGTGTGTGTGTGTGTGTGTGTGTCTATATATATTTTTTTTTTTTTTTTTGTGTGTGTGTGTCTATATATATATATATATATATATATATATATATATATATATATATATATATATATATATATATATATATATATATATATATATATATATATTTTTTTTTTTTTTTTCAAACAAAAGCTTTTATTGATCAACTTCCATATATATATATATGTAAAAACGAAACTAGTGGATATATATAACTCTATCTTTAATTACATAATTAATCTACTAAAATAATAAAAGACGGCAAGGAAAAAAAATATGTAAAAACGAAACTAGTGGATATATATAACTCTATCTTTAATTACATAATTAATCTACTAAAATAATAAAAGACGGCAAGGAAAAATATAGTAAAATTTTAAGGGGGGTTTACATCCTACCCAACTTAAAAAAAATTGTCCTAGAAAATCAAAAAATAAAAAATAATAATAATAGTAATCCTAACATCAAAGAATAACTATATTAAAATACGACGGAGAGAGTAAGTATGTCGAATCGATCTCGGAAAAGATGGAGAGGCAGTTATAAAAAGGAATCCAATTTGAGGTCATATTCTACAATATGGGGTATTCTTATTCAAGTTTCTACTCAACTTATAATATTTTAGCTAACCGCGAAAATCATCGTTACAATACTTCGGGAAAGGTCAAATTCTAAGGAAGGATTTGCCAGTACTTGGTACTTCTGTCTACAATCACGGACTCCAAAGGATATCTAAGTATTACCAGGGTGTTCTGGATCAATAACATCTATAGGGATTATTACAATCTAACATTGTTCCTATCGGCCATGCTTTCAACAAAATGGTAGGAACCTCTTGTACGAAATATAACTATAACGGGTTGGTTCAAAGAAAGTTCGGTCTTCGCCTAACCTGGGTTCTACGAGATGAGAGTCCATAATAATGCAAAATCTTGTTATAGATTTAGCCTTGAAGACAACGCATGATTAGGTAGGCATTTGGAATCTTTTAAGTCGTAATGACTAGTGTGTGCGGGTTGGTGTTTGGTGTTGTGCATGAGGCATGTGTTTGTTTAAGTGGAAAGCGTACATCATAGGTGCGATGTGTCTTGCATGGAGCATGGTTATTTATTTATTTGAAGTGGACGGGTCAATATTTCATGATTAAAATCAAAGGAACAATAATAGGCATCCATGGCTTATTTTAAGAGAAATATGTCATACATATGGTGTAATTGAAACGGTGCATAGGAAGGGGTGTGTGTGTGGTACATATATGTCATGCGTGTAGAGTGGCTCATCTAGCTCATAAGTATGAAATTTGTAGGAAGGGTAACGCAAGTGCTGTGATCCCAATATCAAAGTCACAGTCGAGGGTATCCAATAATATGGATTGGAGCGGACGTTATGAACCACTATTTTATTAGTTCAATTGGGAACCAATCTACCCCAAACATTTACAAATTTGTAGAGGGCTTGTCTATACCCTTCGGGAATTCTATTCTTGAAATTAAAACTAAAACACGATTTTATAATAGGACAAAATTTGAAAGGTCAAGGTTGCGATCTTATCGCGGTTATATAAACGCACGAGCAAAGGGATATAAAATACAATATGAAGTTCATATCGCAACTTCTAAATAGATGGAAGAACGGCTACTAAAAGAAACCAAGTTTGGCACCCTTATATCAAAGATAGAGTACACTAAGTTCAAGATTCTACCCAACTTATAAAAGTTGGCTGATCGGAGAAAGCACAATTATAAGGCTTCTAAGAAGGTCAAATCTCAAGGAGATATATGGGGATATGAGGTACTTCTAATCCTAGTCATGTACTCTATAGGAAGCCTAGGTACCATTTATTTAACATTACCCATATATTGACCATGTTTCATCAAGACAGTACGAGAGTCTTGGTCAAGCATAACCGGAAACAAGTTGGTGCAGCGGAATTCTATTCATTGCATAACATAAGCCACGAAGATCGATGATTAAAGAATTTATTAAAAGAGGGCTAGTGGACCAAGAGATGGAGACTATATAATAGGTATAGGGACCTATTTCATAAAGTATGGTTTTATAGTTCAAATGTGGTGATATGCATGAATGGTTTTAACTGGATTTTAATGGGTTCCCTAACCAGACATCAATCTTTGATTGAACGAAATATAGGTTTTGATCTATATTGGTTGGACAAGATGCCATAAAATCAATTTGATCCATTCTTAGTAGGTTGGGATAATCTTATATAGGTTCCAAGTCAAGTGGTTGGGCTAATTTCCAGTCGGGTTGGTTAACTAGGTTCCTAAAGCCCAAAAATGCACCTTCTGTGATTTTTGTGTTTAAGTAGCACAAGAGGACTCAATTGAGTGACACAATAGTGGCATGTGCATAGTGGGCTTCGAGTAGATCACAACCATATATTAGGTCGGAAGGTTTGGGTCGAGGTTGGGTCTCTAATTGAAGTCGAAAAGTATAATTGTATTATGGTAAGGGTTTTAGTTAGCCTTTTTGACCTGAAAGTCGTATCATAAAAATAGAGTACAAGGAAACATGTTTTAGTGGAACATGATATGCCTACATGAAGGTGGACTCGTCTAGGTCTTGTATATAAAATTTGTTGGAAGGTAACTGCTGGTCTCGTTCTCCGAATATCAATGTCACGGTAAGGGACACCAAAAGATCTAAATAGAAAGTGGGTATTCATGAGGCACGAATTCGTCATTCTAGTAGGAACCAACTTATCCTAGTCAATCGGTAGTACTAGTAAATCCTAAAATTTAGGGGCTCACAACCTATATACTTTAGAAATTTATTTCTCGAAATTAAACTAAGGCAAGGTTTTATAATTAATGAAGTTAGATCAAGTCGTGATCACGGTGTAATAGATAACGTGATACGATAGATATGGGTCAAGTTTGAGGATCGTTCTTCAATTTCAAATAGATGGAAAACGATTGCGTAATAGCTTTCATGGCCATAGGTGATATGGAGAACTAAGAGGGACATTCTGTGTCAATCATCCCTCAAATACAAGCATTCATTTTTTCCAGAAATAAGTAAAGGTGAAAATAATAAAGAGTTCAAGGGAGAGGGGATCAAATACGAATACGAGGTTCCAAGGGCGATTGAATAATTCAAAGAGAGTTGTCAAGGCAGTTGCAGATGAGATCCTAGTGACATATATATATCTCAATCCACGTAGGATAATCATATAAAGAGCGAACCAAGTGCACTAGGGTTGATCAGACCATAATACACCGATTCTAATTAGACAATATGCTAGTGGGCGTCCCCAATAAACATACGTCCTGAACAGACTCGATAAAGAATAAGCTTGCCAAACTAGGCTATAATAGCGGCTTTAGTCAAGATATTCCAAAATATAAGTACGCGAGATTTATGATTGAAAAAAGGCACAAGTAGTTTCAAGTTCCTTGAAAATCTAAGCCTTATCTGGTGTTCGTGCTTATACAGTCATCCTATTGTCTTCTTATCCAAGGCATTGGTCGACCAATAGGTTAGGGACCTCTAAACTCTATAGTCTAGGTAAACTTATTAGTGTCAGTCAAATTCCTCGATAATAGGTCATAAGGGTAATGGAATGCTAGGTTGGGAGGCATACTACCCAACTTATAATTTTTTTAACTAGTTTTGGCTTTGAATCAATGGGACATATGTCTCACTTTAAATCAGAATTCATATGTGACTTATGGTTTCAGTTACACTTGGGTGCTCTCGATCTTCTTTGCATGTTTTCTATACTTGGCCTAAATTGCGACGACCCGACTTAACCACTAGTTGGCATTAAAGTAGTGACTTGGACTTGAGCATGATAATTCTAGGCTATGAATCAGAACTTGAAATGAACATGATAATGTGATCTACCGTGACATGATAATTCTTGATAGTGGTCCGTAGAGGCACACTCTTGATAAGCAACCTTGACATAAAAATTCTTGACAGTGTTCCGTTGTGACGTACTCTTGAAATGATAAGTAACCTAACATGATATGTAAGCCTTGAATGCTGTTGCGACGGCTATCTCAACTCGCTAAGTAACTCTTATCTTGACACCGTGGATGATTATGCATGTACAAGCTACTTGTCCCATCTTGCATCATGTCTAGGACATGGATTCCTGATTACCATAGTCAGGCATTAATACTGAATCTGACTAGGATAAAGTGTCATGACTCGCACCCACTGTGAGGGTACAAGTACGTAACAACGCCCAGCCTATGCCGCAGTGTCGGTGGTAGAACGCTGTCCTAGGTCACAACATCTAACAGTTTAAGGTAATAAACAGTTATACTCCCCGAATGGGGGTGACATAACAGAATATATCTCAATCACATGTAAGGTAGAACAGGATAAAGATAGAATGATATAAAGATACAAGATCCAATCCACAGGAAATACAAATAGAGAGAAAGCTAAGTGTCTAGATAATCTCCACTAACAACCAGAAATAATACAGATCCAAATAACAACTCAAATCTCCAATACAAGAAATAAGATAAAGATATCTATGGAGCAACAGTCTCTACAGCTAAGGGATCCGACTGGAAGTCCGAATCACAAGTGTCTCTAAGGCTGTCCCATAGAAAGTATCTAAGCAGGCCTCCTCCTCGTCCTCTGTAAAATTTTCAACAGGTCAAGTCAGGACGGGAACGAGCACATATCTCTCAAAACAGTTCATAACAGGTTAGGAGTATAAAACATGCAATAGAGTAAAATACAAGAAATGCTGAAAAGAAAGTACAGAAAAATAGGAGATATTTTGTAACTGAAAGTAATACATGATAAGTAAAGACTGTAAGTGGCTAAGTGATTTAGAGAACAATATGGTTATGTAAATGGCTTAGGGGCACATGAATACAACTAAGAGGCACTTGAATACCTACTGGGGATAATGATCACATAACCAATTCTACTCACTCCGCCCCAATCAATACACAAGGATCCATTCAAGTTACGTTATTGGCACATGAATATAGCTAAAGATATGTGAACTCATGTAATGAGTAGTACATGAGGCACATGATAGTACATGAAGGCACATGAGAACATGTGAATACATGAACTTAGTACGAGTACAAGAGTACCTGATGCACATGATAAAGTACATGAACATGAAATACCCGATGCACCCGTAGAAGGATAACATCTCAGGAAGGTATCCATATAGTACTAATCCGTGAAGATACGTGTCAGCATCAAGTAAAGTAATCTAGAGCAAGAATATAGTCCAGACAAGTATGAAAAGATCAGAGAATGTACTCGCCTGCTATCTGAATGTCCAAGATGAAAGTACTGTCCGAGGAGTGGTGTCTGGCTCCTATTAGAACAGCACAAGTCACAACAAGTCCAGAATGGTAATAAGATGCACTATAATACATTCTACATGAATCTAGGTCAATCTAGGCCAAAGTCAACTCTTGGTCAACTCTGGTCAACCCTAGAAGTCAAACTAGGTCAACTAGGTCAAACCTAAGTCAAACAAGTCTATACTAGTCTAACTAGTCTATTCTAGGTCTAACAAGACTAAACAAGTCCAATCTAGACTCTACACTAGGCATTCAGCCACACCCATAGGCCATAGGCTATTCTATGCCTATAAACCAAACCATACTCACATAACACAAGTCAAAATATATTTAATATATAATACACTCTAATATAGAATACACATATTGATATATTATATAATATAATATAGAATACACATTAGCTTATAGGTTACCTATAATATATCACACATTTCATATATATCTAATATATAAAATAGAACACACTCATATATATAGGATACCTATATATATATCTCACAAATATATATACATGTATATATGTAGATACACATGTGTATAGGAATAAAAAGGCAAGCATTTACATGTGTGTGTGATATGGTATGTGTGTGTGTCAAGAGGGTACAAGAGTGTGTGTGAATACAAGAGAGTGTGTGTGAGGCATGTGTGTGTGTGTGATATGGTATGTGGGTGTGAGGGTGATCCTGAAACAATAGAATACATTAGGAAAATCAATGAGGGAAACATGTGTGTGTAGAGAGTTTTTAGGGAAAACAGGAAACTGTGTGTATTATCCTGGAACCAGTGAGTGGAAGAATATGAAACAGTGAGCATAGAAATCAGTGAGTGATAGGCAACCCTGGGTACTAAATATCAGTGAAGGACATGAACAATACAGTACTATGAAACAGTGAATACTAGAAAACAGTGAAGTATATATATCCTGCATCCTGTGAGCTAACAATGTATGTGGCAATAGGAAAAATAGGGAAGGAAATTATCCCAGATTTTGGAAACAATCACTCATTGATCAGTTTAACATTTGAAGCCCAAACACATTGACAACTAACCCAAAATAATACACAACAGTTAGCATGTAATCAAACTCAATCATGGCTAGGCAATCTCAGTAAATAGTGAGCTAATTAACCATGAAATCTAGAAATAAAGTAGTTGACAGTTAACTAATGAATAAAACATTCATGCAAATCAGTTAAGGAAAGGGAATAGAATCAATTGACAGGAAACCAATCCCAGTTTCATAATTTTGAATTCAATTTGAATCAACATATGTCCAATTCCCATTCACAGTGTAACTTCAAGAATCAATCTACCATGGAACTTAACACAAGGAAATAGTAAAATGTTCAGGAATAATAAATCATTCTCAGGTTATATAAGGAAAACCAGTTCCTAGCTAACAGTTCAATATCATTCGAAACCATCAAATATGTTTAATTCTCATTTACAAACCAAAAGCCCAATTTGAATGTAATGCTTCATTAACATGAATTAGAAATTTGTGGAGATCATTTAACAATTGAACATCGAATTAAAATGGATTAAAACTGGAAAATGTAACAGTGACTAACTCTAGGAAATCAGTTCATTTGGAATGAAAATACATTGATACACATGAGGTCATGCTAGAAGAAATAGGAATTCAGTGAGCTAAACCCAATCTCTATGACAGTTAACACCAATGAGTAATCATTCATTCAATCTCAGCATGAAGAAGGAAAACCAACTTCCCAGTTTTGACAGTTAAAAATCGAGCATAACCAGTTGATGCACATTGAAAACTCAACTTAAAACCAATCCCATTTACATAACAAAATCCTATCTAAACCCAGTATTGGACTAGCCCTGAATAATCAAGCATGGAAACATTGACAGTTGAAACATTAGTTTGAATAGGATTTTAACAGGAATAACAGTGAGGAGAATCTGAATTAACTAAGTATCAGTTAAATACAATTCAGAAGCTCAACCCAATTGTCAAAATCCCATTTACAAACCAAAAGCCAACTTCGAATTGAAATACTTAGCTAAACATGAATTACAAACATGTGGGAACAATCAATAGTGAGAAAACATCACATAAACTGGAAATTAGAAAGATTAGGAAATGAAAAACCAGTGTATCAGTAATGTATATCAGTTAATATGAATTTAGCCCCATTCGATTTCAATCCCATATCAAAATCTAAACTAACATGTAAATTAATTCTAACATATATCATACATTATATTTAGGATATAATTAACAATTAAAACACAAATTAAAATATTAAAACTAATTTAAACAGAGAACACAAACGGTACACTGGACCAATCCTCGTGCACGTGGTTCCAGTGCTCGTGCACACGATACGACACAGATCTCGTGATCGTGTCCCAGTGTCGAGGGGGACTAGGGCTAGGTCGGGGACACCCTGATACGTGTCCACGACACGCGTGTGTGCGATACGACACACGTATCAGTGTCGAAAATCGGCTATAGCCGATGTAGTATAAATCCAGTGTACGGCTTCGTACATGTCCAACACGACACGAGAGGTCATGTCACTTGACACATGTAGTGTTATTGGTCGTCCCAAGGTGTGTATCAAATATCATGTGTCCTAGTGGCGTGTCCTGCACGTAAAAGACCCCGAGCAGCAAGGCAAGGAAAACTGCGACCGCGCGCGAGAACAACCGCGTGTTCCCGTGTCCGTGGCGACACGACACGATACCAATACGTGCTCAGTCCAAAAAAAAACCATAAGCAAACACAAAACCTAACTTCCTATTCAGAAACATCCCTGAAATCAGATCGAAATGTCCTTTGGGGCATTTTATCAAACACCAAATTACATGGACTGACACGTGTCCAAATAGGACACGAATAGGACACGAAACCTAGGGTTAGCTAGTCCTACAGTTAGGTTAGGCCTAGGGCTTCCTAGATATGTAATAAAAACAATATTTCATGGTGTAGAATCAAAATTACCTATAGGTTTGCAAAGCTCAAAAAGTTCCAAATGAGAATGGATCCTCAAGCTACCAAAACTCTCCCAAATTGTTTCTCTCCTGAAATTTCTCAATACCAACAGCAAGAAGAATAAATTTAGGACCTAATGCAATTTGTTTGGATGGAAAAAGAATTAAATAGGATTTTCTAGGGATTATTGAAGTTGGGGACTCACCTCTTTCTCAAACTTACAAATATTCCTAATGGAGGCTAGCCCTAATTTCTATGAGGGATTAAATAGGTGGGGGAATCCCTATGTGGTCGGCCATGGGCTGTTGGGCTAGGGTTAGGGCTCCACTAGTGTTGGGTTGGGCCTCTAAGGCTTAAGTCACAAGTCATGACTTGTGAAACCACAAGCCATTTTCTATTCAAATCAAATCCTAATTTCCCCAAATTAAATCTAATGACTAGGATATCTATAACTTAGATCAAGCTAGGGTTTTCATAACCTAACCAAGTGGTCATGACTAGGGTTAACTAATTGGTCAGTCCACCAAGGTCAACACTAGTCAAAGTCAACCTATTCCACCATCATTCAAATCAACTCAAAATAAGTCATAAATTCAAATAAATTATATTAAATTCAAATAACCCTAAAAAGGACAAAATACCCTCTAGGCTAAAATGACAAATAAGTATCCAAATAACATGGTTAGGCTCTAGGTCAACCAGTCTCCAAGGTTACACTATCAAAACACCAAAATAGTAAGTCATGATTTAAAATAGTTTTAAAAATAATTTAAAATTACCAAAAATTATATCATGATTTAAATATCATTATTAAAAGACTAAAATTACAAAATTTCAAAATTACCCTCATTTGGAAAACTGGATGTTACATAAAGACTAGATTGATCAAGTATCTCATAAAGAGATTTCCCAGTCACAGGCAATCCTGTTATCTGTGCGCCTTAAGTAGACTTGTATCCTGCCGTCAAGTAGGGCGCATTTCCAGCACACTGTCATGTGTTGCACCTCCAAGTCACCTAATCAACTCTCTCAACATGCGTCAGGATAACATGGATAGTCTGCAGGACTTGTGACTGTTGGAATATCTCATTGCATCTTGCTAGTAAATTGGCTTATGACAACCCTAGTTAGTTAAAATATCAAGCCGTACTCATTGCTTGGCCGTGAATTATGAATAAAATCTAGTCTAGTCTTGTCTAGATAGTGCCAATTATGATTACTTCAGTGCATTAATGTTTATGCTTTACTCTTGTCGATAAATGGTTAGAGTCTAAGCTCTGTTCAGGTGAAGGGTTACAACCCCGGTCCTTGTTTGGTTTACGGGTTGTAACTTGGTTACCAGAATAGTTTCTTAGTTATCTTATCATTTATCTCCCTATTTTCCTAACTCCAATTTTCTTGTTATTATTTATGTCTTGTGATATAATATGCTGGTTTAGTTCCTAAGTGAAGCCTCCCTTGTGGCACTTGCTCTTCTGGGTTCTGACCCAGCTAGTTTTGTATGGCCAGATTTCGGAGTAGCACCCGAGGATCTACCTGCCTTCCATCCAGATAGTGAACACTAGACGTAATCCTGGCAACGAGTGGATTTCTTATTTTGCTCTCCCACTTTATTGTAAATTATTCTTTTGAGGCATTTAGCCACCGAGCAAGTGTTAGCTCGTGTTGAAACTTACTTTTGTCTGCCTAACGGCTGTACATGATTGACAAATCCTAGGGTTGATTATGTATGACTTAAACTCTTGCTAGTCTTCGCATTTTGTACGACTAGCTTCATGATCATCTGAATATGTAATATTTGGGATACCTTAACTTGTATGTCTGATGATCTAATATCTTGTAACATTTACTTGCTTGCTTGAGATTGAGACACTAGGCTTGTTCTTGACCATAAGAGACTGCTGGCTTGTAGTTAAACCCTCATACATCTAGACAGCCGTGACCATATTGCAAGGTGGGTTGCACTTCAATGTACGAAGCTGGCTGTGTCTGTCTTCGGCTCTCCAGTATTCTGGTTCTGTGGCGTGACAACATAAAAGCCATTTTTTCTAACCTCTATAGTATCTGAAAACTGAAATCACGTCTGAAGTCATTTTACCAAGAATTATGCATCGCCAGTATACCCTGGCTGTGGTAAACCCTTGGTTTCGTGACTCAAATATGATATGATATCGGATATTTTATTAACTCTATCCAATATTGACACAAGGGTAACTAAATCAAAGAGGACACGTAAGATATAGTTTAAGCAATATTCGATAACCTACGTTTTCTTGAAATAATTTTAACTTTAGGGGTCGTGGCTCGCCACTGCGCTGTTGTCTGCAGTGAACCCACAGTCTCCATAATTCAAATAAATGGTGACAGTACGCTGCTGCCCTGCCATTATGAGTCAACGAACATTCTTCCAACTATATCCGTAAGATTCAAAGGAGCTTCTAGAGATTCAAAGAAGTTGACTATGATAGAAAGCGTAAGTATCTGTCCTTGAAGTGAAAGTATCCATTTTGAAAATTAAATGATCGATAAGGTATCAATTTTGAAAACTAAGCAATCGACTAGGAGAACGACCGAAATAAAATTTTCAATTCTCTATTTCTCTCATACTCAAAGATTGAAGGACAACATAAAACAAAACTGACTCGGGATTACTAGATTGATAACTGGGTCATGTTAGGCTCAAAAGTCAATGGGGAAAATAGAATATTAACTTTGAAAATAAATTTCTTATGGAACTAATAAGTGATATGGCTTTGTAACATCCAAATGCTGATTTAAATTCGTTTCTCCAAAACTAGTTTGTTTTATTAAGTTTATTAAGAGTATAATGTTCAAATAAGCATTTATTTAGGAGAATGGATTTAGTTACTATTAACAGCTATAGGAATTCTAATGTTCTTATTAGGCCGACCAAGCTCAGCTATTTGTCTCTTCTTTGTCTCAGCCTTATATAAAGTATTGGGTCAACATCAGCTGCGAGCTTTAGGTATAGAAATGTTGATTGGTTAAATTATCATATGATTATCAAGATAGTTAGCCAATTTACTTCTGGAAATTTTCAAAGTTAGGTAAAGGTTGAACCTAGTTAATTAGATAGCCCAGATTAATTATCCACTTGTTCTTGGGCCAATGGCTTGGGAATAAAGCCTATAAATACCCTATTTTTCTATTCATTTTATCCAAGCCCAAACTCATTTTTTTCTTCACATCCAAACCCAAAACTCAAGCCCATAAACCTATTACATTCCGTAACTCCCAACCTATTACATTCCGTAACTCCTAACCTCTTACATTCCGTAACCTCCGACCCTTCACATTCGTAACTTTCCTTCATTTCTCTATAAAAAGAGAAATATTGACACAAAACTCATTACCATATTTTTTCTTTAGAGAAACACATCGACCCAAGCCACCGGAGCCGTACCGAGGAGCCGAGCTTCGTCGATAACCGACGAACCACCTTCTTCTTCTTCCTTAGTAAGAACTAAACTCTAACCTTGGGATAGTTTAAATCCAAGCATGCTAACACCAAACCAATCTTGATCCAGTGGTCATCTGATTGGCCCTAAGATCCACTCCTGACAGACCCTAGTTTGAGCCCTTCCCCTTGCATGTTTTTTATAGGCTTAATTGCACTTTGATACCCTCAACTATTTCAATTTTTCAACTTAATACCCTAAACTTTTTTACTCAACAACTCGATACCCTCAACTATTTTAGCTTTTCAACTTAATACCTAAAATAGAAAAAATCTCCAAAATACCCTTGTCTCCCTCTCTCTCTCTCTTTCTCTCTCTCTCTACCCATGCTTCCTCCCCCCCTCTCCGACGATGCCCCCCTCCCTCTCCGGCGATGCTCTCCCCTCCCTCTCCGGCAGTCGATGCCCCCTTCCCCCTTTCGGCGGTGCGCGAAGAGGGGGCACGGGGTGGAGCCGGGGGGGTGTGGGCGAGGTGGAGGGGGGAAGCTTGCTGGAAGGGAGAGGAGGAGGGGGCGGAGACGGATGGCCGGAGTGTGGGTGTGGGTTGGGGGGTAATTTTAAATTTTGAGCAGGGGCATTATGGTCCAAAAAAATTTCAGGGTATCAAGTTGGAAAAAAAAATAGTTCAGGTATTAAGTTGAAAAACTAAAATAGTTGAGGGTATCAAAGTGCAATTAAGCCTTTTTGATATATAGATATATATAATGTCTAAAATGAAATATAAATTGTTTGGTTCTGTTTCTAACAAAGAACCAAATCTAACCTATTGATCAGAGCAGCTATGTTAAGACCCTGCCTAGGAATCCTGAGTTCGAGCCCTGGTTTTGTATTTTTTTATATACATACACACACACACACACACACACACACACACACACACACACACACATATATATACTATTAATAATACAAAAATTGTATTATTTTATCATATGTTCTATATTTTGCATTTTTACCAATACTTTTATACTGTGTAAAATTTATGTAAAATGCTAATAAATAGTAATTTTAATTTTAGTATTTATTTATGATTTTATAGAATTATTTATTCATTAAATATATTATTTAGTAATTAAAAATAGTAATTACAAAATTGTGAAAACTGTGTATTCTAATTTTTATGCATGTTTAATATTGTTAATAAAATGTTGGAAAATACTGATAATTAGTGTTTTCATATGTAGTATTTATTTATAAATTTTTATAGCATTAGATATTATTATTAATATTTTCTATTGATTAAAAATTGAAAGTACTATTTAATATATTTTATGTATATTTATTTTTAGTAAATATTAAACAGAACTGTAAAATAAAATAAAATTCAGAATCAAATACTAGATTTTTTATAGATCATTCTAATATTTTTATATGTTAATTTTAGGTTATTTTTGATATGCTGAAAATTAGTTTCTATTAACAATTAATTATAAATATTTGTTTTAAAAATAGTTTTTGATTCAAATAATTCTATAAATAGTAATTTCTGTCCAAAAATTTTACGAACTTAACACCTTCATTATTTTACCTAATTTGACCAATGAAAATAGTAGCATGTTAGTTTGAGACCTCTAACTATTTAAACGAACGTTGTCGGACCCCTTTTCATAAATACATTATTTATTTAATAATTAAAATAAAATATTCTTGAATTACTATTAAATTCCTGTAAAATATAAGTAATCCATGACTTGTGATTTTAACCTAGTAAAACCTAATTTTGATGTGTATTAATATTTTGGTAGTCTTAATGTTCAATTTTAGGACTAGTGTACCATGACGGCAAGATCCTGTCTAGCACAACTTGACCCCGTAAGTAAGCACAACACATTAATAGCAGTTTACCTTTAAACTAAGCAACATTATACCTTGTTACAGGTTGAGGATTGTCACGTCCCGCTCCCAGAATACGGCGAGCCGAGTACGTAACAGCATCCCCAGGCTACACGACATACGAATACTCCAGTACCCATATTCGCGATTGTCGCCCGTAAGGTTCTAGGATAGGTTTATTTCAGGTCATAACTTGCTAAATAAAATTAATATTATTCAAAAGGACATTTCTGAAACTATAAATTAAGATGGACTATTCTACCAAATACAACTACTAAGCCAATATAATTATATATTTATATACCTGAATTGATGATAAAAAGATCTGATTTCAGTATGATTGCTTTTAATCGTCACATCTCGTTCTTGTTCTCCAGCTTCTCTCCAATGTACAATAGTAGCTCCTTGGTCTGCAAATCTAGTGAACAATACTAGATCATTAACCGACATGCAAACCCTCAGTCAAGGATGAGTAAATAAAATAAATAAATTGAGAATCTCTGAGATGATCGGATTCTCGGAATTCCAAAGTAAAGAAATTAAGAAATTAATTCAGAGGGATTATATCGTTCGTTAACTTAAAATATGATTCTGACTAGATCTCATTCTAGTGAATTTCCTTAGTATTTGTCCTATGACTAAATCCTAATGATTCATAAATAGCGACTACAATCACAATCACAACAACCTAAATTCACTATCACAATTACAGTCAAGTTTCCTATATGATGATGCAGTTTAGAGAACACATTTGGATCACGATCACTCTCTAATTTTCTGAAAATAATCCCATTTACCCGGGACCAGGTGGTGTCTGGATTGGATACGGTGCCTTAGATCCGAACCCCCACATCTTGTGGAAAACTTTTATGCATTAACTGTTTAAATTTCGGTTTTATTCCCAAAATTTACTGGACAGTTCTTGTTGGTGAGCTAGGCCTCACCCCCGACATCGCAAGGCCTTACAGATGCGGGACTACTGATCAGCTTTTACTGTTGTTTTTATAATGTAGGGATTTCGATAGATGTGATCCAGTTGTTCTCTTCCACCCCATGATGCAACTATAAACACATACAATAGTCTATTGACTCCTAGGTCTAATATCCGGTTCCAACTTGATTACTATCTGGCATGTCAAAGACAATACGCCATATGGTAATCCCTTGTTGGCAGGAGATTATCTAACGTATTACCATCTTGTGTGTCGAAACAGCACGACATATGGTAGTAATTGTTGGCAAGGAATCATTCAACTTATTTTACCATCTCGTGTGTCAAAGACAACACGCCATATGGTAATAATTGTTGGCATTGAATCATTCAACTTATTTTACCATCTCATGTGTCAAAGACAACATGCCATATGGTAATATCTTGTTGACTAGGAAGCTGGATATAAACTTAGACTATTCAATTAGGTTTTCCTAATTCTGGAACTTTCTAAATTTGGCTAACTCTCAAAATTATTAAAAATTTCACCAGAATCTTATTTGTATTTGTTGACCCGAAAATCTTTACAATAGACAATAATGTATGTATATATATATATATATATATATATATATATATATATATATATATATATATATAACACAAATCTCGGGTACTCCGACTCCTTCGGTGGAGCAACCCTCAACCCCTGGTAACACGCAATATATATAATCCAGAGTACGCCGAACCCTTCGGTGGAGCAACTCTCAACACCAGAAAATCTCACGCAAGTATATATATATATAAATATAATTCAAAATAGAAACTTTTTACCTTAGCAAGCAAGTTATTTTCTTTATTTACTATTGCAGTTGTCGTCTTTCATATTATTCAAGTTCAAGCATCACAATTGGTTAGAGATAAAAATCAATCCAAATAAGAAAATCTACACATATAAAATAAATTAGCAAACTAGAAAGTATTCGTAAGGTATTAGTCATTAGAACAAATAGGGTCATGTGTCCAATGTCCGTTTACAGGAATAAATAATATTTCCAATTTTGATCTCAAAGTTAGTTTCTAAATCAAGAATGATGGTATGTTAGCATATATATAATATAGGAACCCAACCTATCTCTCTCTAGTCTTTCTAATATATAAAACGAGCATAAGGATTTTACAACTGCTGAATTTTATATTCACTCAATTTAAAATGTAATACTTAACTAATTTAAGACTATGGTCTCAATAATTTAAGATATGATTTATGGGTATTTTATACCTAATATTTTCTTCTTCTTCTTTTTTTTTCTTTCTCAGGTTCATCATAACATTTCTAAAACTTATATAATGCTGAATTGTAAGGGATAAATTAAATTAGGACCAAAGGAGATTGATACGGCCTTGTATCATTTTCTGAAATGCATACTTGGGTCGTCTATATAACCCTAGTCTACTAATTCATAAGATCAAGATTATCTTTTACTAGTTTTAAGAACATCTAATAATATTCCAGACAACAACTAATTATTATATCCTGATGATATTGTAAATATTATTATAAAATGATAGGCTAGCTAATATAACCAAAATGACATTCAGATCCATAGAGTACATGTCGAGTTATGGTTTTGTATTTCTATTTCTAAGGAGGTAGAGGCCAACTAAGTAAACTATAAACATCATGATGTTCAAAGGGGTGATTATAACTTAGTCTCTTAAGGTTCCAGCTTAATCATACACATTTATCCGCAATATTGAATGGGATATATATATATATATATATATATATATATATATATATATATATATATATATATATATATATATATATTGTACTGAACTTATGAACTCATGTCGGTAAATCGTACCGTTGCCCTATTCCTTGTGTCCGTACCATTATGTGTGTGTCCCACCATTTCATACGTGTGTGTGTTTATATATAATATATAATAATCAGTATTTTAGCTAATTAAAACCTGAATATTAACCAAACAAACAAGCCTAACACATGACATCAATTATTTTCTTGTGTCGACGTATCCATGTTGTGTCCCGTAATTACTCGTGTCAACTTGTCCAAATTTCTTTGGACACACGTGTCCGTATCTCATCATTATTAAGCTTAAATTCCTAATCAATTTTATATAGCAAAATTGGTAATATAAAGAACAAAATTTGAAAGTATGAATAATTTGAGATAGAAAAGAAGAGGGCTTGCCTTGGAAATTTTAGGGATTTGAATTTGGGGAATAGGGTTTGAGACGTATCCAATCTCTTCTTCCTTCTTCTTCTTCATCTTCCAATCTTCCAATTTCTTCTTCTTCATCATCATCTTCTTCTTCATCTTCCTTCCCTCTTCATTTTTTTTAAAGAGGGGGTTTGGGTTCTTGGTGATGGGGATGAAGATGATGGTGGTGGTGATGTTGGAGGTGGTGATAGAGGCGGCCAAGAGGGGGCCAGCCGGTGGCGCACGCCATAGGTGGCAGGGGGCACGGGTCCGGGTCCGGGTAAGAGGGAGTGAAAGATAGATGGAGAGAATGAGCCGAAAGAGAAATAGAGAGAGAACCGAGAGGGAGGGGGAACCGAGAGGGAGAGAGAGTGTGAGAGAGATAAAGAGGGAGAAAGGAGCCGAGAGAGTGAGGGAGAGGGTACGGGTGAGAGGGCTCTCTCTCTCTCTCTATATATATATATATATATATATATATATATATATATATATATATATATATATTATATATTTATATATAACAAAATATATATATATATTATATATATTTATTTTTCTTTTTCTTTTTCTTTTTACCAATAAATCCATGCATGTAGACATGTGTCCCCAAGTGAAATTACCATTTTGCCCATGCTTCATGCATGAGGACATGTGTATAGATTAGGTGTCATGGTTAATTTGTAATTTATAAATATTTACAAGGGCTTATGTATAAAAATTTTATTTTAGAAAAAGAATTGGGTTCAATTAAAAATAAGGTAATGATAATAAAATTAATGACAAATATTTTTTAAAAAAATTATTAACAAATATAATATAGAGAAATAGACAATAAAAGTAATATTTTATTAGGTGGCTATTACAGGACTTTGGACATCAACATTTAACATCAATCCTTCGGTAAATCAAGGCAAGTACACTACAACATACAAAATTGTACATGATATGATTTATATGCTTCTGTTACCAATTATATCTTCTTTTCATTGCATGTTGTCTTTAAATTCCAAGATTGCAAGTATAACATGTTTTTCATACAACAAGCCTCTTTAACAAGAATTGTATCGCATGTTGCAAGTTGTACACATTACAGACACTAGGAAGGGGAAAATGTCTAGTTAATATGTGATCAAAGCTCGTAGTGTAGTATATGTATCCGAGCTTGACTGCACATCGTGCACGTGTAGTCAATACCGTACCCCCAAGTTGTCTTTATTTACATGTTCTTCTATTATAGCCGATCACATGTCTACTAGCTTTTTCAAAGCCGCACTTTACCTATCTAGCCTGAACATGTTTCACAAGTATCTCCTAAACACGTTATCTTTGTTTTACAAGTATCTCCTGAACATGTTGTCTTTAATTTATAGAATCTCCTAAGTATGTTGTTTTTATTTTTCAACCAAGCATGTTACCTTTTCTTTCAAACCAACTATGTCTTCTTTATCAGTTCATTCTTATCATGCCATGTATCAGTAGCATAAATTGTAAGGTTGTACTTTGCTCCATTTCTAATTGGATCGTTGCAGGTGAATTGACCGAGGAGGAGTTGCTTTGAATTTCATACGATGGACCTGGCACTGATACGCTAGCCCACATCCCAAAGGATGACCCTGCTGGGGAAAACCCAATAACTTACCTTATATTTTGCTTTTGAATTTGGTTTGTAATAATTAGTTAACATTCATTTGGTTGGATTTGTCTCCAGTTATGTTTGCTTTAGGAATGTAACTAAGTAACATTTTGGATCTATTCTAGTCTCTCGATATAGATGATGTGATTAATCTGATTCAATCTAATAAAAGTTTGAAGATAATTAAAGGTTTAGAACAGCTTACTACCACTACACCAAAAAGGACATTTAGGAACATCTATTTAATGTACCTAATTTTTTTAGGAACATATATATATCGTTCCTAAAAGTGGCGTTGCAATATTAGGAACAGTTATAAAGCGTGTCAAATATTCCTTTGGAACAGTTAGGAAGCGTTCCTAAAGCATATTTTGGAACACAAACATTTTGTTCCTAAAACATATTTGGGACGTCAAGGAAGTGTTTCTAAAATTCACTTTTGAAACACATACAATACGTTCCGAAAATATTTCTTGGGACGTGTTTAAAGCGTTTCTAAATGTCATTCTGAAACGTTTTGCATCCGTTCCTATATTTGAAATGCTTTATTCTTGTGCCTCAGTTTGCAACAGTTTTTACATTTTTCTTGTGGCTATATTTGAAACGCTTTATTAAGGTTCTAGTGTATTTTCTAATT
Source organism: Iris pallida (assembly GCA_029216955.1). Classification (NCBI taxonomy): domain Eukaryota; kingdom Viridiplantae; phylum Streptophyta; class Magnoliopsida; order Asparagales; family Iridaceae; genus Iris; species Iris pallida. The sequence continues at coordinate 94,833 of JANAVB010001487.1, forward strand.
TCAATTTTGCAAGCAATTTTTATTTTGGACCACAAATATATATAATTCATAAAATGAACATAAAACACATTATAAATGGTGTAATATTTTTATACATTGCCTCAATCAACATCCAAGAGATCCACTAAATTAACTAAAGCTATCAACTTCATATAAATTAAACAACCAATAACATATCCCAAAAGTTAAATCTTTAAAAAACATCATCAAGAATATATATTGTAAGTTACAAATACTATATATAATCTAGCTCAACAAAGATATATGTTTACAAAATTTAGATAATTCTAAAAGTTTTTTTCCAACAGAACGATGGAGATTTGAACAACGCTAGCGGCAATTGGCAGCACTTGCATGCAACATTAAAACAATTTAAAGTTAAAATCAGGATATTGGATAGTAAAAGACTGAGATGAACAAAAAATCTAAGATGAACCAATATACTATATTCAAAAAATTCGACAATTAATAGACATGTATAATTCAGCCGCCCCGCCAACAAACAACTCAAACAATAAACCAAAACACGTTATGGTGACACTCTCATCCTATCCACATAAGCCGACGTTGGTGCTAAACTGTCTACGTAGACATTAAAGAATATTAAGTGGGCCATTGGATAGGGAAAATATTTTTGAATTAATTGATTCAAAGCTTCACATATGACTTGGCTGCACAACTAATAAAGTTGATTCAAAGCAATATATAACGTAATACGAAAAGAATGTAACGCAAGAATTATAATCAAGAGTTAAAAGAGGACTTGTGCTCCATGTATTTGACGAAGAACTTCCACACAAGGAAATCGCCGAGACCAACTTCTCCAATTTTCTTAGATTCTTCAACCGTCTCCTTAATTTTCTCCTGTAATGTAATGTTAAACAGAACTAAATAAATAAATACAAAAACATCTCAGTATATGTATTTAACTTTACTTAGGTCATTTATCTCACCATCAGCTCCACGACACTAGGAAGTATGCTTCTATCCTTTCTAGTACGAGTTTCTATCCATACTGCAGTTCGTGAAATTAGAATAGTCGAATATGCTTGTTTTTGAATCTGTACCATAAATGATTGTTATATCATTTTAACCATTGAACTATTAAAAGCTCCAGAATACATACCAACTCCTCCTCAACCATTGCGGCACTCTTACATCCTCTAGTATGGCCACACCTACTGCGCTTCTTGTTTTTAGCATTTTTTGCTCTAAGTTCTTTCAATTTTTGGTCACACCCATTTTCACAGAATTGTTCCAAATCCTCTTTTTTGTTCTAGGAGGAATATTCAATTTTTGTGCTCCATATTTGGACACTTGTCCAAAAAATTCTCCCACAAAGTATTTTTATGCTTTCTCATTGAACTCTGAAGATGTCTTTTGATGAAGGTTGGTACTTCAAATTCTTTCCGCAATAAACATATGTTAAAAGAAATAAAACATATGTTTAATGTGTACTTTTCTAAATAAAAAAATCCCTTAAAAACTAGTGAAGAAATGAAGTAAAATGTCATCTCACCAATATGCCATTCCAAATTTCATCCTTCTGAAACCAACCTCCAATCCATATACTTGATAGACGCATGTGACTTCACAATCTCACCAACACGGTGCATAAAGTGAGGTGCTCTCTTTTCAATTGTTTTTCCGTGTCGGTTGAAGTCAATTTTCTTCCGAGGTTTGTTCATTTGTTGCTATCTTATGATACTAGATTTTTTGAGTGAAGTTGCTGCCCATATGTTCTGACACTATGCTTAGCAAGAAAACCTTCAGTATCAACCAAAAAAAGGAATGATTATAGGTTTACATAACATAATAATAAAATAATGGAACTTAAACTACTAAAATGTATTATTGTCTTCAGAATCATACTACACTTCAACATTTCCATTAGAATTTACCCCCATGCTGATCCTCAAATATAAGCACCCTAATTCAGTTTGTAACATTTGACCCTCCTTGTATCATATTATAGTCAAGAAAATATAGAAATGTCAAGAAAATATAGTGTATGAAGAAGTTTGAATTATGTTTACAAAAGATAAGGATATGGCATTAATGCAATAATAAATAAGAAAATACAGCAAAGCTCGACATGAATATGCAAAGGGTCACCAATAAAAGATGAAAAATTAATAATTATATTATACACGAAATTTTATTAAACAAACACTATGCTACCTAATTTACCAAAAAGATGCCCAACTCATATAATTTCACATTCAATGTCTGATGAATCATATATTAAAAAATGAAACTAAAGAAGAATAGGCTTATATGTGGTAAATAAACAAGTAGCTTTAGCATGTATCAACATTTCATAAACAGATACCAGAATACTAGAAAAACCATGCTACCTAGTCAAAATGGCATTTCTTTTACCTACATGCTTGTTTGGCAAATTTTTAGAAGTGCTACTGTATTTGTTTTTGTTTTCTTAGAACCTTACTTCGAACAATGTTGTCATTATGTCTAACAAGTGCATACACAAGCGTACCACGTCGTGCCCCAAAGATGTGTCGAACATGGCCAAACTCTTATAAGTTCATTCAAACTAGCCAAACACGAGTTAATATCTAAATTCAGATCCGAACCCAAATAAACAGAAAACTTTAGTACATTGTTCTTGCTTCCCAAAAGTTACCCAATCATCTAATTTTCTGAACATTACTTTGCAATACAAGGCATAAGCATATCAGCGCCCAATATAAATGCTAGGTTTGAAATTGCTAATATGATGGGGTTCGTAATATCTTAACACAAGTGTAATAAAAAAAGAGATCTGACTATGTCCATCTTGAGAGGGTAGGTAGATGAGGTATGGCTGCAAATCCAAGATCAGGCATAAATTGAATTCCCAAACCAGACTTGACCTAGCCTACCAGGTTACCTGACACATGCCTATAGAGGGTACATACAATGCTAGCATCTGCAGGTTACATACAATGGGTATATCATGGGAGCTGTAACCTTATATATAGGATTCTATACAGAACCAACAATGATAGCATCTGCAGGTTACACAAACATATCAGCGCATTTTTGGTTTGTGTAAAGTAATGGTAACAATTGTATTTTGTGTAACCTGCAGATGCTAGCATTTTTTTATCAAACAATGTTCAGCAATTTTACTCTTGTGTTCAACAAATTAATGAGCTGGGAGCCTATATTGAACATTACTTTGCAAACTAATGGGTATTTCATGGGAGCTGTAGCCTTTTGGGAATCCTATAGATAAGGCTATAGGATGTTCAACAAATTAATGAGCTGGTTGTAGCCTTATATATAGGATTCTAGGCAGAACCAATAACGTTCAGTAATTTTAAATCATTATTCGTAATCTACGATGACAAAAAATACATGTCTGCCTTTTTTAGATTCTAGCCTCCATATCCTACAGATGTTACAGCTTATAATGCCAAAGCATCCATATCCTACAGATGTTACATCTTATAATGCCAAAGCATCCATATCCTACAGATGTTACAACTTCACTTGCTAATAGCTAGTATTAGTGTATCAGACAACTTACCATTTGAGCCTGCTTAGCATTCCTCCAACTCAACAAGCTTCCAACTCAGTATTCACTTGCTTAGTCTGCAATCATCAGTTATAGTCAGCATAACTAATATCAAGTTTAGTATTAGTTGAGTAGTAATTGAGAGAAAGTAATGTCAGAAAAAAATCCTACTTACTAAAGTTTTTCTTTCTCAGGCATGTAACAGTCAAGGAATCTGCTATTTACCCTTGTACGACACTCTCGGTAGGTAGTTCTCTGTTATGTAGCCTTGTATGACACTCTCGGTACGTAGTTGCTTTCTTATCAGTAGAAGATGAATTAATACAGAGGAATGTATCCTTTTGTTCTCTTTGGAAGAAGGAAATTGAAGTTCGATATTGGAATATATCAGTCATAGAATCTAGTTGTTCCCAAGTACATGTCTTTTATAAATTTTCATGAAACTATGCCAAATAAGCTGTTAATTAACTCAATGCTTCAAGCACGACACTAAATATTCTATATAGATAACTTGTACTATCTGAAGAACAATAAGGTTTTGACAAATAACCTTGTATGACACTCTCGGTACGTAGTTTCTTTCTGAACAAGGTTTTGCCTCTCACCTAATTATATTACCTATCGGTTTTTATATGTCATACAGGGCCTAATGCAGTAGAGTTTATCATCAACCATGCTGAAGTGTCGATAGCCTGTCCTTGAAAACAAGATGAAATCTGTAAGCTTTTCTCTTTCCATAAGAAAATCAAAGAACTGCAGTAACCGACTCAAGATAACTGAAAACTGCAGTAACCGATTATTAAGATGCAATGTCTAGATTAATTTAAATCCTATAGTTCATTTCGAAAGAATTTGAAGAGTAGTGATGATTGTGCTAAATTGTTCTAAAAATAATATACTTAATACCATTCCATTATTTCTTTATTCACCTATATGTAGAAGATCTTCAGGAAGTTTACTTGTAACATTTTCATCATTCAAAATTTTTTTAGTGTAAGTTAATGAGATTATTTATCTAAGTTCAAAATGGTCATGAATTAAGCATGGAGGTATGATTATCCCTTTTACACAAAACTTAGTAAATCAAACTTTGAAGGATAACTTTCAATTATAAAAAGAAAGAAATTCCTTTTACTCATATCTTGCCGATTACTTACTATAATGAGGAGGGGAGAAAACAATGTTCATAACTTTTTGGAAAAACAATGTCCATAAACTTTCATTAATCTGTGTTCTGATATCTAAGCATCTCGCATTCTAGCTTGTAGATTTTCCTCATTTATGAAGCTGTCGGCTTTTGCAAGTCAATATGTCTGCCTGAATGTATGTATTTCCTAGTTAAAGGCCTATCCAAGTCCAAAAGCTTATATTGAAATCTTGTTTATTACCAAAGAAAACATGTAAATCTTGTGATAAAACTTGTTTGGAATTACTCTTTTCTTTTGTGTGAAATACAGTTTAATTCTGTGTATTTGTTAAATTCGAAGCACTTGGAGTCAAAAAGAAAGAAAAAGTTTGCCAATTTGAAACCAAAAAAAGAAAAGAAAGAAGCTAAACCAAAACGAATTCGCAGATGATTAGTTAAAGAAAAAAGCTATCCTCTATTGAAACAGAACCGTGAATTGTCCTTCAGTTTTATTTTGTGGCTAAGTATCATTCTATTAACCTACAAATTTTTTAGAGGGATACTGAGACTTTAGATGTGATTCAACATCTAAGCTTTTTCGAGCAAAAAGGCTTCATAAGAAAATTTGTTAAATTATATGACAGTCAACCATACAGCAAAGCTATGAAAATTATCAAATAATATAACAAAGGAAAACATAGGTCCTTGGAAAAACTTTGATGTCAGATGGGCGATATGAACTCAACCTCATGGCATCAACAGAAAGATGGATTTACCCCACTCAGTATAGGCTCATTATACGAAGGAGAAAAATATACTGTTGTATCTATTAATATACAAGATATCATAATTGTGCTAGAAAGGAAGTGAATTCATAATTTCAGTGGAAACTGATAAATGATATTCAAGGTTGAAGAGAACTTTCTAGGATCAACTGAAGTAATCATGGCCGTGTCACCAAAGTTGCAGGTCCCACCATTTGTCTCTGTGAAAAACAATAGTACTATCAAATACCAAAAGTAAGCAAGTGTTTGAGATATTCGACCTCATCGACCCTTCAAAACACACAGCCTTTAGCCAATAACCAGTTATCCCATTTAATGCCTGAAACTACTAAACCAACAAAGCATGGGTTATTTTATATAAGTCCCTTAAATACCCAAAAGATTTCAAGCAATTATTTCAATCCTATCTAAATTCTAACTAAAATAAGTAGGTGATCTGTGGAGACACATGGCAAATAAAAAAACACTAACAAGCATGGAATGGATCATATCAAAAAATTAAGCCATTGGACTATTAATTATGTTCCAAAAATATTCTATGGCAGTTCTGATCATGTTTCATTATTGTAATATTTTATGGCAGGTTCATGCATTTGTGTGCGTGAGGATAGAAACAATTGTCAAAAACCAAAGCCTCAGGTATCGATATCTACAATCGCTCCCAGGCCTTCTCATGGACCAGTGTCTGTTGGATAGAAACAATTGTCAAAGTTACCACTATACTCCGCATGTGCATGTCTTGAACTAAATTAAAAGAACAAAAAGAGAAGTGAATATCGTATAAACTTCTGAGTTAGGAATATAATACCTATAAACAGGTATAATGATGAAATAGATTATGAACAACTAAGGATTGGTAAGTGCTTGTTTACCAGCCAGTGCCAGCCACCGAGACCAAAAGCCTTCTTCACGACAACTTGCAGCCCGACAAGAACAGACTTTGTTCTGTTGTTCCCAGTTACAATAACTTTGTTGTGCCTCAGAAGGACGGATAGTTCCTCATCACCACTTTCTACCTGAGAAGCAGAGAGAACTCGAGAGGGAGAAAGAACTCGCGATGAGCACAGTTCGGCCTCCATCATTTGCAAATGAGACCTTTCTAGTATCTAAATAACTTGAGACCACCACCTTATGGAGATACTGGAAGCACTCAAATCAAAAAGTTAATTTCAGGAGTTGGCATAATTCTTATCTATGCAAACCTTATCCATACCAAAGAAGCAATTATCTCATTTTATACTAAATGTACTCTAAAGTATGGGAACAATACGGAAGTAAGTGAACTAGAGCTTCTAATTTTCATAATTGAGAAACGTATCAAAATACAAACAGAGTAGCAATAGCTGCAGTACCAACTAAAACATTAAACTGCTCAAGCTCAAATAACTCACTTTTTAAAGTACAATTATAAGTGTCAAATTTTCTAGAGGAGAGGATTATATTTCAATACAACAGTTAAGTCACCAATTACAATAATTTTAAAGAAAAAAAGAAAATCATTGTCACGAGTGAATTACTATTCAGCAATGCCCACCAAATATGTATTCTTATACTATATTTCAGTAATAACAGTTCAAATTTTGTAGACTCGAGCAACTGAACCTCTCGTTAATCATTATTTGATAGTATGTTCTAGTAACTATATTTAAAAATGTCTCTTTTATGCTCAAAATTTCTAAATACTACACCAATTCCAGATATTTGTCCAAAGGAACAATAACTAACCATCACCACAAGCATCTAAATTACTAAAAGAAGCAAAAATTACCAGCGATCTGGTAGTGATGGAGAGCTTCTTAAGGACCGAAGAGGAGACTCCGACTAGAAACGAATCCTCACTCAGCTCTCCGCCTCCGACTCCGTCGTCGACGAAGTAGAGAATCCCGGCCTTGAAAATCTGAAACCCTAGCTACCACAAATCCTAATCAAACCATTACTAGAGAGCAATAAAAATCATACCCAGAACATGAAAGGAGAGAGAGAGAGAGAGAGGGCATGGGGGCGAGCCGCCGGCGGCGGGGGGAGGGTGCTGAGGGAGGGGAAAGAGAGAGAGAGGGCATGGGGAGGGGAGAGAGAGGGAGAGAGAGATGGAATGACTGACCAGAGCCAATGGGAGGGAACCTGTAAAGCTAGGGCTCGCGCAAGCTGTCGAGAGAGAGATGAGAGTGATAGAAACTAATCAGAATAGATGAGGGAGCGAAATTCTTTGGGAACACTTTTCTTAACCATCACGTGACTAGTGGATGGGAGGTGAACATAAATTAAAACGATTTCGGAGTGTTGTATAAAGTATAATAAATATTTATTTTTAGAAAAAATAATTTTGGGAACTTTTAATAATTTTGGAATGGATATAATGCGTTCCAACCTCTAGAAACATTTATATAGCATTCCAAAACCAAAAAAGCTTAATGTTTCAAATTGTCTATTTTGGTGTAGTGTACGTTGTGTCTCATAGTGTAGGCTGCATGTGTCCGACACATATCCGAATACTCGGGAGCGGGTCATGACAAGCTTAGACAGGAAAGATAACTCGAACCGATCCCTGGGTGATCAAGATGGGAGAAGTGTAAGTATCTGTCATATAAGTCTCAATCCTTAAAAGTAAAAGATTGATCAGGGAGGAAATAACTGAAGACAAGAGAAGTACAAACATTCTAATCTCTATTTCATATGCATTCAAATAGTTGAGAAAAAACTTTGAATCGAAACTAACTTAAGGTTCGTATATGGATAACAGAATCAGAAATTATAAAAATAGTTCTTATGGCAAAATGGGAATTAAATTGGAAATTCGGACTATGATATGAGGATGATATCTAAAAAGGGCAAAAGAAACAGAATTGCACAATTTATCAAGGTTAGAGCATTAATTCTTGGAAGGCCTAACTTACCAAGTGAATAATCTATCCACATTAGATTCTACCATCATGTCAAAATAAAATAAGATATCCTCATAGGAGAATTCCTGAAATATATAATAGGGTTAGGATTCAATGAATCCTTGTCTAAATCACACGACCTATTTATCAACCTTAAATACCCAAGAGTCAATTTAAATAAGGGACTCCTAGTCCTACTCGTTCTCTTAAATCAATTAACCTTAACTTGTGAATGAGCATTTCCTAGTCGCAGGCTCGCAATAGTATGACTAACTTAAGTACTATCACGAGTTCGCACAATTTACGAAAACTGCTACATGGGCCACGACCCGTACCCACTTTTCGGGATACGAGTGCATGCACAAGCCAGCCTACGCCACATATTCGATGGTAGAGTGTTGTCTAGACCATAATGCTCACAATCACAATGAATGCTCATTCACAAAATTAAATTAATTTATAATATTCACAAGTTTTATATTTGCATAAAATATAAACTCCTACAAATATTGAAATGACTATAACTCATCTATTTAGCTAATCTCTAGGTTTGGCCTGCAAGTACACCCGTCTCCCCAATGCTAAGCGTTGTCGCGGCTAACCCTGAAAAATGTTGGTTTCTAGTTAGGAATGGAATGAGTACAATTCATTGAGTGTAGTTCCAATATATGATAACGACTATAAAACCGAGGTTAGCCATAAAATAGATGATTTGAAATAATTAGAAAAATGGTCTAGGGATAGTTACATTGAGTGTAGTTCTAATACTATGTGTAGCTCCAATACTATATGCTTTGAAGTACGTTTTGATATGTGATCGATCTAGGGACAGTTACACCACGATGTCTAAACAATGTCTACGATGTCTACTTTGCAGGAAGTAAACAATGTCTACGATGTCTACTTACAATAAATAAACAATGTCTACGATGTATACTTGCAGTAAATAAATAATGTATACGATGTCTACAATGTCTACGGTCAGATCACACATCTTTTGGTACTTTCCCTTTCCGACACTACATGTAAGACTACGACAAGGTATAAAAAGAGACAAGATCGAATATAGAATGAATAAAAATGAAATATAGTAATAACCAATATCAAAAACAAACAACAAATGTACTCGTCTGGAGTCCTTTGTTGGTGAAACCAATAATGCCAACTACTTAACGTGCCACACAAAAGTCCAACTCTCACAACAGTCTCCAGACGCTGAAACGGACATCACCAATACCTTTGGTAAAAAATAAATGTCTAAGAATGCCTATCCAAAAGTCCAATTCTGGACACAGGAGGAAAATCATAATTTTGGGTCAAAATGATGTCCGCCATTGAAACCCGCTTTGCACCGAAAAATGTACTAGTATCTACGGTCTCTAAATTTGTCAAACTATATACCTATGGGTTCGGATTGACGAGACGAACCCAACCGTATGTCCAAAGTTGGATTCAGGCGGACCGTGCACAAATTCGCCCGTTAGATCGGGTCGTGGGCCCGCCAAAAGGGCGTTCTGGTTGACCTTCTCAGAATCAGACCAAACATGGCATACAGGACTGAAAAATGATACAGTCCTGTTGGCGCAAGTTTTATCTCGAGATGATGAACGTGCAAAAAGTTAGGGGCTAGTTTGTGAAAGGGCCGATACGGGGTATCTCGACGGATACGCTTTGATTTCGTCGTGCACGCACAACAAAATCGAGTTCCGTCGAATCCCACACGTCGACAACATCCATACGCGTTTATTGATGCTCATGGGTTGCGACTACATCTCCCTATTTGTCGGGGCGCATGCCGTATATGTAGATGTTCTTGAATTTTGTAGTTTTAAACTAAATCTTTCCTAATTTTCACATCTATTTTATTTATACATACTGATCGAAAACATGATATACCAGATGGGTTTTACTCTCGTCTATGTTGTATATAGAGTTGTTCAGGTAGTTTCCTAAAATTATCGATGGATTGATAAAAAGTTGCCTTCTAAAACAGGTATATGGGATGTTTTCGTCTGTCCTATTTTTCGAAAGACCCAGTTTTTGGTCTCGATTTCGATTCGATTCCTTGTTGAATCTCATACGGTTCGGTATGAAATATTGACAAAGTTTCTAGATGGTTAGGTTGTGAATGTACCGGAGCGGTCGGTTTAAAAATCGGTGGAACGACGAGAGAACTATCCCGCCACGAAATTGGATTCATGACTGCCATTGTTGTCATTGCTACTGCTCTGTTGTTTGGGCGCAACGGCCACTGCCGATCCGCCCATGCGGCGACGATGGTCGAGGTCTGGCGGTCAGGGCGACGGTTTGCGCAATAAGGTGAAAGGGGCAGGGATTATCTGATCTAGGGTTAGGGTTGTTCCTTTCTCAAGTATGTAACGTCGTCACTGCTGCTATTTGATTGAGAATCGGTTTGGTGGGGTAGGGGGAAGCCTTGGGCCTGCGGGTCTTATTGGTTTACCTAGGGGTCAGGTGATGCTGGGTATTACATCTCGCAGGATATTGCTTTCAATATCTCGCGAGATTTCACTTATCATATTTTTTTTCACTTATCATATATATATATATATATATATATATATATATATATAGGGTAGTTCTATAATACATTCCCTGGAAAAGGATGTATCGATACATCCCAAATCTGGACCATTGGGTATTGATCCAATGGTTCGGATTGAATAATAGAGTAGAAACATCATTTAATGTTGATTTTGACTTTTGACATGTTGGTAACTTGCTTTAGCAGGTCATTCTTCACTTTAATTTTTTCAATGAGCACCCTAAATTAACTCATATTTACTCTCTCTTTCGTCCATCCAATTTAATATTTTGTGCATCAACGTATAAACTCCGTTATTTTTTTTGGTTACAGGTCGTGGTGGTGGTGGTGGTGTTGGTGGTGGTGGTGGAAAGAGAAACGGAGATGAAGAAGGAAATAAGAATCGGTCCAAATTGCGTCGAACCTCGTCGAGCCCTCCTAGAACAACGAGGAGTACCAGTTGCGCCGAGAAGAATCAGTCCGGTTTGCGTCGGACGTCATCGAGATCTCCTCGAACAAGGAGAAGTACCAGTGGTGTCGCTCTAATTTTACTGTCCATGCCATTGTCAAAAATTTTATTTTTAATCTAACAATTTAATATTTTGTTAATAAAGCTACATGTCATGGTGGTGGTGGTGAACTGAGAAAACCTGCTTCTGAGGTCGGGCAGATCATCTGCTCACATATTTTTAAAAAAATTTGTATTGATCGAACAAAATATTTTTTACTTTTCTAATGATAATATTTTCGAAGAGAATATTTTTTTTGGACGGAGAATGGCCATTCTCTTTGCTTTTAACACGGAGAATGGCCATTCTCTTTGCTTTTAACACGGCGAATGGACGGAGAATGGCCGTTCTCTTTGCTTTTAATACAGAGAATGCCCATTCTCAAGGAGAATGGCCATTTTTTGTTCCTTTAACATGGAGAATGGTCATTCTCCGTTCTTTTAAAACGGAGAATGGTCAGTCTCCGTTCTTTTAAAACGGAGAATGGTCAGTCTCCGTTCTTTTAAAACGGAGAATGGTCAATCTCTGTGCTTTTAACAAAGTATGGTACATTTAGGACTGGAAATGTTCAAGTATCTCATATTTTTTTTACCAAATATTTATAGTACTTTCAATATCATTTACCAAAGTATATTTATTTAATATTAAATTATGTTCAAGAAAATCTGAATATCATTTTATCAGGCTTCCACTGTATGGCTGCACAAAATTTCTTATGAGTGTTTGAATGTAATTAACCTACTATCCAAGAGAATTTTTCTTACATTACATTATGTATTACACTGGCATCGAATTCATATTGATGGCATCGATGTACTGATGGCAATAACAAAGGATAAATAGGCAGGATTACAATTTTGCTTCAGCAATAACAAGGGATGAACATGCAGGATTACAATTTTGCTTCAGCAATAACAAGGGATGAACAGGCAGGATTACATTATACATTACACTGGCATCGAATTCATACTTATGGCATCGATGTAATATTTTTTTACACAAAGCAAAACACATTACAATCAAATAAAGTTTTAGTGATCCCAGGAATGCATCCGTAATAAGGCCATCTGTAAACCCTAGGAATGTACCCAGGACTCATAAAATCTGTAAAGGGCATCTGCAAATCAAAGGAATACACCAAAATATTAATATCATCTGTGAAGGCCAACTGCAAATCAAATAAACGCTTCAACTAAAAATTCATAATCAAATTAAGTATACTTCATTCCAAGTCCAATAAACTGCATAATCCACGTTATAGTAATCTGCCCAATCCACGTTAGTTATTCAACATAGAACCTGCATAATTCACAATACAATAATCCAAATAAATATCAGACCTACTCTAAATTCAAGACCATATTATATTTTCCAAACAAATTACGAACTATGCACTTAGTACAAGCAAAAAGTTTTGTCTTACAATATTTCAAACATAAAATTTAGTTTGACCGCCAAGACCAACAAATATTCAGAACCATATTACAATTCAAATATTACTTCCAAATTGAAATAAATGCGTCAAAACTCATAAGATGAATCTTCATAGCCGTCTACATCTTCTTCTTTCTTCTTTTTTTCTTCTTCTTCTTCTTCCTCAAAATATCCTTCACCTACACCTTGAGGGACGGAATAAGAAAAATTATAGTCAGTATGGACTCACTGTATATGTAGAAATGACATCCAGAAACATAAATAGAAGTATCAAAGTGATGGCTAGCATTAAAGTGTCAATGTGCACAGTGTGTATTTTTACATAAGAGTTTGGGCTAGCCCTATTTACCTTCTTCACGAGGGAAGGAAAATCTTATTCTTGGTCAGCAAATTCAACCTCTATCTGGTTAATCTTATCCAGAATCAATTTCTGGTTGTCGGATATAGTCTTCATCTCTTTGAAGACATTCTCAAAGTTTGCAGCAACAAAATTGTATAAATCATCAACCCTGTCCTTAGTGTTTTTGATTCCATAAGTTGATGGTTTTTCAGATGTTGATGGTTTGCTTGCAGCTGCTGCCCATTTTTTAAACATTCAAGTGAGGGTTAGTTTTCTCATGGGGCCTTTGTTTTTAATATAAATATCCCCTGCTAAGCTTGGGACAGAATGTCTACTAGCCATCGAGCATACAAATCCTCCGAAAGGGAGTGCTATCTTTGCAGTTGGTTTTCCCACGAGATGTATCATTCTACTGAACATGTAGGAACCTATATCCATCCTTTTTTTCTTTCCCATATAATAAAGAAATTTTACTCTCTCGGGATGGATGGAAAACTCATGTCCAGTAGGATTGAGTGTTTGAGATACGTAGGCATGCAACAATTTATACAAAGTTTTTAATTGATCTTTGTATACATTTTGAGGGGTCTTGGTACCCACTGATACACCTGTAATATCATGAATTGCATCCCTCGTGGAAACATTATCAATATCTTTCATATCAAACTCAGGAACTAGATCAAATCCATAAAATTCGTTGATGACAGCAGCATTTACCCTAATCAGTTTTCCTCTCAGAAACACCAGTTGTTGATCCTCTTATTCTTTTTTTAATTTCAGCCAGAAGATTTGAGTAAAATTCTCTTACTATTGTTTGGGAGATTTTCTCAAGACAGAAATTGTTCAGTTTCTCCCAATTGAAAGAATTTCAATATATCTAGGAAAGCTTCATTTCGACATCATCCATCTTAATTGATCTTTCAAGCATAACAGCCTTTTTCTTGAAATATTTATTGTAAATCTTCTTAGATTTAGAGTCTTTAAAAAATTTTACCTCCTCTCCATCCTTGGACTTATTTGATGATTGTTCTTCCTCTTTATTTTCCTCTTCTAATGGGGATTCAAAATCCTCAGAGTACGCTGATGAATCTATATCCGTTGCCACCTTAGCTTTCGCTTGAGTACGCCTTTCATCTTCATAAGTTGAGTCTTCCGACGACTCTGTATCGAAGATAGATTTTCCGGCCTTTGTCGAGAAATGAGTTTTTTTAGCCTTTTTTGCAGGTGGCTTGGCTGCCGCCTCCGCTTTCATCGTCGCTGCTTCCGCCTCTGCCCTAGCGACCATAATCTTGGCTTTCGCCGTCCTTGCAAGTTCTGCCCTTCGGGCCTGCATCGCATCCATTTGTGTATTCTTTCCCTTTGGAGACGGTCGTTGTTTCTTCGGTAGCATTTTGATAAGAAGAGGGTTTGGGAGAGGGTTTTGGAGAAGGAAGAGGGTTTGAGAGAAGAAGAGGGAAAATTTGACCGTCTTATATGACCTTGGGAAGTGAAAAAAATTAGAATAGTTTTGAGTCTTAAATTAAATTTAATACTATTATTACTAATATAAGACGGTCAAATTTATTGCTATTAAATTTTAAAAACTACTTTCCAAAATTATATTTATTTTTATTTTTTTCCAAAATTATATTTATTACTATTATATATCCATGTGAAATCACTACATAAACCTTTAGGATTTTGAGACCCTAATTTTAAAAACTACTTTCCAAAATTAAATTTATTACTATTATTACTAGTATATATCTACGTGTTCCGTATAAATTATTGAAAAATTTGGCACAAAAAACGGATGTATCGATACATCCCAAATCTGGACCATTGTAATTTAACAAGGAGAATGTCATTCTCCGTTTCAAATTAAACGGAGAATAGCGTTCTCAATCGTTTTAATACTGGGAATGGCATTCTCCGTGTAATTCAATACGGAGAATAGCATTCTCCGTTTCAAATGACACGGAGAATATCATTCTCCGTTTAAATTAAAACGGAGAATGAACATTCTAATGTGTTTTTAACACTGGGAATGTTATTCTACGTTTCAAATTACACGGAGAATTCCATTCTCCGTTCCAAATTAAACGGAGAATAGAATCCTCAATCGTTTTAACACTGTGAATGCTATTGTCCGTGTAATTCAAAACGGAGAATGCTATTTTCCGTTTATTAAAACACGGAGAATAGCATTCTCTTTCGTTTTAACTCTTGTAATGCCATACTCCGTTTAATTGGCACAAAAAACGTGGTGGAAACATGTTTAATTAACAAAATTTGATAATATATTTAAGAATGTGAAGTTTCTAATCTCAATATTTTCATTTTTTGAATATTTGATTAAATTTTTGAACGCATTTTTTTGCATTGAGCCGTTCTATATTCGTATTTTTGCCATCCCGAATATTTCACGTTTGACGACTTGGTAACAAGACTATGTACTTGAAAAGAGTAAAATTGAAACACTCAAAGTTGTCCTCTAGTTTACTTTGTAATCATATTTAAGATGGATTTGAAGGCAAGATTGACACTGGCAGCATAATCAATTCTATGACGTAACAAGTCATTGATGGGAATATCGTCGCTGATATATGGATTTGACGTAATAAGTTTTGTTAATTGAAAAATAGATAAAATAGTTAGTCGCTTATAGCCGAAACCAAATTGAGTTAACAAAATATTATATTGAAATAAATCTCAGCTTCGTCGCCGGAACATTCTTCGGCGAAGGATACAAGAGGAGGAAAAAAACTGTAAAAAACTAAAAAAACAAAAAAAATAAGGGGTCTACCCCTCACTAGCCTCGCGAAGGATCTCCGCATAGGGTGCACACACCCGTCCTATGGCACAGGCGGCGCAACCCTTCCCTCTTCTCCAGAGAAGCCCGTTCCTCCGGAGTGATCGGCAACAGGTCAAAGTTGGGCGCCGGATGAAGAGGTCGAGCGATGACCTCCAGTAACAACCTGCAGAAGGTCAGGAAGTCCGCAGTCTCTGCCAGCCAGTCATGGGCCGGAGGCGGCGCATAGGGTGCTCCATACGGAGAGGCTCGACGACGACTGGAAGAAGACTCTTGCCATGGTTCCCAACCATATGATCTTTTTGGAGCCATGTTAAATGTGCAACCTACTCAAATAAATGGGGACACCTATGTATATATATACACGTTCCTAACCGACTCTTCTTATTCCTTATTGGAAGTTGGGGATATTCAATTTCTTATTTCTTATTGGAAGTTGGGGATATTCAATGACCTCCAGTGACTCTTCTTATCCCAAGCTTAGTTGGTTGTGCTATTTGGCTTTTACATGGAAGGCCTAGGTTCGAGTCTGGTGTGTGGGTTCTGTAGAATTTTTCTATTATTAATATTTTTTGGGTGCTACTATATGCTTTTAACTTAGTATGGAACAATTTGGGACGGGTAATGGCCATTCTCCGTTCCTCTAACACGGAGAATGGTACATTTAGGACGGAGAATAGTACATTTAGGACGAAAAATGGTACATTTAGGACGGAGAATGGTACATTTAGGACAGAGAATGGTACATTTGTGACTGTTCTAAAGGGTAGTGAATTTTAAATAGTTTGGCTGATTAGTTTTGTTTTGAATCTATATAAATTGGTTTTGAAGGCTGGTGAAGATGAATAGTTTGGTTGTTTGGATGTATAAATAGATTTTAAAGGGTTGTGAAAAAGAAAGCAATATTTTCGTATCTCCTCCGGGCCACTCTTCTTGTATAAATGTCTATCGATCACCATTAATTATGGTGAATGGCACTGATACCACTAATATGAGTGGAATTTGCACTGCCAAAATTTATCTTGAAGAAGGTAAAATCTGTGTTGGGAAATATCGAAAACTCTTGGATATGATTACACTGAGATGTTGTATTGATGTTAAGATAATGATATCATATCTTCCACTATATAATGAGGTTTCAAAACGGCTCAAAAGTGAGCCATCTTATGCGTCATTATATCACAGTCCATTTTATTTTAAAAAAATTAATCAGGTAAAAAATTGTTGACAAAAGTAAAATTTTGTCAAAATGGAGAATCGAACTCAAAAAAAAAATACCTTGCACCTTGCACCTTAACCAAATGAGTTAGAAGCGTATTTAGCTATAATTGGATAAAATTCTTATTATACGTTTTTATATCTATTCTACCATATAATAAGAAAACTTGGTGGTGAAACTTTTGAATTCCTAAAATACCCTTGAATATTTATAAACATGATGTTATTATGTCAACTTGCATGTCATTTATGTTTAAGAGTCAAAGGAATAAAGTTTGCATGCAAGTTTCATTTTTTTTCATATAACATTATGTTCCAATGGTAATAAATTTTTATGTCATTACCATTTTCTAATGGTTATTATTCTCAATAGAAAATAAAAATTAAAAAATAATAATTGTACTTCGAATCTCTTGACATATAAATAGTAACCTAAAAAAGACGAAAAGATGATAACTGACTTTATAATATTCTAATTAAAATATGTACAAAGTACGTATATGTAGACTAGTGAAAAATAGAAAGAAATGCATGCATGCATGCTAATGTCAGAAGAACCATTAACCCAGGACTGATTGATAATATCAAAATCACTATACATCTTGTATCCAGGTTCTCCTGGGATTACATCATCAAAGGGTCGTTTAAACGTATGTATTAAATCATAAATTTTCCTGAGGTCATCGTCGAAGTGCACGTTGAAGCACCCACGTATGTCTAGCACGTGAAGATCCTTGCAGTTGTATATGATAGATCACAGCGTGTCTCCATTGAACATGCCTAATCCCATCTCTAGGTGCTCGAGATGCGACATCGAATCAGCCACGGCCTTTTCCTCCGTCTCGTTCGATGTGTTCAGCATGAATCTGTTCCTGAGCATGAAATCTGGAGGGGGCATGTTCCTCCTCAGCTTGACCAGACGGTGGCAATACTTCCCGGCAGAAAATATTCCAGTCGACGTGATATAGAGGCAGTAGCTAATGTCGAGTTCTTCCAGCACCGGAAGAAACTCTAAGTGTCTCACGAAAGTTTCATCACTCACGTCGCACTTTGGAATGCGCAGCACCCTTAGAAATTTCCCACTGTATTATAAAAATAGGAAAACATCAATAAAAATTAACAAAGTATACGTAAAATTTTGTAATAGAAAAAATAAAGTATTAGAATAAGACCAAATAAAATTTTGTACAGGCCTTAAACATGCAAAATGGAAGGCTGCTTCGTCGAGCTTGTAAGCGCAGAAGGATAGTAGATATCCCCCACAGTGAGCCACGAGCTTCTTTACGGTCAAACTAATCTCAGCGGTTTGCTGGGTCCTCCGGCACCACTGTACCAAGTCAACGTTGGACCAATGGTCTAAGGGACCGTTGAGCGCCTTCCACCACGAACGGCAAACTAGGGCCAGGTTGCACATTACCTCGTCCGCCGGCATCCCCGACAGTACCAGTATCATCGAGAGAATCTCCATAGGGATGACGGCCCATCCGTTGCAGTTGATCTTGCTCTTGCTCTCCATTGCGACTGTTCTTCTTCTTCTCTCCTTTGTTTCTCTCTAGTCGGATAGGTTTTTTCTTTGGAAAAGGCTATTTAACCCGCTCGTTTTGGGGGTGTAACCCACTCGTGGAGGGGTGTAACCGAACAAGGAACAATTATGCTATTTGGCTCCCAAAATATTTGGGTGATGTCATCTCTCATTATGTGGCATCTGACATGGCAGATGACATAACAGCTGACATGGCAAATTTTAACCCAAAAAATTAATTATCCAATTTTTTTAATGTTAATGTTAATGTTAATGTTAATATTAATATTAATTTTAATATTAATTTTAATTTTAATTTTAATTTTAATTTTCACATTAATGTTAATGTTAGTTTTAATGTTAAGGTTAATCTTAATGTTAATTATCATGTTAATTTAATGTTTATTTATTAATTTACTATTAATTTTAATTTTAATTTTATTGTTAAATTTTGCCATATCAGCTGCCATGTCAACAACCATGTTATCTGCCACATAATGGGAGATGACATCACCCAAAAAAATTTGGGAGCCAAATAGCATTTTTGAACAAGGAAAAGACTATTTGGAAATAACGGTAGTGCCACTGTATTAATATTAGTTTCAATTATATTGTAAATTTTAAATTAACAGAAATACCACTGTAGATTTAATATTAATGCTAGTTCCAATAATATTGTAGATTGTAAATAAAAAGAATAGAATTTTAACTTTAACTACTTTTAAATCTAAGTTTAAATGTTAAATCAAAAACTAATTTAAATTTTAGTATTAATATTAGTTTCAATAATGGAAGTGAGATTTATAGAGCTAGTATTATCAATGTTGATGGTCACGAAGAAAATGGTGTCTAATCTCAATGTGTTTCGTGCGTGAGTGACAAATCGGATTTATCGTGAGATTTATAGAGCTAGTATTATCACATTTAATGGAAGTGCAAGTACAAACACTAAACATAATATCGGGTTTGCTTGGTATTGTGCACAAATACAAACACTAAACATAATATCGGATCGGCTAGTAGTTAAATTGTGTAAGCTCCCGATCATACCTCGATACTTACGAATGTCGACCGAGATATCGTCTTCATCATTATCAAGTTTTGTCGTTGTTGCCATAGGAGTCCCCATTGATTTGGATGAGTCGACTGTTGGAACCCTTCGCAAGCATCCAATCTTTGTCCCCAAACAGACTCCGACAGCCATCATCTGCCAGCCTTCCTACCGAAACCAAGTTGTGGCACAAATTCGGTACATGACGCAGTGTTTCCATCGCTCATCTTCACACGCCCAAACCTGCCGCTGACCTACAGTCCCGACATGTTTACAGTGTTTCCATCGCCCAAGTCATACTTTATATGATGAGCTTTGAGATCGCAGTGCCCCGTCCCTATACCATCCTCCGTTTCCGTCCACGAGGTACGCGAGAAAGGAACAATGTCGCTACCGATTCGGTCGGGACCGATAGGACGGAATCGGCCGAGTCGATCGAACGGGAATGGTTGAATTAAGATCCATTCCACGTTATGGAATGGCTTCTTTGGAACCAAGTCCCATATTCAGCGTATTGTGCCTCAAGGATTGGCTCTACGGCTGAGTCGGGAGAGACCTCTCGTTGCTCAGATATTCATGCCGCACTTGATTTGGAATTAGCTTTGGTTTTCGTGAATGCATTTTTCGTGAATAATTTCGATGGGTTTTCGTGACTTGCATGTTCGTAGCTGACCTCCTTCGCCTCGTCCCTCTACTTCATAATCAATCCTTAGTTTGTGTTGTTCGAATGCGGGATTCAGACAGAAGAAATACAATGAAGCTTCTAACAGGGTTCGTGAGCCAAGAAGTGAAAGCAGAAGTGGTTGTAAAGCAATTTTTCGTATTGGGTTCACCAATTCTACAAAGCTGTGGGTCGTCAAAAATTTTTACGTACATCACAACCATAGCCTGGCGAATGATTATGAAACAGTTTTTTTGAGATCCCATCGTAAGATATCACCCGCAGAGTTGGAACAAGCTAAGCTTATGAAGCAATCACGGATGGGGACTAGAGATATCTGGAATTTAATTGTCCACTAGAAAGGTGGCTAGGATAAGGTTGGATGGACAAAAAAATATTTATACAATGCTTTAGCCAAAGATAGTAAAGCACTAGACGATGTTGATGCTACAACAACACTTACATTTCTTCAATCTAAGGAGGGCATTGACACAGATTTCTTCTACGCGTACAAGGTAGACAAAAATTCCAGATTGACCCATCTCTTTTGGGCTGAAGGTGCATGTCGATTCGATTACAAATTATTTGGAGATTTACTAGCATTTGATTCTACATATAAAACAAATAGAAGTCAAATACCATTGGTGGCTCTAGTGGGTACAAACAATCATGCAATGACTTGTGTGTTTGGGTTTGCAATGATCCATAATGAGACTACAGAGACATATTCTTGGGTTTTAGAAAAATTCTAAGAGTGTATGAATGGCAAATTACCAGTGACAGTTCTCACGGATGGTTGCAGATCCATGAATAAATCAATTGAGGATTTAATGTCCAGCGTAGTTTATCGAATGTGCTCATGGCATATCCTAAACAATGCAGCCAAACATGTACACCAAGAGGGTTTTGCAAATAAATTGAGTCTTCTGATTAAAAGGTACATCACACACTTGCTACTTTACTTTGAAGTATGTTGTTGTTACAATATTACAACTTTAGTTACCGTCCTTGTTTTCTAAACAGGTACTATTTAGTCGAAGAATTTGAAAACCGTTGGCAGCAGATGCTAACGGATTATAATGTAGAGAAAATGAGTGGACCACTGCATTGTACAGAACGAGGGAGCGATGGGCGGACTCATTCCTACGTGGAAATTATTTTGGTGGTTCTACTGCAACAAATAGATGTGAATCTATGAACGCATTTCTGAAAAAAAATTTGAGTGAGAAGCTGCCATTATGGAAGGCCCTTCAAAATTGTGACCACGATTTGGCGACCTTATGTTACGGCCAGATAAGTAAGCATGTCACTGATAAATTCTCAACACCAGTTTTGAAGCAAACTAGCATGGCCGCAATAAAAGATAAATTTGCCACAATTTATACTAAAACGGTGTTTATAGAGGTAAGGAAGGAAATCACACGTTCTGATACATATATTGTTCTCCATCATCACATCATATGTGAGGCAGAAGTTTGCACTATCCAAAAGTATATGTCGCCAAACAGTATCAACCGGAAGGTTACATTTGATCGGGCCAACAACATCATAAAATGTGACTGCTTGTGGATGGAGACCAAGGGATTCCTTGTAGGCATATTTTTTCAGCAATGAAGAGATTGCAAATTGGAGATATTCTAAAGAACTTGATAAAAACTCGTTGGCTCAAGGATTGCAAAGAGAGTCATCTCTCCGGACTTGGCGCAGAAAGAAGATTCATCCACCCAGACAGTATTGAGAGTAGAAGGTATGGTGGTTTAATGAACAAGTTAATCTGCTTACGTATTATTGTAAAAAAATTAAGCAAAATTCAAGAGAAGAGAACGGAGTTGATGTCGTCTGTTCTGATGGAGTTGAAAAAAATGGTGACCGATATTGGTAAAGAAGAACAAATGGTAGCTAATGCAGTTCATGGAGTGCATGAATTTTTAAAAGAGCCAAATCCGGTAGCAAAAAAAGGAAGGCCTTCTCAAGGGAAATCAAGCCAGCCTACAGTAAGTCAGACTACCCCGAAGCCTAGAATTTGTAGAGTTTGTAAAAAAATTGGGTCACGATTTTCGTAATTGTAAAGTACGAAAGTGAAATAGCGACAAAGAGCAAATGGAATCAAATGAAACGTAGTTGACTTAAGACAATGTCTTTCCTATGTGGCAAGATGTCATTCACATAAGACAATTAGATAAAAATATGTTCTCCAATGCAAAAGTTTGAGAAGACAATTAGATAAAAACTTTTTATTCAACTTCCAAGACAACTTTTTCACTTCTTCTTTTTTATATATATAAAAGTCATTTTGAAGGGGCAGATGCTCACAATGGCGTTGGAGTATAGCATTCTCAATCGTTTCAAATTAAACGGAGAATAGCATTCTCAATCGCTTTAATACTGCGAATGGCATTCTCCGTGTAATTCAACACGGAGAATAGCATTCTTCGTTTCAAATGACACGGAGAATATCATTCTCCGTTTAAATTAAAATGGAGAATGAACATTCTAATGTGTTTTAATACTGAGAATGTTATTCTACGTTTCAAATTACATGGAGAATGCCATTCTCCGTTCGAAATTAAACGGAGAATAGAATCCTCAATCGTTTTAACACTGGGAATGCTATTCTCCGTGTAATTCAAAACGGAGAATGCTATTCTCCGTTTATAAAAACACGGAGAATAGCATTCTCTTTCGTTTTAACTTTTGTAATGCCATACTCCGTTTAAGTGGCACAAAAAATATGGTGGAAACATGTTTAATTAACAAAATTTGACAAAATATTTAAGAATGTGAAGTTTCTAATCTCAATATTTCTATTTTTCGAATATTTGATTAAATTTTTGAACGTATTTTTTTTTGCATTGAGCCGTTATATACTCGTATTTTGCCATCTTGAATTTTTCACGTTTGACGACTTGGTAACAAGACTATGTACTTGAAAAGAGTAAAATTGAAACCCTCAAAGTTGGCAGAATTCGAAGGGGCAGATTCATTGGTATTAATGGCATATAAATGGCTGTAGTTGGGAGAGTTTGTTCTCGTCTTACTTAGCTTTACTTGAGAAGGGGCAGATGCATTGGTATTAATGCAAACTAATTGAATTGAATTCGAAGTGACTGCCACTTGGCGCATGAGTTCGAGTTGTTCCTTGCTGGCAGTAGTGTAGGGAGAGTTTGTTCTCGTCTCACTTAGCTTTTCTTGTGGAGATGGACTCTATCGATCCCCCGCCTTGGCAAGACGCTTTTCTCTTGGTTGTCGATCTCCTCGTTCGAAGAAGCTTTGGTGGTGAAGTCCTTCAGAAGACTGAGATGTGCCTAGTGGACTGTCCGTGTTCATGCACTTCATCGACTGTGTGCCATGACGTTGGTTACTGAAAGAGCCGCAGGGTTTGTGTTGATTGCCAACCCACACTCTGTCGAAGCGCCCGTACATTTTTTCGCTCTGACTATGCACGGTGTTCCTTTGCATCAAGAAGTTCCGTTGTCTCATAGAATTCCTTAGCACGTTGACGATGAAGTAATTTGCTCTGACGATGCACGGTGTTCCGTGTTCTTGCACTTTATCAGAAGACTGAGATGTGCTGAGTTTTCATGTTCGTGCACTTCATCGACTATGTGCCATGATGTTGTTTACTGGGTCCGGGATCGCCGCGGCCCAGTTTTTGTTATGCTGGAAGAGCCACAGGAACTCCTTTACCTCAGTGAGTTCCTTTGCTCCGACGATGCACGATGAAGTGATTTGCCTCAAGGAGTCATCCAACGGTTCCTATGCTCTGACAATGCACGATGAAGTGATTTGCCTCAAGGAATTCCTTTGCCTCAAGGAGTTCCATTGCTCTAACGATGCACGATGAAGTGAATTCCTTTGCAAGGTCCTCTGCCTCAAGGAATTCCTTTGCAAGGTCCTTTGCTATCAAGGAATTCCTTTGCTTCTGGTCCTGTGCCTCAAGGAATTCCTTTGCCTCAAGGAATTCCTTTCCAAGGTCATTTGCCTCAAGGAATTCCTTTGCCTCAAGGAATTTCTTTGCTCTCGAGGAATTCCTTTGCAAGTAATTCCTTTATCTTACGGAATTCCTTTGCTCTGACGATGCACGAAGAAGTGATTTGCCTCAAGGAATTCCTTTGCCTCAAGGAGTTCCTTTGCTCTGACGATGCACGATGAAGTAATTTGCTTTGACGATGCCCGCACGCAGCTCACATTCAAATTTTCTTGGTAGTAGGATTTTATGTAGTAGTTCAGACTTTTATATGTAAATAAAAGCCAAACTTTTCGTGGTTTTGACAATGTAAATGTAATTCAAAAATGATTTTATTACAAAGACAGAGCAGACCAGACGTTATAAAAGACAGAAGTTCCTTGCCCAAAAATGATTTTATTAGAAAAGACAGAGCAGACCAAACGGAAAAGGTTTCTGTCAACTGTCCTCCGTCGATATAAAACAGAAAATAGCCATTCTTCGTTTAATTTGAAATGGAGAATGATCATTCTCCGAGTTAATTAAAACGAAGAATGGGCATTTTTATGGGTTTTAACACTGGGAATGACATTCTCCGTGTAATTTAACACGGAGAATGTCATTCTCCATTTCAAATTAAATGGAGAATTGCATTTCTCTATCATTTTAATACTGGGAATGGTATTCTCCGTTTAATTCAACACGGAGAATATCATTCTCCGTTTCAAATGACACGGAGAATGTCATTCTCCGTTTAAAACAAAACGGAGAATGAACCTTCTAATATGTTTTAACACTGGTAATGTTATTCTCCGTTTCAAGTTATACGGAGAATGCCATTCTCCGTTCCAAATTAAACGGAGAATAGAATCCTCAATCGTTTTAATTTAAACGGGAATGTTATTCTCCATTTCAAATTACACGGAGAATGCCATTCTCCATTCCATATTAAACGGAGATTAGAATCCTCAATCATTTTAACACTAGGAATGTTATTCTCCGTCTATTTCAAAACGAAGAATGCTATTCTCTGTTTATATGAACACGAAGAATAGCATTCTCTTTCGTTTTCAACTTCCAATACAACTTTTTCACTTCTTCTAGTTCCAATATATATATAAAATTCATTTTGAAGGGGCATATGCTCACAATAGGGTTGGAGGTGCTCTAATAATCAACTTTTTTTTACAATTCTTCGTCAATTGGGCGCATCAGTACACTGAGATTGGTGTTGACTTGGCAGAATTCGAAGGGGCAGATTCATTGGTATTAATGGCATACAAATGGCAGTAGATGGGAGAGTTTGTTCTAGTCTTAATTAGCTTTACTTGAGAAGGGGCAGATGCATTGGTATTAATACAAATTAATTGAATTGAAATCGAAGTGACTGCCACTTAGCACATGAGTTCGAGTTATCCTTGCCTATAAATAGCAGTAGTGCAGGGAGAGTTTGTTCTCGTCTCACTTAGCTTTTCTTGTGGAGATGGACTCTACCGATCCCCCGCCTTGGCAAGACGCTTTCCTGTTGGTTGTCGATCTACTCGTTCGAAGAAGCTTTGGTGGTAAAGTCATTCAGAAGACTAAGATGTGCCTAGTGGACTGTCCGTGTTCGTGTACTTCATCGACTGCATGCCATGATGTTGGTTACTGGAAGAGCCGCAGGGTTTGGGTTGATTGCCAACCCACACTCTGTTGAAACGCTCGTACTTTGATTCACTCTGACTATGCACGGTGTTCTTTGTCTCAAGGAGTTCCTTTGTTCAAGGAGTTCTATTGCTCTGACGATGCACGATGAAGTAATTTGCCTCAAGGAATTCCTTTGCCTCAAGGAGTTACATTGCTCTGACGATGCACGATGAAGTGCATTCCTTTGCAAGGTCCTCTGCCTCAAGGAATTTCTTTGCAAGGTCCTTTGATCTCAAGGAATTCCTTTGCTTCTGGTCCTGTGCCTCAAGGAATTCCTTTGCCTCAAGGAATTTCGTGTTCGTGCACTTCATCGAATGTGTGCCATGTTGTTGGTTACTGGGTCCGAGATCGCTCTTGCTCTTGCTCTGACGATGCAAGTGATTTGCCTCAAGGAGTCATCCAACGGTTCCTTTGCTCTGACGATGCACGATGAAGTGATTTGCCTCAAGGAATTCCTTTGCCTCAAGGAGTTCCATTGCTCTGCGATGCACGCACGCTGCTCACATTCACCTTTTTCTTGGTAGTAGAATTTTATGTAGTAGTTCAGCCTTTCATATATAAATAAAAGTCAAACTTTTTGTGGTTTTAACAATGTTAATGTAATTCAAAAATAATTTTATTATAAAAGATAGAGCTTATAAAAGATTGAAGTTTCTTGCCCAATTACATAATTACATTATTGTTTTACAACGTCATTGCTAGGTTCATATTACATATTCGCTTGAAAGCAACTTCTTAGCCCATACCAACCTCATCATTATAATCTTCTGGTGAGTGTCATCATCATTTCCTCCCGTTATTTCGAAGGGAGTACTCATCAAGCTCATCATATAATACGCCGTGTACAAGAGGCAGTTGGATGCCTGTTGTTTTGGACAATTTAGAGAATAATTCAGTACTGTACTCTCATACTCCATCTTTGTCGAGCATCTCTCCCTCATCATATCAACTTTTCTCCTAGCGATAGGTTCTAAGGTCTTCTTCATTAATTCTGCATCCACCCTGCCTTTTTCGTACGTGGTTTGCCTCAAGGAGTTGTAGTGTGTCCAGTCGTAGGAGATAAATTTGAATGTGAGCAGAGTATAGTGTCTGATGGATACATTAAAGAGTGGGATGAATAGCAACTCTATGTCATCCTCTAAACCCATGACGAAGTCTTCTATATATGTTTTACAAGTTTTAAGGGCGCCGGCTTTTGCTTCTAGTTCAATGGCACGTTTAACGATATTCTGTTTCCCAAAAACAAAACACAATATCATGAGTAATTTTTTATAACATTTTTCATCGGTGTACACATGAATATGGATTTTTTCTATTTGGATTCTTACCAATGTGTGGGGCATCAAGAATGCAGACCACTTATTTTGTACGTCCTTTGAACTTGACGGGGCGTACATTCTTGCATAGCCTTGAACTTATCTTAGCTTCCTTATTATTAGGTTCAGTATGCCAGCCTCCATGTCTTCACAGTTGAGTATGTCTTGCAGGTCTATTGCAGACAGCTGGACTGCAACTTCATTTTCACCCTCTTTCGACAAAAATAAGTATACAATATCACTGCACATAAATTTAGTTTAGATTAAATTAATAGAGATTCTCAGGACATAATTATAAAAAAATTCGAGAAAAAAAGAAGAAAAAAAGGGTCATTCGCCGTCCAACTAACACAAAAAATGGTAATTCGCCGTCCAACTGACACGGAGAATGGTTGTTCTCCATTATGAATTGGACAGAGATTGGTCGAGTTCAGAATACATACTCTGGACACTTCTTTTGGGGAATTACGATGTCTATGTATTGCTTCTTCAGCTCTTCATCCGCATCTTTCCAAAGTAAGAGTTCATCGCATTCCCTTAGTATGACACGGTTCCTCTTTAATTCAGCAATTTTGGCGTCTTCTCCGGATTTCGGAGCGGTATTCATCTTCCGCTTTTATTAGCCTCTCTAACTGTTTTCTTTTCCAAGGGAGTAACATCTTCATTGGCTAATGGTGCTGATGGTTTTCTGAACCTCTTTCCCCCCGATCCTCCTTTTCTTTTGGCTTCTTTTGGAGCAGCAAGTTTAGCAGCTGCTTGAGTCTTTTCATGCTGCAATGCTACAACAATGGCTTGGAGATCAGTAATTTTTGCATCCTTTTCAATGGTTTCAATATTCAACAATTCAACTTTATTTTGAAGCTCCCTTTTTCTCATTAACGAGCCTTTCATTTGTTTCTCTGAGCTGCTCGATTATGTGCACTAAAATAAAACAAACAATAATGAAATATATGATGTGAATCTAATAGGGAGAATGACATTCTTCGTGTAATATAATACGAAAAATAACATTCTCGTTTGGAATTACACGGAGAATAACCTACCGAGTATCAAAATGATAGAGAATAGCAATTATCCGTTTCAAATAACATAGAGAATGCCATTCTCCGTGTTATTATACACGGAGAATGGTCATTCTCCTGGAAGATTACAAATCAAAAATTTAAAATAGAAAGATTTTACCTTGTGCATGTAGCTCTGTAACATTGTCGATGAGCCGTGCATTACCAGTAATAAGAACAGAATTCTGCTTTCTCAAATCCTCCAGTTCATGCACAGAGCCTCCATCACAACGTTGACTGCACGTTGTTGCGCTTCTTGTGCCTCGAGCTCTTTCAGCTTTTTTTGAGTTTCTCGTTCTCAAGGTTGGCTGCACATAACTGCGCTTGTGCCTCCATCTCTGTTAACTTTTCTTTGAGTTCTTCATTCTGCACAAGAATATCAGAATGATGTCTTCTCAAATCCTCCAATTCTTGTGCTGAGTCGTCCATCAAAGCGCCCATTTCATCATGCTGTGGAATCCGTTGTTCATCAAAATTATTCCCACCTGCTTGTTGGTGTTCTTCCTCTCCCTCTTTTTCAACTTCTTCTATAGGTGGCTCATCTTCTTTGTGCCCTTCTTCTTCCCCAACTGGTATAACCAGATCTTCGAATATCATCTTCGGCCTCAACTTCTAGTGATATTCGGCCTTGAGGAAGTTTGAGATTTCGTATCCATTCCATGTGAAAAATCTTGGGTAATCAGGAATGGGTCGAACTTCCTTTTCACAAATGTATTATGTTCTGCAAACCAATAGAGGAAGTATATGTGCAACCTTCCAATTTGGAGTAAGCCATTGAGGAATCCCCCATTCAGTTTTCTTTTAATCCTCTTTATGCTATCCATTACATATGTCAGGATTAACCTTGGCCAGCATATACTGTTGATGACGTCCACACTGTCTACCAAGGCCAAGAATATGTACGACAAATTTGAACCGCCAGACTTTGTGAAGAATACTGTTTGGCACAAGTGGAAGATTATTAGCTTGGCAGCGTTATCTCGGCCACGAAGCCGTCGTAACAATTCAAAGAACTTCTCTCTCACTTCCTTATTCCTGACTTCTGAGTGTTTGCCTTAGAATTAGCAAGTAATCTTGTGAAGTGATATCTCCACAGGCTCAATAATGCTGGTGGTGTCGGCTGCTGTTGTTTTTCCATTTCAATCTTCTGTAAATAACATCATTATCGCTTTCTTCATTAAGCGGTAGACCGAAGAAGACTGCCATATCATCGACGCTTGGCATAATTTTAACAGTGGTGCTCAATTCAAAGCACCCGACGCCATCTTTTTCTTCTGTGTAACTTACAATTAAATTCTCAAGCCCTTCCGTTACCTTGGCCAATTCGGAGACGTGGACTCTTTTTTGGTAGAAAATCTCGACAAAATTCCAGAAACCGGTATTCTTCAAGGAATCAATAACTGGCTCAGGTAAACGACCAACATCTCTATTGACCACCTCCATAAGATTTAGCATTGGCTTGAAGGTAGAACAGAAAAGTCTTGATTCCTTATTCTGACAGATTTTTTTCTACAAAACAAAAAACAAAAAATTAGGTCGGAGAATGACCATTCTTATGGGTTTTAACACTGGGAATGAGATTCTCCGTGTAAATTAACACGGAGAATATCATTCTCCGTTTCAAACGAGAACGGAGAATAGCATTCTCAATCGTTTTAATACTGGAAATGACATTATCCGTGTAAGTCAACACGGAGAATACCATTCTCCGTTTCAAATGACACGGAGAATGTCATTCTCCGTTTAAAACAAACAGAATGAACATTCTAATGTGTTTTAACACTGGAAATATTATTCTCCGTTTCAAGTTAAACGGAGAATGTCATTCTCCGTTCCAAATTAAACGGCGAATGGAAACCTCAATCGTTTTAACACTGTTAATTCAAAACGGAGAATGATATTCTTTCTCTTTCTTTCCGTTTCAAATTACACGAGAATAACATTCTCCGTTTAAATTAACACGGAGAATAGCATGCTCATATATTTTAACACTGTGATGCCATTCTCCGTTAAATTAAACGGAGAATGATATTATTGTTTTAAATTACACGGAAATGGCATTCCCAGTATAATTTGAAAGGGAGAATGAACATTCAAATGCGTTTTAAGACGGAGAATGTCATTCTCCTTGTAATATATACAGAATTTGCAACATAAGCTCAAAGTTATACCTTCTGTTTGCACTTCTTCTTGCTTAGCATCTTTTTCTTTTTCTTCTGTGCAACTTTCTTAGAATAGGGTTTTCTTTGTTCTCCGTCTTTTCTTTTGGATTTTCTGCAACTGGTGCATCTTCTCTAATTGGTGATGCTGCCGGTGATGATTCTGTCGCTGATGACGACATGGTTTGAAGATTGCGAATGGGGAGGAAGGTTTGAATATTTTGGAGGAGAATGGCCTAGGTTTGAGAACAGAGTGGCGCATGGAAGAAGAGGAAGAATCGAAACCATTTTTTTTTGTAATAATAGGTTTCGGGGGTGTTTTGAATTAATTAGAAGGACAAAAAGGTCATTTCATAAATTTTTGGCATTTTATGAATTTTGCGGTGGATTTTACAT